>VZRH01006079.1:162470-197958 GCA_013397555.1 Urocynchramus pylzowi
AGCCCCGCTCGGGGCCACCGGGCCCGGGGCAGGGGACAGCTCAGCAGCCCCGACCACCGCACCTGGACCCCGCAGAAGCGGCGGGACACAGCTCCGGGCAGGGCTGACACCGAGCGGGGACCTGCCAGCTCTCCCCTCCGCCCGCCGGGATTGCATCCAAAAAAAAAAACCAAATCCCATCTCCCTGCCCAGGGTCAAACATTTGGCTGTTGCAAGTACTTCTCAAAAATCTGAGGCTGTCGTTTTGTTCAGGGCTCCACGTTATCCCCATTGGCTTCGAGCATAAAATCAGGTGAGAGCCAGAGACAGCTCATGGAAGTGAGGTCAGATCTGATAAGGAGAGTATAGATATCATAACCTGTGTGAAGGAGAAGGCAACGAGGTCATGATCAACGTCTGAGGAGATCTGTTCAAACAATGTAATAGAAAGGTGCCCCCTTTAAACAAACATTAAACTTTTGCTAGAGGGTTACAATTTACAGTTCCAGCATGATCTTTTGAGGTGCTGTGGATATGTTTAATATAAAGATGTCTATAGTTTCCCAAATGCAAGGCATATCCTGCACCACAAGCTCTGCACTACTTTTTTTAATCAATAGCTCATAACTATTCATTGAAAGATATGCTGGTATTCTAACCACTAAACTTATGAGGGAATAGCTACAACCATATTAAAATCAGCATTTACCTTTGAGTCTTTTTTTGAAAATGACAAAACATTGTGACTCTTAAAGGAATTTGAATTTATTACGAGAGAGTTGGATATATGTTATATACACTGCTACCAATTTTTCCACATAATTAACCCAGTGAAATCTGTTAAGAAAGCAAATCAAAACTGTGATTTAACAGCCAGAATGAATATGCAAAGGAGACAAGGGAAACTTTACCTCCTCTGCAAAGAGCTGCCCAGCCCGACCCTCACCCACAGCCAGCTTCTCCTGCAGCCAGCCCTGCTCTGCCACCACCACCCATTTTCCATCCATGATCCCAGGAGGAAGGTTAGCTGGTCACCTAGATTTGCAAAGGAAAATACTCTTTAAAAGGTGAAAGCTTTTCTCTGTGTGGAAACATTTTGATTGCTATTAAAGAAGTGCCTACTCAAAGCCTAGATATAATTAAAGGATTGGGTGTATTTTTATATACACTGACTGGTCTACATGCCTGAAAACACGTCATCTTCATTGTGATTTATTTTGCAGTTAAAATAATGCACTACTTTTTCTTGAGAGTGATCTCTATTTAATTTCTTACCTGATAAACTGATTAATTTCCTTTAATTTTTTTAATAACATTGTACAAGTCCAAAGGAAAAAAAAAAGTAGATACTTAAAGGGCAAAATAACAGACATGTTGCATACAGATCTGGATACCAAGTTCTGAAAACTTGGACAGACTTAGATGATCATGCAATATTATAGTCAATAATTCACAATTCATGCATATCTCCCAATGCAAAAGTTATTACCAGGCCTATTTTTTAATAAAAAGATATGAGGTGAATGGAGATGGAAGACCAATATGGTTAAAGGAATTATGGGAATTGACAGATCCTTCCTTGGCAGTGTTGCCTGAAGAAGAAAAGTGCCATCTACCCCAGCTGAAATCCCCAAGCCTAATATCCCACTACTTGGAGATTTTTCCCCACTGTTAAAAAATTGGCTCAGTACTCCATTCAAAGCAAATCTCATCACAAGATCTCATCCCTGTTGCAGACTGACATGTCCTCAGTGAAGGGGCTGCATAAGGGCCCCATGCAGCTCCCACTTCTAGAGGTGAGAAGTGGCCCAGGAGAGCAGCCCTGTCCCAGCTTTGGGCTCAGAACCTCCCCCAGGAGCAAAGCCCAGAGGTCCATGTCCCCACAGGGAGAGGAGGGAACTGAGCTCTCCCTTCCCTGGCTCTGTGTTTGGGCTAATGAGCATAAAAACCCAACTTAGCAAGCCACCTCCTGGTTATTTGCTTCTTCTTTCTTTTTCCCAACTTGCTCAAAAAATCTTCAACTGCACAATTCAAAATAATTCAATTTTAATTTTGAAGTCATTGCCAGGTGAGCAAAATGCAATTTTTTGGCTCATGTCCTCCTTTCAAAAACAGCTCACTCTGAACAACCCAAGGCTGTAGAGTGCATGTTACTGGGCAGCTCTTCTAGTCTTGAAAAAAATAATTTGGAAGTGATTTTCCCTGCCCCATACATTCCCAAGCAGCTCCTCCTCCCAGGTGTTAATCTTTCTGCTGCCCAAGTCAGTTTTGGCTGCTGTGATGGATTTTTTCCCACCTCTTCAGCATACTGTTACTACAGAAGGAGTCAGCTGTGTCCCTTGTAGCTTCAAGGGATCTCTGAAGGTGACTTGCAGCAACAAGTGTGTTCTAGAGGGACACTCATTTGGCAGCACTGTATCACCAATTAGACCAGGAAGTTTTCCCTCAGTTTCCTTACATTTTCCATATCACTCTGTATGCAGCTCACAGCAAAGGAGTGTCTTCATACATTGGATATTCTCTGTGTAGTTGCATTGTCCAAATGATTTTTTGCTTGAATGTTATATTTCCCCAAAGGAATAAAATAAAAATATACAGTGCCACAGTAATTGACAGAGTCCAGGATTTTGCTGCATTGTCATGTATTATAACTGTGTATTCATATTCTCCCCATGCAGCTTATTCCACATCAGGTTAAAAAAAAAAATAAGATGGAAAAAAGAATGCAGGAAAAAAATCATGTACATGAACCATTTTCCTGCTTCTTCTTCTTCCCTGCAAGCCCAAGGAGACTCAATACCATGGCAAACACTCAGACCAAGCCACTGTGTGGTACAAGTAGGGTTCTGGGGATTTGAAGAGCTGGCCACGAGCTGTGCTGGTCCACATTTGGGCTCATTGCACCTTGTGGCTGACATCTGCTTTGCTTAACTACATACTCAGAATTTGGTTAAATCAAAATAAACTAAATCTTGATGCCCATTGTTGGTTCTGCCTTTGGTTTGCCTGTTTCTTTGCAGTTTGAACCAAATTAGCATGGAGTGATCATGTTTTATTAGACAGATTTCTGGAGTACATTTTGAGTGACTTGCAGAAATCTTTTAAGTTTGAATGTGATATTGGCCACTAAATCCAGGAATTTTCGCCAAAGACTGCAGTTAGGTTGTTGGTTTGGGCCTGGATCTCATTCAAATTGGGCATGATTCGAGCTCCTTGTAACAGATGACTCCTCTCTCCTGAATTGCAGCAGCAGGTTTTAGAGCATCTAATTTAGAGCTCTGGGTCTCTAGACCCAAACCCAGATTGAATCATGGCTTAAGAGTGACCAGTGTTCTCCAGTGGCTGAGGTGTGGCCATCAAAGGCAGTTGTGTGTTTGCACAACATTGGCACTGAAGATCTGACCTCGTAACCAATGTTTTCACACAACACACTCTCTTCAGACTTCATGCACATTTGGGCCTTTGGTTTTCTCCAGAACCTGTGAGACTCTTTATTATATATACACCAGAGCTGCCTGGAAAGCTGTGGTCATCTACAAAACAATTGCAATGTTTCCATTCTTTTTATTCTTTCCTTCTTCTTTGTTTTAAAACAGAATCTTTAAAATTCTTTTCTTCAGATGAAAAAGCCCTTACACCTGCAAAAACAGAGCTGTTTGTTCACAACCACTCAAAGTAAATATACACTAACCTGTTTAGTACTCTTTTAGTTTTGGGGGGTTTTTTTTAATGTATATTGCTCATTGGAAGCCTAAAGAGTGGCATTTACCTACAAACAAATCCACCAGGAGTGTGCAACATTGCAAAACTCCCTTTGGGGTGTGTGGAGGGAGCTCTGCCATCCCCAGCCCCATCCTCTCCTCAGCTCCCTGCCTGCAGCAGCTGCTCCCTGATGTGCCCACTGCTTTGGGGGGTTTGACTTGAGTGCTCAAAGCTGGACACAGGGCCTGACCTCCTGTGGCCACGGAACAGTCCTGGCAGAGGAGCAGCTCAGAATGGCAGCACATAAGCAATGTCCAGCAGAGCTGCCCTATGAGTCAGGTAGCCCAGCAGCAGCCTCTTCCCCTAATTGTTGGCCCTCTGTAATTAATTAGAGATGAACTGGCAAGTAAACCCTGCACTCCCAAGTTTTCAATACATTCAGTATCCAGAGCTGGCAACTCCTCTCCAGCAGCTCTCTAATAAATACCATCCACAGGAGTTTGGTGCACCATTTCTGTCTTTCAGGCTCAGCTCAGGCTGTGCTTGCCACACAATTTCCAGCTGCTCAGCTCCAGTTTGAGCGAGGAGCAAAAAGCATTTATGAAGCTTCAGCAGCAGTTTATAAATAGTCACATGATAAACAGTGGGTTGTGCTGGGTACAAGAAAATTCAGCAGAGGCGTCACCACAGAGAATATTATTGCTTATTAGGAGCTAAAAGGAGCCTGAGGAATGCTTCCCAGCACGGCAGCTTTCTGCAGATCAGTCCCCTCCTGCACAGGCATGGTGCATCTCCCTGCTGGCCCTCCCAGAGCCTGCAGTGGTGCTGGGGCTGGCATGGGGTGTGGAGCAAGGAGGAAAACCCACATCCCACAGGCATGGGGTGTGTGTCACTGTGGCCACACAAGGAGCCCCAGCCTGAGCTCCCACAGCTGACACAGCGAGCCCAGAGGTTCCAGCCTAGTTCACCTGAGGAGCAGGCAGCCCCACACTGAGCAAATCCCAAGGCTGACAGGAGGTTTCCTTCCTGCACAGCACCAACTGTGCAAAGGACACTGCATTTAGACCACAAAATCTCTTTTTTTTTTTTTTTTTACAGGCCAGCAAACAGCCATCATCTGGGAACAATGAGAGCTGTCAGGACGGGGGAAGGGAGCCAGCCAAACTGCGAGCACGGGCTTGAGAGCTGAAGGAAAAAAAGAAACACTCCTCAGGAAAATTTTGCCCTGAAAAACCCAAACTTCATTAGCTGAAAGTGAATGCTCAGTCTGTTGAGATGTGCCCTGTGCCCAGAGAGCAGCATAGCAGGGATAGGTGACCTATTTTCCCTGGAGAGGAGGCAGAGGTTGCTCACTATCGATCCCACCCTTCCTCTATCAGTTTATATATTAGTTCCTATGGCCTGTGGAGGAAGCAGCCAGTAATGCAGTGAATCATTCACAATGAATAAATCATCTGACTAATTTAGCTTGTTTTTCTTCTCATGGCTCTTCCATGAACAGTTCACCATTTCCCTAAAATTATTCATTATTATTACTATATAACTTGTCATTTGGGGATGTTCTTTTCTTTTTCTTCTACATTTTCATCTCCTACAAGTTAAAAAAAATCTTTTATAAATCTCAGTTATGACTGGACAGATGAATTTGATGGGGCTGTTCCTAGCCCCACACTGGATGAGCTCAGCATGGTTGTTGCAGGTATTTGCATCAAGAAACAGAGAGAAAAATTTTATTCTGTCCAAAGTTCAGTTTCTACAGATGCACATGTCCTTCAGGACAGAGTCTCCCAGCACCTCTGTAACACAAACACCCTCAATACCAGCACAGTTGGAAGAAAAACTACTTGTATTTACACAAAGCATTTCTAGATCAATTTCTATCATATTCTGGCTAGCAAGCATCTCAATGAACAGCATATGTGGGGTGGTACCGTCTAGAGGATCACTTGGCTCTGTCTCTTGCTAAAATGATGGCAAAAACAACGGAGGAAGCTGCAGGGCTGGATTCAGATGAGGTCTGTGGGATTCAGACTCCATGGTCAGCATCTGAATGGATTTGGAGAGCCAGGTGTGTGCTCCAGCTCCTGATGGCATGATGGAGTGTGCAGAAGGAGAAGAAGCCACAGGGCTGAGGACTGTGATGGGAGGTCTGGGGAGGTCTTCTCTCTCTGTAAATGTCTTTTCCCCCGACAGAGCAAACCAGTGGAGCAAACCCCTGATGGCTTCAGGCTAAGTACGTGCCCATGTTTCCTCCAACTTGTGCATGTGTATGTTTATGTTTCTTTTGCTTGCTCTGCATGAGAGCACCTCGCCCTTTCATGAAGACTTCATGTAAACAAAAGAACAAACCAGAAAACCAACAGGCGGCAAACGGCGCCCAGACTAAAGCACCACCTGCAGCACCAAAATACCAGGCAACTCCCACACACCTCCTCCCAGCCACCACATCAGTGGGCACACCGTGCTCTGGCTGTGAGCAAGCACCAACACCCAGGTGCCAGGCAGAGAAAATTCCTGACTCCATAGGAAACAGGGAAAAGCTCCCATCCTTGCACTGCAGGAGCTCCAGCTCCCATGTTTCACAAGTTCTCTGCAAGAACTAAGAAAACAAAGAGTCTGATCATGTCAAATCTCAAGCTAAGCAATGATGAGGAGTGAAATTTTGCACAAAAGCTAATTGCAAACTGGTGCAAGATGCAATTGAGTGGTGTGATGCTTCTTTGTGTGAAGAGCTGCCTAAGGCTTGCCTGCCTGCCTCCTGCACAGCCCCTGCTCCCTGAACAAGTGCAGGCCCTCCCAAAAGCTTCCTCACCAGACTCAGTCTAATCACTGTGAGAAATGGCTGCAAGAGTCAAATTGGTCAGAAGCTGGGCTCCTCCTGACAAGTTCTGGGCAAGTGGCCCATGGCCAGGTCATAATCAAAAGTAGACATGATTCTTCCTTCTCCTCAAGCTAGCAATAAATTTAGTGTCCAGTGTAGTCTCTTGACCAAGAGGTTTAATATTATTACAGCAAGGCCATGTAGTCTACTGGGGAATCCCTTTCTTCCAAACCCTCATCCAAGTCTGTAAACTGAGCTGGCAGCTGACATTTCCCATTTGAGTGCAAGTCAGAGCTCAAAGCTGAAACTTGGGTGGAAGCAAAAGTGAGCGTAGCTCTAAAGAAAGACAGAAGAGGAGATTAAAAGCTATGCTAACTTACACTACTAGTTGCAGCAGCACCTTAGCTGAGGTAATGAAAACCACACGTAGCTGTGACACCTCCAGTGTGACCTGCACTGCCCCAGCTGCAGAACAGATTTACCTCTGTGCACCTGAGTGTGCAAATGGAGATGTTTGGGGAGAGTAGCTGGGTGTTTGTCCTGGGCTGAAATAAGGGGGATTTTCCCCTGGGTTATACCCTAGACTGAAGGGAAAAAGAAATTTCTCATTCCAGAAGTGAATCATAAATATATATGTGTCTGTGTGTCTGTGTGTCTGTGTACATATATGTATATATTTATATATATATATATAGGGAGTGAATCCCAAATATCTCTTTGGCTTTTTAGTTAGACATTTTCTTAATTTCCAACTGTCTTGTGTAAACAAGTTGTAATGGTAAACCCAAAAAATTCCAGAGGTCAAACCCCATTCCTGACTCAGCCTTTTCCTACATCATTTGACTAAACTGTACACCTGGTTGCTCCTTTGTTCCTCCAGTTTCAATCACTTGTAAT
Source organism: Urocynchramus pylzowi (assembly GCA_013397555.1). Taxonomy (NCBI): domain Eukaryota; kingdom Metazoa; phylum Chordata; class Aves; order Passeriformes; family Fringillidae; genus Urocynchramus; species Urocynchramus pylzowi. Next base: position 169,870 of record VZRH01006079.1, read on the forward strand.
GTTCTATTTAACCACCCTATATATTTTCCTATTAAGTGTTGTTAAGGGTTTTTTTCCCTAGCAAATTCATGCACATGTTTGACTATTTTCCCCATTCCAGCTTAACTTTTTCCTCAGTTGCTTCTGGGAAACATCCTGTTATGGGAGGATAAATGACAAACACAGTGTGCAGGACCAGATGTGTGCCTTCAACACCAAGGGGATGGATGAGCCATGAACAAGCCACCACTGCAGCACAGCAGCAAGCCACAGGAGTAGCCCAGCTACATGCTTTCATTCCTTAGTAAGTACTAGGTTACCAAAAGCAGCTCAGCCTCCAAAGAAAGATTTAAGATGAGCACAGTGCTCCACATGACTTACAGCTTGGTTCTCTGTTTTCTCAGAGCACCCTCAGGAAGCAAAAGGGAGGGAAAAGACCTAAAGATTCACAATTAAAATACATTTCTAAGAGCTTTTTCATGACACTTTAGTTTTTTGTTCTGGAGTATGCAGCTGAAAACTGCTACACAACTGCTTAGCCATGTCTAATTTGGTAGTGCATTAGACAGACTTTCAGCCTAATACTCTTGAGTCTATTGTAAATACTTGAACATTCCAGTCAACCAGACTGATAAAAACAATTTAACGGGGCTATTGGCAAGAGTGGTCTCAGATTTGCTGAAAATCATGTCTATGTTCACACATGCAAACCAGCACATTTTCATTTACCAGACTGATTGACTGGTGAAAAATCTTAATGTAAAATAAAGCTACTGACACACACTGAGGCTGTGAGACTACTCCTGGCTGGGTCTTGTAGGCACAAAGAGCATCTAAAAAGTCTGAAGACATTTTTAAGTGCTCTCAGAAGTCTTCCTTATGACATAATTGAAAAAAAAGGGGTTTGAAAAGTCACAGTTATGAGATGAATGCTTCAAAGCATCTTTGGCAGTTTTGTAAGATAAAAATAAGCTCATGTTTTAGGGTACTTTGTGTTGGAAATAAATTGCTGTGTTATTTGGCATATGCTGGAATTTAGTGAAAGCCAAAGAAATACTTAAGACTGCAGTCATTTTTTAAAAAGTCATATTGAAATGTTCAAGGCCCAGATAATCACAGGATCTGAGACATTTGGGGTTAGGAGGAACTGTTGGCCTTTTCTCTGATCTGTTCATAACACTTCCTATATTTTTTCCCTTTGTATATCCTTTTGGCAATAAAGAGAGAACTTTTGTCCTGTGTTGTATAGATGGAAGTGATGTTTCTGGTAATACTCTTTTGGTGTAGGTGACATGAAATTATTAGAGCAAAAGATGATGAATTAGTAAGCTTCATGCAAGGAATACAAAATTTCATTAAATAACTGCACAAAGACTCAATCATGAGCACTACTCCCAAGTAATATCTACACATTCAGTTAAAATATAAATTATGGGGTTATTCACAATACCCTGTTCTTGCAAAACCTCCTCAATATTAACACAACTCTGGCATTAAGTTTCTTAGCAAAATTAGGACCATGTAATATATAGCTCATTACCCCTGGAAGTCATTCCTACCACTCCTAGTTAGCTCTATTTTGAGAAAATCTAACTGATATTGACCTTGGCTCTGTTGTCTGTACTGGGTTTCTAACTTCTGCAATAGTGTGAAAACTTTATCAAGCTGGCCAGAGTTACACACCTACAGAAGGAAATTAAATTAGCCAGTTTACCATTAACATATATTCAGATATTCAATACTCTATACTAACCAGGTACCATCTCAAAGCTGGCTGTAATATGATATGTCAGAAAATTGCTTTTTGAGTTCAGAGAGAGGACAGACTTCACTGCAAATGTCCAGAGATGCAATTTATGGTTTTGCATGACTAACTTGGACAAATTAAGGAATTGAAATATAGCTACTTTGGTAGCTATAGACTGGAAGCAAACTGCAAGTGTGGCCAATGATACCATGAAATCTTCCTGGTGGCCAAACGTCCTCTGTGGCTTGGGTCACCTCCACACCCACTTTCACTAGCAGGCATTCCACTGGCTGATCTTCTGTTTATTTGCATCCATAGATCTCACCATGATGGTGAATGTGGGCATGAGAGGAGTCATAGCTGTGCACTAGGGATTAGATTAGTTTGAAACCTGGTCTTGCATGTGGGACAAAGGTGAAGCTGTGCTTGTGAAATAGTCTAGAGGTTTTTGAATTTTTTCAGTCTCCCTGTCTTGAACTGATGCTGTCCAAACCTTAATACATATTCTTATCAAAATAAATGCTGATAAATACTAGATAACAGAGATACATGCTATCCTTAGTAGTTCAAACGTGGTAGAATAAAAAAAATGTTTGCATCACAGAAATTATTAGCTGTACTTGATGTCCTCTGGCATATCTTCCCCTGTGTTTGTCTTCACTCCTGTGTGTCCCAATGAAATTATCATCTTATGGGACTCAAGTCCCACACATCTTTTGCCTCTCCAGATCAGGTGGCCAGTACCAGATGGACTCCCACAGGACATCCTGAGGGCTGGCACACTCTTTCCTCCCGGGTCAGCAAACATTCCTGGGGATCTCCTGCATCTACAACTCCTACTCCTGCCAGGAACTGAGGCAGACTGGGCATGATCAGGGGATTTTAAGCTTCAGCAGGTTCCCCTGCCCTGCCATGCCCTGCCAGACAGCAACCACAGACAGCAGCAGCCCAAGGAGCAGCTGGACACCACCCACATGACTCTGACTGCAGCAGGGCCACGTCAGCCAGGTCAGCAGGGCCACGTCTACAGGTTAACTTTTATGGCATATCTTTTATGATATGCCATAAAAGTTAACCTGTCTGAGGGTTTTGGAAGGTGAGCTCTTTCTACTGCTGAGACTCCTGCTTAGTCTGAATCTTTTTTATCCCAGCATGATTTCCTGGTAGCTTCATGTTTGAGATGGCTCCTGCTTTTTGCGAAGGTGAAGATGATACTCCTAGCTGATTCTAACCAAAATAATTCAACAGCACATGTGAATTATTTATCAGACTTTTACTTTCCCTCTGGTCATTGAGCTTTATGGTGGTTTAACAGCAACCTCAGAGATCCCACCACAGGTTTCATCTTCCTTTTTGCAAAGCACGTCTTGGGGCAAGTGAATAGGCTTAGGGAGTGACTACACTGCCTCTATTGTGGCCCATTAATACAGATTAGGACTATTTCTTTGATCTGCTTTATCTTCTAACAACAACATGTAGGCTCCAAAACAGTAAAAAAAATAGCATCATCACATTTATTCACTTGGCCCTGCAGTGTTGATTTTGTGCAAATCTTTGAATTGCACACAGGTCCTGAGTCTGGCAAAAGGTTCAGTTCTGGGAATAGGCTTTCTCTGTTCTCCCTTCACTGATCATCATTTGTAATTATGTTTTTGTTGTCTGTAAATTTTGAAGAGCCAAAGTCTTTTTTTCCAGTTGACATGGGTGTTTTCTTACACCTTTCTCTGCTAATTTTATGTAATGATATGACCTATTCTAGTATCCACTTAGATATCTCTCAAGAAATTGTCTTAGACAATGAAATTAGTGACCTTAATTAGGCCATCTAGTTGGAAGGCATTAGTGACACTGGAACAGGATGTTTCTGTCTGATTACATTAGTTAGACCAATTTAGAAAGCAAAAGCAATGTGAAATCAAACTCTCTGCTGGTGGGAGGGAACCAAGGAGTGGGGGGAGCACTCCATTTGCCTGATAACATTTCCATTGCTGGTCATGCTGGCACACTGCTGCATGTGTCATGCAGCAGCAGTGGTTCTGCTCTGTAGAGAAGCAGCTGTGATGGCTTTGGAGATGCTTAGTTGATAAGGCACTTTGGGGAGTCTGTCAGCACATGGAAGGACTCTGGTAATATCTCTTCCTCCAACTGGTTTGCTGCAAATGAACCAGTTGCTTTGTTCTTCCTTTCCACTGACATTGCAAGATCAGATATACTCTACCTGGCCTGGCACCTTCCCCAGTGTATTATTTTGGCTTTCTCAATAGCATTGTAATGTTTTTGATGTTTCTGATAATGTTGTAGTTTTGCTAGACACACAGGCTTCTCCCTCCATCTTATCACACACACACACATGCTCTTTTTCTGCATTTGTATTGTGTTTCTATGGTTTGCATGGCAAGGAAAGCCAACACACTCTCTGCAGCAATGCCATGGACTCCAGATGATCTCTTTAAATATGCTTCAGCCATGTGCTCCTCTTTAAACCCTGATTTAGCCAAGTTTTTTTCCTAATTTGAATAAACATGAACTACTTTGTTCTAAAACAGCTCAGCTTCCTTATTTGTGAACTGTTCTCAATGCCATCAAATTTGTCCAAACATGCAGCTACAAATTGCTCCATCCTCCCTGCTCACTATATACTTTCTTAGCCAAGAGATCTCTCCTGAACAGGTTTTTGGAGATTTCAGTCTGTGTGGCACAGCACACATCTCCATGATGAACTGCTCACAGCACAGCCATCCCCTGGGCTCACACCCCACCCAGCCCTGTGTGGCAAGGGATGGAGCTGCACAGGGCTGGCCTCAGGGAAAGGTTCACCAGGAGGAGACAGGGACCCTCTTTGCCATGTCACCAATGCATCCAGCACAGCTAAATTTCCTCATACAGCCTAAGGAGGTGCAAAGAAAGAACAGAGCTTGGCAGTCTGTGACTTCCCAGCTGCTGCTTCCCTACCTGCCCATCTCCTTGCTCACTCCACCCATGGCTGGACAAACCCCATGGCAGCACAGCTGGTGGTCACCTTCCAGCCCTCACAGTGGTCACTTCCTGGTCACTCACAGTGTCAGCACAACAGCACATCTCTGGAGCATGGTGCCCAAACTGCCCAGAGGATCCGGGGAGGAGAAGCCAAGGTATTCTGCACCCTTGTTCCACTTTTCTATGCCAAATGCAACAAGCTGGCACATTCTTGATGACAAAACATCTGCTGGGATTGCATTCATGTAAATAAGGCTAAAAACACATTTTCAGGTCACACCATTCACACGGAAGTAAAAAAACAAATTCAGGGATTTATTTTTTTTTTACTGTAAATACACCTAGAAGATAAAGCCAGGCATCAGCTGCTTAAAGAGGGCAGAAGGACCTCACAGTATTGTACTAGGAAAGCTCACAATTGCTTTTAAATTTTTAAACAACCTGGCACGGTTTATTTTGAGAACTGAAAGCTCCACTACCCAGAGATCACTCTTCTCCCTTCTCTAAGAGGATTTCTGAAAAAAAAAAAAAAAACCAACTTGCCAAAAGCAGCTGTCTGCTAATGTAACACACAGCACCACTGTAAGAATGGATCCATGAGCCCTGGCAAAACCTCAGTCCTTGTCAGGACCCATGAATGAAACTGTCCCAGGGAATCTGCAGAGCAAGGCTGCATATTTAGGGAGCTCAAAAGGGAGTCAAAACAAAACAGAGTGCAGCAGGAAAAGCAGCACAGACATGTCAAAGGGCTGCCCACATGGCTCAACCAGAGGCCGACCTAAAGCCACTGCCACACAATTCCTTGTGAAGCTCACAAAGGAGCCAGATGCTCCTGTCAAAATTATACCTTCCACAAATCTACATGGGAAACCTGCCACCATCCTGCCTAAAAGGAGGAGAATTGATACCGTTTGCTTGACTAAAATAGTATCTTTTCAGTGAATTAGCTGGAGAAAGAGCAAGAGCTGTTTGCTTTGGACAAGTATATTTCCAAGCATGTCATCCCCACAAAAGATCTTTCTTTCGCTCTACTTTCATGCAACCCTGAAAGCAAATATCTGATGGATATGATCTGGCCAGCTCCACATCTTCAAACAAGAGCAGGGAGCTGGTGGCAAGTGGGATTCTTCCGTTGCTCTGAGCTAATAGATATTGGGAAGAAAAATGCAGTTCTTGTCTTGGCTGGCTTTGAGATGTGCTTAACATTTCATTCACAACATGCTGCTTGTATCCACAAAGCTCGACGAGGCAGTGAATATCTCTGGCCTGCTCCAGAGACAAGAGGAAAACGCCTTGCCCGAGGTCTCAGCGCCTGTCACAGCAACAGGGGCACGGATGGAGAACCTGAATCTCAGCCACTGGGCCTCATCACCCCAGTCCTTCCCATGGTGTTTTAAACATTGATCAAAATTTAAGTTAGTAGAGGGCGTGCCTGAATCAGCTCATGGTCTCACAGCTTGTTCTGGTTCTCAGATTAATTGTTCTAATTAGCTACTCCACAGGCAAATATATATTGACTCTTTCTTCATCTCAGACTTGGGGCCAAGCATGATTCAGAAAAACAGTCAGCTGAGGCTTCCTCCCAGAATTTACCACACATCTAAATTGTAAACATTGCAGCTCAACTCCCAGTTCAGAGCACAGGTAAGAAAACTCACCTACTGTTACCAAGTGGTTTTCTCCTTTTTTTTATTTTTCATTTCAGAAGAGGGACATCTTAATAAAGCTTCCAAAGTCCCATGCAGCACAGCATGCCAAACTGCATTTCTGCAGCAACGTTGAGCCTGTTCAAATCTGGCTACTAGAACAGGAGGAGGCATTGCCAACCTTTCAGCCTCATCTTCTTGGAGACAGGAAGGCCAAATAAGCTCAAAACTAGTCTGGGAAATTTGGTGGGACAAAAGATTTGGAATCAAAACTCAGTGATGTATACTCTAATTCACAACACAAGTGGGATTTTTGCCACAACCCCATCACAACTCTTCTTTATATTTTTAATAAATTTTCAAGATGAAAACATTTAGTGTGGGGAAAACACAGTACCTTTCACCCAGAGCGTGCTCGGTGTATGTATTCCCTGTAGTTTGGACTGTGTGGGCAGTGCACCTTCCCCATCTCTGTTAAGAAAGTGAAGATGATTTAACAGGTAACTAATGACTGAGTCATGTTCCCAGCTTTGCTACGTGCTCTAACAATTCCAGCCACTCAGCTGTGTTCCTAACCTCTCCTGCTGCCACAGAGTTGCACTTCCAGCGCCTTTTGCCCTTGCCAGAGCCTCTGATAATTCTCTATATGGGAAAGAGACATTCCCTGCCAGGTCTGGAAATAACTACACAAAACATTAATCATCTGCCTTGACAAAATTGTAAGTGCTTGATGAAGAAACAGACATTTTGATGATAAACTTAGATGACGCAAAGAGTTACAAAGAATGCAAAAGAGGAAAACAATCTGTGCACGTCAATTCACCATTGCTGTTAACGTACAGCTCGTGTTGGTCTGGTTTTTGTGGCTCCTTTGTATTCAGGCTATGGTGTTTTCTTGTGGTGGCAATAGAGATTCTGATATGCTAGAAGTAAATAAATCAAAATAATAAATAAAAATATTTGAACTTTAGTAGAAACATATTTGAGCAGTCACATATTACTCAAATGGCCACTATCTTATAAATTATGAGCACCTGAAAAAAGGGGTTTACCCCTACATTTAGAATGAAATTTAGGGGGGAAATCTCTTAAGTCTTTTCATGCAGTATTTCTGAACTAGTAACCTTTTAACAATTTCAAAGGCTGTCCCTGGAGCTCTTGCAGACTGAAACTGCCCGCTTTCAGTTGATCATTCAATTTTTTAAAGTTTTTATTTTTAAAAGAGTGATGGAGAAATTGGAAAGATAATGTGCAGCAAAAGCCCTGCATGGGTGTTTATATGAACAAAAAGATTTCCATCAAGCTTCATATGTGTTGGGAAGGATCTCTGTTAATTAAAAACAAATCCAGAAAATTACAGCTGAACTGAAGAGAGTCATGCAAATGCTTTTTGGTTCAAAATTTGTTGATGATTAAAACACAACTGCAATTCAGTTAATCTTGTAAGGGAAGGACAGACAAACAATAAAAGTGGTGAATGGTGACTAGATAGGCAGATAAACACCTAAAAACGAGAATGTTATTTCCAGCAGTGGTAAATAGGAGCAGATTAGAATTCAAATATTTCAGCAGACGCTAAGCCTGACCCTGCCAAAAACATTTTGCTAATATTAACTCTGTACTGCCCAGCTATATTCTCTCAAATCCTTCACAGGATTTATTTGCAGGAATAAACCACTTGTACACGATCAACATAAAGGTATCTGGGCAAAGGTACACCACTCCATTAGTTTAACTTTGATCCACGGTTCCCATCTATGCTACTTCTGTCTGATTTAGTGGTTGCAAATGATTTCTGTAGAGAAATCACTCACAAGTGGGCCTTCACTGATAAAGCAAAGAGAGAATGTTATAGATGGTTCTTTTTATTTGTATTTGCCTGCTTTGTGCTACTTTTTACCTGCTGTAACTGTGCACGTGGATGTTTGCACATGTGGCGCTGTGTGTGTGACACACAACACTCCAAGGCTGGTTGGGAGCACAGCCACTGGCAGGGACAGCCCTGGTGCCACTGTCCCTTCCCCAAGTGGAGCACTGCTCTCTTCCTCTGCTCCCAGAGCCATGATGTACCCACATCCCACACAGTAATGCAAGTTTATGCACACTGGCAGACTCCTCTGCACATTGTGCATTAACTTAGCATTTTATTGATCATTTGGGAGCAGAATGAATGCCAATCATTAAGTTTTATATGAATGTTTCTATTGCATGAAGCATTATAGCACATGTGCCGAGTTAAAGGATGTTGCCTATGTAAATGAAAGATAATTTCACATTAAAAAGATGTTTTCTGGAGCATCTTTATTCAGTTACATTTCAGCTGATCTGAAGGACTCCTATCAGCCCTAGCACAGAGGGGTAAGGCTTAGGAATGTAAATGCAGATAATAGTTTGCTAGGCCAAGATACTGTTTCTCTGCCATGGATTTCAAAAGGACTTACTGTACATACTGGTTCTGGCATTTGAAATTCCAGGCTTAGCTGGGGAATGGGGAGAGATGGAGGAAAAAGAGGATTTGATAGGAGCAAAACATTTTTTTGTAAAAGGCAGATTCCTTTTTGTTTCCATGTGCCATACAGTTAGAATTTTTTGAGTCTTTACTGATGCTCTCACACAAGAAAAGTGACTCTTGAAAAATGCACCATTACAACTTAATATATCCAGTATGTAATTTGTACTTAACAGAAAGATATTTAGGACCATTTGCCTCAGCCATGAGACTTTCAGCTGCACAGTGGGAGGTAGTGCTTCAATGAAACCTTTGTTTTTAATCTTCTGATACAGTCACTAAGGCAGTTGGCTGGCTTTAAAATTACATCAGTCTTCTTTTTTAATCTGGGCTTTGCAAGCAGTAGTTAGTTTGGGGCATCCACCAAAGCATATCATTTCACAGGCAGAACTACCACCCTTTTTTTCCCTCTCTTGGCTAGTATGCACCAAAATTGGCGCCTAAAAAAGAAGGAAAATGAGCAAGAAAGTTGCCCGGGGAGCAGGGATATTCCCGGGGACGCCGTGGCAGGCGGTGTGTACGGTGCAGCGCAGCTCAGTCACGTTTACTTTGTTTCCTCCTCTTCCTAAAATTAGATTACATTTCCCCGAGCGAGCACAATGATGCCGAAGCTGGACATCGCAGAGCCTGAATCACTTCAAAGCGAGCCCCTGTTTTCAGCCAACGTCACCCGTCTGCCGCAGCCCTGCGGAAAGCACATTGCTCTGCATAGCAAGTTGGGTGGCAGTGGGTCCATCGTATAAAACTGTTGCCTTGTGTTCTCTAAGCTCTGCCCTCCTCTGAAAAAAAAAAAAAAAAAAAAAAAAAAAAAAAAAAAAAAAAAAAAAGAAAAAGAAAAAGCTCTCATAATTCAGGCAACAGCTGGAAAGCTTAGCTTAATGGTCTGTGCTTAAATGTGGAAGGTCACAGGGTGCTGATCTAAGGAGCGGAGAAGTCTTGCTCAGCCGACTGTTGACACTCAGTAAACGGAGGAGGAGGGGACTGTGTGTGCATCTGAGAAAGCCATACCCCGGCCCGCGAAGAATAGGAAGCAACTTCTATTCAAGATTTGCAGGGGTCCTGGACCCAGTAGGGAAAAGCAACAAGGCCCTTCACTGCCTCTAAGTTACCTTGTATTATAACAGGATTAAAGTACATTTAGCTTCTCTATTAGCATACTTTAGCCCCATTTAGGCTTACTTGATGTTTCCGATGGCCTTTGATCAGCCTTGCATGGTGCTGGTCAGCTTCAGGACACAGCAGTCAAAAAGCGAGACTGTGAAATTATCCTGATGTTGAATCTCACAGGAGATATTTCTGGCTGTTTTCATTCACTCACCCCCAATATTCGAGTTTCTTTTTCTCTCTCTCTCCCCCCCACCCCGACCCCCCCTCGCTCAAGAAAATAATTTACTCATTGTTAAAAAAACAGAGGGGGAGTTGAAGGAAGAAAGAGAGATATTAAAAGAAAAAGGTAGCTTAGTGACCAGTAATAATTAGCTCCTTGTTTGAAATCACTGCTGGCTTGTGTGCCAGTGCTGAAGCATCTATGAAAAATACTATAATTTCTACAGTGTCTGGCTTTTTATTGCTTACATTTGCATATAAATTAAATCCATATTGTAGCTTTAAGGCAAGCTAGGCTTAGAATGCCGTTCAGCTCAGGGTCCTATTGTTTTACATCTACTTTCTATACTGTGGTTAAATGAAAAGGGAGGAGAAAGTAAAGGAGGCAGAAAGTCAGCTTTGTAGCATTTTTAATTGCTTCTCTGCCAATTATGGACAAATTAATATTTAAACTTTGTAGCGCTTTGAGAGAAATTGTTTACGGAATCCACCTCTTGGTGTTCAGTGCCCCCTGTGCCTACAGCAATATCTATATTGGAATCTTTCATCGAAGAAAATGAAAAATAATTAAAGATAAATACTGTTCCGTTTTAAAATATTTTATGGAAACAAATGCTGTTAATTGAACCGTAAATATTTCAAATATAGGCGTGATCCTTATTCTCAACAGCAGCCTGAAAAGCCATTACCGGACAGCGTTTTTTCACCTGACACTGTTTATGTGCACGCAAAGATCTTGTGTCATTTACTTCACTTGATCTTATTTTTGTCTTCCTCCTCTGCTTCACGCTGCCATCTCTTCTCGAGCGACTTAGGTTGGCCGCCCTGAGACGCGGTTTCGGCGCGGCTCAGAAACCCACAGGCTGCTAGCGCTAACGCATCAGGGCAGAGCCTGGGAAGACAAGAGACGTTTGCAAAGATGAGTAACAAGAAGCAAATGGCGCCTCAAAGTCTCCCTTTAAAAATTCTTTAATGAGATACAGTGCATTTTTTTTTTTTCTCATTCTTTTCTTGGGCTAATGCCTAGTATGTACCAACCACTGGGCCACATTTTTAGGAAACATCTAAATCAAAAGTCAGAAGATTACACAGGGACATAAGAAAATCTTAAGATGGCAGGAGGCCAGGAAGCCCAGCTAGGCCTATCCTTTCCTCCGGTTAACAGTTGTTCTCCATAATATACTGTTTTTCTCCCCCTCTCTCTCCATATGCTTCTTGCTCTATTTGAAATCTGGTCAGATCGGTTGCTTCTAGAGCAGCATCTGGTAGCTTATAATATATACCCTCTGGAAAAAAAAAATGTATTACATTTGTACAGTGCAAGACCTCGCTGGAGCCGTGTCCCTCGTCCTCATATCTGACATTAGCTCTAATAACTGCAGCACTGCTCCCTGCGGTTCCCCCCAGAGCCCTTCGCAGCTCCACCAGGTCCCCTCTTAATCTTTTCTCTTTGTGAGGGATACAGACCTAGTTTCACTAAGCATTTTGGAGTCTCCAGTCTCGAAGTCATTATGGGACTTTGTTGTACTATTTCCATTTCTGCAATATCCCTTCTGTAATTAGGTAATCAAGACTGTGCATCTTTCCCGTGTGGCCTTTTGAGATCGGTTTTATTTATCAGTTTATTTATCTCCTATTACACATTTTAAAAATTCTGGTTGCAGTACCATCAGCTGGGCACATTGCTAGTCTTCACAGCTGTCTGCTTGCCATCGTAATTTCCTTTTTCCTCTTGCCCATCACTCATTTGCTTCTTCTGTCTGAATTTTTCTGCTGTTCGTATTAATAAAGGACGTTACAAGTGCTTGAATGCATGGTGAATTTCATGAATAGTCTCCTATAGACATCAACAGCAGCATGGCAGGGACTGACATGCGGGTGAAGGGGTTGGTGGGACTGGTTTAACATGATTGCTTTTGGACAAGGATAGTCCCTGGTTATGGGGTTAGATGATACCTCATCCAGAGAAGTCCTGCCCCTGTTTTTGGATGTCAGCAAAACCAGGCTGGAGATGCAACACTCTGCTGTACAGCTGATTTCACATGGACAAGGGTTGCCAAGATTATATTAACACCACAAAGATCCTTCCCAAGGCAGTTGACTATAGCCTGGACTGTGGTGCAGCAGTAAAAGTCTCACTTCTTGTTTCCACTACAGTAAAATTATTGCCTTTGACTTATAAATACCTATCTGTACATCCAGGTCTTTCCTATCAACTATAAAACAACACTCTTAAACTCTTTCCTTCATTACTCCTTGAAGCAATACTACTGGTAGCTGAGAAAAGGTTCTATTTTTTTCCACACCTATTATAATCTTATACCTACCCTCACCTTTTGGTTTTCTGCAGACTCTGCCCATTGAGGGGTGACCCTTTCTACTCCAGAGATTAGGGTCAAGCTCAAGCTCTAGTCTGGTAACAAACTTCCTCTCTGTGCCTTTCCTTCCTGCTGCTCAAGCCTGTCACTGTGAAAACTGCCAGGTTCTGGCCTGCACGAGGCTGCATGGCTCCTGGGAACTCCTGTGGAGGTGACACTGCTGCACCAGGTCACTCTGGGCCACCCTCAGCCCTCATGGCATCCACCAGGCCATGGCACACAGCCTTGGGACAAAGGGAGATTGGAAATCTGCAGGAGTCCTCCTGCAGGACCTGATGCATTTTACTGATGAGACACAAAAACTTGGGGATCAGTAACAAAATACTGCTGTGTATTGATGCCCTTTTCAAATGTTATCATTTTAAGCCTTTCTCTCCCTGTTTCCAAAGTGAAATAGTGAATAACAGAAGGAGTCTTGGCAACACCAACAAAGGCTTCAAATGTAACCAGACACAGATATTTCTGAGGCTTAAAAAAGTTTGATTTCTTGTTTGTTTTTATCATTGCTCCTTTGGTGTTTCATGCTCCTTCTCATGATAGAATGAATCAGAGCCCAGGTATCCCATATACTGCAATACCCTTGAAGGAGGATCCTCTCAAAAATGCCCACTCTTGTGAAATTTTCAGCCTTCACTTGTTGACCCATGAGATTTGAACAACTGCATTTTATAAGGACAAAATAAATTGAGTCCAGACTTCACTGCATTTTATATCCCCCTATGAGTGGCTTCAGTGTTTGTTAATTCTTCAGATTTTAGCTTTCTGTGTGTTACAAACCCCATCTTCTGGCAGTTTATCAGGTGCCTCCAGTATTGGTTTCAAAACAGATATTAAATACTTCTCTCTCACCTTGTAGCTGCAGTCATTTCCAAATGCAGTGAACAGCTTTTCTGCTTTCCAGCCGTCAAAGATTATACACTGAGAATAAATTACTCAGCTGGGTGCGTTGTTTGTAGGCAAACCCAGGCAGTGACAGTATCAGTAGTTCCTGTGTTTAAAAGCATGTAAAACACTTTCTCTTTTTCTGTGCTTTACATTGTGGCTCAGATACATTCCTGCACAAGCAAGGATGCTGGTAAAGATGTCCTGAGGAATCACAGCCGTCAGCCCCTTTCCTCACCCTTCATGCTGTGGATGAAATTCCTGGCATGGAAGCAGTGGCCTTGTAGGGGTGGGGTGCTCCAGAGGACATGGGGGACACCTGGCTGCCACCCCAGGCTGAGGAATTGTCCCCATTTAGATCCCCTTAATTCACCTGAGCACTTTCAGAGTGGTATTTCACCGATCACAGCAACTTATATTTTTTTTTTCTTCTTTTTTTTTTTTCCCAAGAAAACTATCATACTTGCTAAGCATCAATTAATGTTTCCAGCATCAGATAGATTTCTGAGATTTCCTTTTATTTTTCATTTATTTTTATTTTCCCTTTTGTAATTTCTTGTCACAAGACCCACACTGCCCACTGCAACAGTGCATAGCACTGCTGTCCTTCAATGTCAACATCATATTTCCTCTGAATTACCAAAGTCCACGAGACTATTCACAAACCTAGCACCAAACTAGAAACCAGGCAAGAGGTTCTTTTATCTTTCCTTTCCACAGCCCAGGCTTCCTAGGATGTTTCTATACAAATGCTCCCAAACTGTGAATTTTGACCTAAAGCTGAAAACAATTTTGTCAAGAGTTGAAATTTGGCTTGAGCAGAAGCAGCACAGTTTATAAATACTACATCCCTTTGCTGAGGACCAAAAACTGTATCTGAATTAACATGACTAGTCACAAAATATCTCAGATATTTTTAACCATCAAAATTTTAGGCTCCAAGTCTGCAAGAGTTTTTCCATCGATGATAGCCAGGTGCATCCAAAGGAATTCACATCTTCTTCATCCTCAGAGGATGAAGCACCTTTTTTGAAACACTGATTTCTATCCTTTGGTAACACAAGGAGCTCAAAAGACAAGTTTAGGTATATTCATAACTTTTAGCTACAGCAAATATCTTGCTATGGACGACTCACAAATCATCCATAATTCAAATACGTTTCCAGAAACAATTTGTCTAACCATTTTGACAGAATGAATTTGAAGGGGGAAAAAATCTGCTTGCAGGCAAACTGCAAGCATAAAAGATGACTACATTCCTTTAATTAAAAAATCAGTGTAAATAGTACTCTTGTTGATATTAAGTACATTTGTGAAGCAGAAGTAGCTTAAATCAAAACTTACATATAATAAATACAGGAACAGGTTTCTCACTGTGCATATGATGCCTTCATTATCTCTAAATATAAAACTGATTATTCATCTTTGAGTAGCAAGCATTGGAGAACAGTTGTTTTTATTTTAATGCATTCTAAAAGTCAAGAAACAAGATTTTTCTTCAGCTGCTTTGTTTTACTTTCTGGCTATTTCATGAGTCCTTTGGATATTCTTGATTCTGCCCAATACCCAAGACAATCTCCCAGGGTAGGAGTGGGGGAGAGGTTGCATGCTCATTTACTCTTGTTCTGTCCTGTAATAGCTGTGATTGTCCATTGCTTTATCATCTGCAGCAGAGCAGGAGGAGAACAGAACTGAGTGTCATGATGTGTTACACCTTCCCTGATGGGAATAAAGAAACTCCCTCTCTTCAAAGAAAGTTTCCTATTTGTAAGTGTTCCCTACGTTTCTTGAGGACACAAACTCTTTCTCCAGGTCTCTCATGTCAGCACCCATCAGTGGTAGCTCAGCTTCTTGAAGAAGGATCAGAACACTTTCAGGGAGAGAAATTAAAGTATGCATGGATGGTCTGGCCTTTTTTAGTCCTTTCCTTTGCAGCTCAGCCTAAGCAGAAACCCTGTATTGCATTGCTGTCGTGTAACTGCCTTGACTTATCTTAAATTTAGAGCAAAGGGATCCATCAAAGGCTTCAACATTCAGTATCAGTTTGTTCTCATTCATATGAATACTGGAGATGTGAGGAGAGAAATCCCTTGAAATAAAGAGTGTCCCAAGTGGTGTCTCAAAAATAAATGCTGCCATTTTTATTAGCAAAGTACAGAAGAAAAGGCAGTAAAAAAAAAAGTTTAGAAAAATCACTCAGCTCATCAAATACTATTGAGAAATCCACTAAGAGTGGTCTAAGTTTAAAATACAGATCTGAGTTTAAGATATTTTGAAATCTTACATGGCAGAACAAATTCTCTTTCTCACACTAGTGGTTGTCTCTGTCTGTCTGTCAGCTCAGAGTTCAATCACGTATTCACAATAAACTCTGGGTCAAGTCCTCGAATGTCTGTGTCTTATAGTCTTATTCTTGGCTGACAAGTGCTACATCTAAATCAGTGTATGGCATTAAGTTATAGCCTGAAAGCTGGAGTGGTAAGGCCAGTTCAGATGATAAATGCTTCTTGCTCCCCCCCAGCCTTCCACCTCGCTCAGGCCACTGTTGCTCAAAGACACAACTTCCAGCACCACCTGTCTGATTGGAATTCTACAAGTGAAAGAGCAGCTCAACAGTAATGCTGTGAGGGACTTACTTGGGCAAGGTCCTATCATCTGGCCTGAGTCAAAAGATTACACACCAGTAATAGAAATTTATTCAGAGCAGAGATATCCTGGCATAATAAGACTGTCTTGCTTCATGTAATTATAATTCATGCATCCAGAGACAGCTGTCCATCAGATATATTGTATTAGCTAGCTTTGATTTCTATAATGAGTTTTATTAGTATATTTATGAGGAAGAACAGTGGCATATGAAGAAGTTATGAATAAGTTATTATGTGTGCACAACCAACGTTTGGGATCTTCTAAGTCTTGCAGAGAAGCTGAAGCCTGAATGGATACAGGCACTGAAATACTCCCAAAACATGATCCATGAAGACCTATTTCATAATATATGGCATCAAAACTACCCACTGTTTTGTTTCACAGCCATAAAATCATTCCATTTATGCAAACAAGAAATCAAAAGGGGTCTGAAAAAAACAAAGTTGTAAACAAGAATGTCAAGTTTAAATTTCTCTTTAATATTAAAATAATGTGATGTAAAAGGAACTTTTTTTGAATATGTGAACTGGTACTGTTGGCCCTGGTTTCCCATGTGCAGAAGCATTCAGGCTGTACTAGATGAGACACATTGAATTTAGAGAGTTTCAAGAGATGACTGTTGATTCTTCCAGCAAAAATGGTCGAAAAGGATGGAAATGTGGGAAAGTGACTCTTTATGGAGATGAAGAGAAAGCATCAACGGGAAGTGATGCAATGAAAATATGCAGAGCAAGTAAAAGGGAGCAAGCACTGTCTCAGCAGCTCTGGATTCACATACTAATGGAGACAATGTTCTCCAACACAGAATCATTACTAAGTCTATTAGATAGATAACTACAGTTAACAGGTTTGAAGCCTGAGCTGAGACAGGTGATTTTGAAAATGTTTTTCCTGTAACAGGACAGGCTCAGGACTACACCTGCTGATTTCTGTAACCCTCTACCTGTTCCTCCTCAAGGGTTTCACAGTGCTGCCTTCTGCAAAGATAAATTGTCCACCCCCTTGTCCACCAGGTCCTCAGGCCATGCCCACACCATCCTTGTCACACTGGTAGATTTGGGAGACTTCAGACAACTGAAGACAGATGTTTCAAGACCTAGGGGAATATTAACTCCCATGCCAACACTTCCTGGTAAAGAGGGTCCTGTTACCCAATTGTACCTCATCAAAGCAGTTTGACCAAATCCATCAGGTTTCCTTAGCTACCAGACAAAAGACCAGATCTCTTCTGAAGCTGAAGACTGGACCACACACTACAAAAATTCAGCTTTTCAAATTGCACAGTCAAGGCCAGTGCAGTATGTTTTGCATGAAATGCTATCAGCTAGGCCACCACATCATACATTCTTCACAAACCCTGAAGAGATAAAAAGATTGATCCTCATAAAAATTCTCTTTTTAAGGCGCCAAATTTATAGGCAAAGCAAGGTGTGATGAATAACAGGGTGCTTGCCATGCACAAGTAACAAGAAGAGATGGGTACCTCAAAAGCCCAAAACATCTTCTGTGTCCCCTAAACAGTCTCACTTATATGAATAGAGGCCAGGTGAAAGTCTTTAGCTGAGCTGCAAAATTAGCCAACCTCCCCTGGCTCTACCCACACTGACAAGTCCACCTACCACCCCTTCTACCTGTGTCTGTGCATCCAGCACCATATTTTGCTGCCATGAGCTGATCATGTTCACTGTGGTGATAGCTGAGGGTGACATGTCCACTCATGTTTAGATCTTAGAACCGACTTCTGCCTTGCTGGCCAAAAATGCCATATAGACTGAAGAAGAATTCAGCATGCAAGAGCAGCTCTGTGTCACCACTACAGGTCAGGTTAGCCTGTCAGTGTCAGGGAGAAACGAAGCAGAGTCAAAAGCTATCCAATTATTTTGCTACAATCTTCTCAAAAGTCTTCCTTAAAACTGAGACTTTTCAAGGAAGCAGGAAAAGTTGGTTAGAAAGACTTTAACAACTGTTTTTTTTCAAAGAAAATCTTAAGTTGCTGGCAAGTGTTGGGTCCTGCATCATACCTGCACAGAGCTTAGAGTAGCCCCAAGTATTGCCTGACCTCCTGCAGGACCTACAGTCTGAAATGGCAGCAAAGATTGCATTTGATCTTCATGAACTTATTCCACTTCCAGAAAGAAAGTAAAACCCAGTGTGGTGCTGAATGATCCTGTCAGGACAGTAATTGGAAAAATCCCCACAGTAAGAGAAGCTCAACTGTCACAATTTGTGAAGAGCCTTGATGAGCCAGGTTGTTTACTGCTCACAACCCTTGTGCTATTCACAACTTGGCTGACACTCTGCTGAGGGGCATGGCAGCCCTTCCTGGCCTCGTTCCTAAGCACTACGTATTGTTTCCAGAGCCCTTTGTGCTACTATCACTCCAATTAGGAGCTAGAGTGCCTTCACAAATGTTCTGTCCTCCCACTTTGTCAGACAGAGATGATCTGAATACCCCAAAAAGTTTTGAGAAGGGGAAAATCACAGACGAGGGCATTTAGGGATCATAATGGCAACGAGCAGCAAGAAGAGATGATTACAGAACTTCATAAATTTTAATCAAAATATCAAAAGAGGGTTCTGTCAGTGCAAAGATATTCTTCTCCTAATGGGACAACAAACTGAAGCAGTAGCTTTATAACATCCTTTGATGCCCTAGGATAGCAGGACCCCCGGAGTTGACTGTTGTGCCCCACAATAGTTCATTAGTATTGAAATTCCTAATTCCCTTTATTGGATCTGAGTTTTGGCTTCTAAGGTCTGACCCCTGAAGAGCCAGAAACTTCAGACTGCTCTTTGCTGCACACTTCCTCACTTTGGGCATTTAACTCCACACTTTTACAAATAACACATGCCTTTGCCAGTGAAGAGAAAAGAATAACCTGTTATCTTTTAGCAAGATATTCTTAGTATCGCTCAGGCAAAGACCTCTTCCACCAAATCATCCCTCACATCGCTGTTCTCTTGTAACTGTGGGAAAATATGTCTATATTAGAGCTGAAAACTAAAGACAGGAGGATGGAGTTTACATCTTCTCCTTCTGGTCATGCATTTGATTCAAAATTTTGTGTCATACTCTCCAAGTACCTGCCTAGAAACAAATATCAGCACAAGTCCACCAGTCCAACCAGCTACTCAGTCCTTGCATGCTGTTTACTTGTTTACTTTTGCCTCACATTTCTCAATCCACCATCTCATGGAAACTCACAAAGAAAGCCACTGAATTCAAAAAAGGTGAAAAAAGTTGTTAATTTACTTTTTTTTTTTTTTTTTTTTTTTTTTTTTTTTTTTTACATACCAGCCCTCAATCCCAGACAAAGAAAGAATAAGGAACCCTACCCATATGTCCCTTTAAACCAGGACAATGTAGTGCACTCAGAAGAGAAGATGAGAAAGGGAAGAGTTAACTGGGTTTATAATTGTTTCCAGAGAGCAATTATTCAGTCCCTAAAAATGCTGGTAGAAGAAGAAAATGGAAAATGAACATGGTCCCAAAAGACAAATGATTAATATTTAGGGAAGGACTATAGCAGGGTTTGATCCAAAAGAAATGGAAAAGAGCATTTTAATGAGATCGGTATTCAGACTGTACAAACTCATTAGATTTGGGGGTTGCCATCTCATAAAAAAAAATGAAGGATGTTTTGAAGGCAGGTTTGATGTTTGCATTCCCTTTCCCACCACCGGTGTCTGTGAGGAGCTGCCCACCAAGCAGCCCTGGCAACCTCGCCATGCCAAAGCAGAAACACAACCTGGAGCAAGAGCCAGGCAAATAACTGGGAACCAAACATGCAGCTGATTAATGCTGCCAGAGAATTCTTATGGAGAATGTTGTTTTTCTTTCATTTTCCTCTCCCTGTGCAGCTTTCCTCAGAGCAATATCTGTGAGTAATCTCCACTCTCCAGCTGATCGGGGTGCAGCTCCCTGCGTGCAGCTAATATTGGCACGGTGACATTTCGGCGGTTTTCGGTGGACACGAGCAGGTGCAAAGCAGGGCCCGTGGGAGCAGCACAGCCTGGCCCTGCAAGGAGGATGTGGAGGTGCTGGGGAGAGTTCCTGGCCACACCACTGCCTGCCTTAAGCCAGGACCAATGGCTCCTGCCCGTGCCGTGTACATCGGCTTCCATGTTTAATAAAGTTGTGGACTATTAGGTTCACCACAGCACGGCTCCCAGTTTTATTTCCCAAGGGTTCATAGCAACAGTAACACACAGTAGTTATAATGTGTCATAAAATAAATATTAGTAAAAGCACATGTGAGTCTCCCCCAGTTTGGAATTTGCTTGGCATCACACGTCCCCTAAAGCACGCCTCCAAAAGCCAAAGTTGTCTGCTGCTGGAGGAGGTTTGTTTGTTTGTTTGCCTCAGTTTTGTTTTTTCCCTCAGCTGGCTGGACTTACGCCACTGTCACAGCTAATAAAGGTAAGCACTGGTACAGCACTACCTTGTGCCTTGCCCTAATCACATTGCTCTTGGAATTAAGTCTGCCAGAGCTTTGGCTGTAAACCCGTATTGCGAGAGCTTAATAACTCCACTGCGAACAAAAGAAAATTACTTCTAGACTCAAAGCCAGAGTGCAAGACTTCTGCCTATGGGGCGACATTTTATTTGTTGCTGGGAATATAAACAGCGTGCCCAAAACAGTTGAATGGATCAAATAAATAATGGTTAAATGGATCAAAGACAAGAACAGAAGCACAAGGTGCGTGTGCAGCACACAGACGCTGGCAAACCTGCACACGTTACACACGCATAAGTGACCTCGTGTGAGGTATTTTACAAGCTCTGCTTGCACAGGGAAGAAATAAAAACATCTTCTAACTCCTTCCCATCAATTTCCTTGGTTTTAGACAAATCTCAGCCTCTACTTCAAGAGTTTTTTTCCTTTCCTCGAGAATAACAAATTTACACTCAACCACCACACAACATGCTGGCCTGAAGCTGAGGCAGCCAAGGTAAAACTCCACCCTAGAGCAGTAGCCAGGTTTTTATGTATCAAAATGTCCCACCTTTGAAGTTGAGTCTTAACAATGTCTTGCAGGAAAGCCTCAGGGCAGAGCCTTTCTCTGCCACAGGTTTCTTGTACTACTTTGAGCAAATCATTTAACTCTCCTGTTCCTCAGCTCCACTGCTGAAAAATGGGAATAATTAAATTGCTCTACTTCATCAAACACCTGTAATGATAAATACACTACAAAATGCACTGAAGTGCCTGTGATGAAGACCACCTGCTGGACAGAGATACAGAGCTAGAAAGGGGAGACTTGTACCCCTCTAAATTCATGGTGTTTTGAAGTCCAGAAGTTCTGTTCTAAACCAGTTTTAAAGTTTTTTTTCTTAAAAATACAGTGATCAAATAGATTTTTCTATACAAACACTACGTTTTTCTTTTCTTCTTTCTCTTTTCTTATTTATTTTCTGTTAAAATAATAATATAGACCACGCATGTGGTACAACACACAGCTTTGACCACACAGTTTGGGATGGCCATGCTGGAGCTGATGGGGCTCCTGCAGTGGCTTTGAAGAGCACAACTGGAGATGTTTTGCTCTGTCAGGTCAAGATTTACCCTTCCTAAAGACCTGCAGTCCTGATTCAGATACTGAGTCACACAAAAGTTGTCCACCCCCATAAGGAGTAGCAGGAAATGACTGCCTGTGGCTCGTGACACCCCAGCACCAGGATGTCTGCCTCCATCCTCATCCTCACGTCACCAGGGAGGCTCTGGTCCCAGAGCATGAGGAAGGGAAGGGGAGGCATCATGCAGCAGGGTACAGGCCTGGAAGTTCTCCCTGTCCTTCAGATGGCTCCTGCACCAGGAGATGACCCCCTCAGTGACCACAGCTGTGGGAGTGAAGCTGTAGGTGCAAGAGAGCCTGGGGAAATGGGCACTGCCAGGGGCAAAGGATCTCTCTGTAGAAAGTTCAGGTGAAATTGGGTAATGCTGCAGCAGATGCCACAGACAGAGGGAAGGAAAATGGCCAGTGCTGGATTAAAAAGAAATTAAACACAGCATCAGCATATGGTGTAGTTGAGCTCACAGGAGTGACCATCACAAAGGGATGAGCTGTCCCAGCAGTAAACAGTCACCAGTCCAGATTTTACCACCAAACATTCCACCCTTTGCCTCACCTCATTTTTGTGTGGCCAAATTCTGAGCCTAGGGAGGGCTCATAGCATGTATCTTCCTATTGCTGTGTACAAATCCTACCTCCCTCCACCACCAGCTCCCTGTGGGACCCCATGCAAAAAGCAATAATGTTGGGATCAGCCAGAAAGGGCTCCCACAGCTCCCTCGGCTCCATTTTGGTTGAGGACACCCACAGCAGAGCTGTGTGGTCCGATGGTGCCCGTGGACTGACTCAGTTTGCCATGCTGGCCGTGTGTGGGGCACCAGCTGGGAAAGCCTGGGGTGCCAGGGCAGGGTCTCCCAGGAGCTGGCTCCTACGAGTCCTCCACCCATCAATCTTAGAGCAGCATGCCGTCATGGATAAACAGCAGCTGTTGCAGCAAGCTCATCAGATAACAGGCACATATATTAAAGTACCTTTAGCACACTTACTAAAACATATATTTAGCTAGGGAAAATAATCTCGCCCTGCCTATAAAAGTCAAAGTTTGCCTTTATAAATAACTCCTGGAACCCTGCACGCATCTCAGGAAATGGCAATGGTGTGCATGCTCAGCCTCCTGCCCTGAAAAGATCTCTGAATAAAATATAAACACACTGAAATATAAAGAACAGTTTGGTGAAGATAATGAAATCTAGTGAAGCCAGTAATTTACTCTGTAAATCATATAGCTCCTTTTTCCTTGCAGTTGCCTGCCCTGATTTACATCATGAACTTTATATCTGAGCTTCTCCCCGCCTTGTTGCAAGCATGGGAGCACAGAGCAGAGCATCTGTGTGTCTTTGTGGCTGGTAAAAAGCATTTATTTATACTTGTGAAATGTCCCCCTCTAAATATGCCACGTTGGCTTGACACACTTGTTGTTTCTCCAGTCTCCTCTCAGAACCCAGCTCTTCCTGAGAAGGGAAGGAAAAGCAGGCAACCTAAAATGCCTGTTTTGCACCCATTCTTGTCACAGCAGCTGGGAATGGGGGCGATCTGAGTGCTGTGCTGGTACTGGTTACGGGGAGCTGCACATGGCACCCCAAATCTCCCCAGATGTCCCCCCTCTCTCTGTCTCCAGCATCGTGTGGCCCTTTCCCATTTTATTCATGGCACAAACTCTCTCCCCATTAGCATGCAAAGGCTTTGAACTTCGGAGTTTTCCAGTACTGCACAGAATATCTCGAAAAGGGGCTGGAAATAATTGGGAGCTATCTCTTCCCTAGCACCACGGCGTGCGCTCGAGCGTGCGGGAATCCAAAGTGGCACCGAACGCTCAGGGGCAGGCAGCGAGCCCCGAGTGCCACAGAGCTGCTGCACAGGGCTTGGCCCCAGCCTCATTCCTCATTCACAGCTCTCCTTTAGTCTAACCTCTCCGAGGTGAGGCTGAATCTCTGGGAATTCAAGTGGATTTCTCTCCCGGTGTGTGCCTGCACGTTAGGGAGGCGTATTGTGCTTAGGCATGGCTCTGCCTGGCTCTGTGCAGGAATAGAGACTGCAGGGGGAAAATTATATCTAGATGAGTCTTTATGATGTGTGTTCCTTCAGTATTAAGATCTCTTCAGGCCCTGTGTATCTGGTAATATTGCTCTCATTTTAAATTCTTCTAGTAATAATTTTAAGCAAAAATTCTTTGTGACAACTGCTGTTGATTTAAAACTAATGTTTAGCCAGTAATGGGTAATTGTATTAGACTAAAAAAAGCTACTGTAAAGTCTACCCCAGTCTGATTTTTAATTTACTGCATCATCAGCTACTTTTATGATACTATTTAATCTGCTGAAATAAAACTATTGCTCTATGAATATCTCTAACATACAAGAAAAATTGTTTTTAGCTGTTCTGCTCTTGGGGCTGAGGACTTGTTAATTATTATATTAATAACTCCTGTGAACACATTTATTTATATTTGTTTTAATTGTCACAATACTCAGAGAAGTAGCATGTTCTATTTCGCTATGAGCTCCCTTTGAACCTGTAAACAAGGAAAGGGAAAATGCCCATCATGGCTTTGCAGATGTTTGGAGTTTGAAAAATGCATTCTGCATTCCCACGGGGCAGGAAGAGGGTAGAGGAGAAGAAAAAAACTTCCCTGTATTTTTTTTTTTTCTGTAAGAACCTGCATCTCCCTCAGCCAGGACGATCGTGCTCGCAGCTGCACTCGGCAGAGCAGCTGCAGGAGCAGGCAGGGCTGCTCCCACCACGAGCCTGGTTTGCCTTTCCAGGAGCCTTTCCCAGCCCAGGGGCCTGATCCTGCTCTCTCTTGCCCAGAGCTGTACCCCTGGTGAATGCAGCAGTGGCACAGCCATAGGTTTGCTTCTTCCAGAGTTAAGAAATCAGCCCCACAGGGCTTGTTCCAGCCCCCCAGCACTGAGGGACCCCCACTGAATCCAGAGAGCTTTGGATGGGTCCCCACAGCCTCTGCATGGGTACAAAAGAGGCTTGTGAGCTAGCTTTATACAGATCATAAAAATAACGTTACAAAAAGGCATGTTTATGTTTTCCTTGCTTATTAACATCCCGCCGACACAGCGTGCATCAGGGTCGTGCAAAGCAGCTCTCTGTCTCTGCCCAGCACCAGCGACCTTCTCAACACAATGCACCACCAGATTAAAACAGCATCCAAAACACTCTGCTGCTCCTTCTCAGATGGGAAGGAAATCTTCATCAGAAAAACAAAAAGTCTATCACAACAAATAACCTGCACGAGTAAAACACGGATGGTTTTTTTATTTGCTACTCTTTTTAATAAACGGCAGGCTCTCGTAAAGATTACCTAGAAGATAAATTGGTCTGTTGGAAGAAAAAAGACTCGGGGTGTAACCAAAAATGTGTATCTGTGGCACACGAGCTACCGATTTTTAATGTTACCAGTACATTTACATTGTAGCTTTAGGTTTATTTTCCCTGATAAATACTTGATTACCTGCCTGCAACAACTGCGGGAGGAGGCTGCTGTCAAATCTATTATAATATGATCAAGTAATGGTTACAAGATAAAGTAAGGTAAAACAAATAATTCTAAATGCTGCGCAACCACCTATTATTTTATCCAAACAACGTCTGTTATCTCCTTATGGTCGAATGCCTATTCCCTAGAAAGAGAGAATAAGTCTCTTTTTACCTCAGTAATTAGCTTGTTTGAAAGCTCCCACAAATTCTTCCTATCATAAATTTTGCATTGCTTCATGCACAATAATGCACATAAAATTAAATAAACAATTTAATTAATTTAATTAAAATTAAATATTAAACATATTGTGTATAAGAAGCCCATGTCTGTGATTTAATTGGGCAGGAGTACCCAAAGCAGTTTGGGTAACAGTGAAAAATAATTAAAAACAACAAGTACGGTAGCCTCTGGGTACGAAGAGTAGTTGGGAGCTTTCTCCTGAGAAAGGTTTATTTAATTAAAACCAAACTAATCTTTGCAAAACACTTGATAAGCATTTCATAATACAAATCATAATCCAAAAATGAAGCTTATACTTCGTCTACATGACACTGGAAAATAATATTAAATAATTCAATTCTGCCATGAGCTACTTCCCCAGCACACACAGAATAATTCAGCAGACAGCATGTTTACCACCTCTAAATTTCCAGTAACATTTAGTTCATCGAGATAAATATTAGTAAATTATACGAAGGCATAATGGATCCGTAAGTGATAAGGCTGAGAATTAATGCTTTATATAGACTGCTTATTGCTTCTTGTAGATATTTTGCCAGACAAGGAAAGCACAGCTAACTTAGAGGGCGAGCTGTGCCTGTGTTGGCAGGTAAGCCATTTGGCTGTGTTCATGTTTTCTAGCCTATTCTTCGACACCTTTCCTTCATAACAGAGAATATTATTTCCAGGATCCCATATAACTGAAGGAGCAATAGATTATTTATAGGATGGTGTCTCTATCTCTACTTCATGTTGCCAAATGCTTGTATTTCTCTACTGTCCGGTGATAATTTCAGCTCCCTGAAAAACTTGGATCCCGCCCAAGGTCGCAAACTATCCGCCTGGACATCAAACAGGCTGCCTTGCACAAGCCCTCGCAACCTGGGTTGCAAATGCTGACAGGCTTTATAGGTCATTTCAAAAACAAATGCTTCATTTTAACACCTTAGACTGCAGCAGCTCCTACAACAAGCTGCTGATGCCAACTGGCTTTTTCAGAAGTGAATGTATCCAAAGAGATCCTAATTGACACTTTCAGGCAAGTGCCCAGCATAACTGAATATTACTCAGGTTTCTGGAGAGCGGTTTTAAAGTGACCATATAATTTAAGTGACCTTTGAATATAATTTAAAGTGCTACTGTAAAGCCCAGTTCCTCTCCCACTGAATGGGCTCCATCAATGGGGAAATTCCCATTGATGTTAATGAGGGCAGGAGCGGGCACTTCCCCACTGGCTCCCATTGAATTATCCAGGTTCTTTTTTTTTTTGTGGAAGCTTTTTTTTGATACATTCCTGGGAAGATCCTGTTAACTGACTTGGAGTTACTTTGGTTCATATCATACCCACAGCTTTTTAGCAGAGAATCCAGTGATTTAACAGAGATTTCTGTGGAGCAGAGGTACAATAGAGCCCTTTACAGGGTGTGGGAATTTCCCGCATGTTGATTAACTCCATACTGTAAAAGACCGTAGGCCAAATCCCTCAGTCCTCACGCAGACAAAAGTCCACATTGACTTATCCCAAATGTGCCTGCAAACGCTCATTAAAGTCAATGGCGTTTTGCTCTGCTGAGGGCTGTCTTTGCGTTTGGGCATCCAGGAGAAGGGGATTACCCCAGCACCGAGCCCTGCCCGGCCCCACACCTGGGGCACTGCCTTCCCCTCAGCCCCAAAAGCTCGTGGCAAACCCCACTCTCGGTGCCAGCCCCGTGCTCAGGGATGCCCAGCATCACCCCGTGGGCCACCACCCTGGTGTCTCCATGAAGCCACCCCCAGGACCCTGTCATCTGCCCCAGGGGGCAAGCAGAGAGCAGGCAGGGTGTTAGCCACTGACCCACAAGGCTCCTGTCCTCCCCACTGCAGGGACTGTCCAAAAACAGACTGCCCTACATCCCTTCTGGGACAAGGCAGACAGTATTTTAGAACTACCCTAGAGGAGGGTACATCTATCCAGAAAATAATAGAAATATAGCCAAAAAAAAAAAAAAAAAGTAGGCTGCTTTCTATTTGTTTGTTTTAGCTGCATCATAGCTCAGACTTTCCTTGCCATTGTGGTTCAATATTTACTGATCGAAAATATAGACTAGCTGCAAGTCACAGCATTTGCCAGAAAGAACTATTAACATCAGAAAGAAATGGGCATTAAAAGAACAGCTCTTCTATTTCCAGAATATAAAACAGACATTCAGAAGAACAAACAGAGCAGAGAAGAAATGATGGTCATTTGCAAGTAAAATATTACTAAACAATATAACATTGGATTAACTGTTTCATGTATTTATTGTGAAAGAATATATAGAACTTTACATGAGAAACTATCAGTACAAGCAAGAAACAATGCAGCCTTTTAAACAGCTTGCTTTTAAGTTTAATGCTTCTGCACGTAGAGCACACGAGCTTGCTCCCACTGAAGCCCACGCAACAGCTCCTGTTCAGTTCAAAGGGGTCAGGATCAGGCCCTGAGGTTTTCAACTTTTCTCCTGTAATGTCCCTTTCACCAATATTGCAGCCCCCCTGCTCCTGATGTGCTGAGGATTAAATTAAATTTATGGTGGGGAATGTGCAGTACAGGCAAGAGGCACCGTAAGATGCAATTTGGGAGGGGCTGATCCTGAAAACTGTGGAGGGACTTTTTCTTTCTACATACATTTAGAAAGAAAAGGAGGGGACAGAGGGGCAGGATAAAGGAAAAAAAAAAAAAAAAAGAAAAAGCT
>VZRH01006080.1:0-77231 GCA_013397555.1 Urocynchramus pylzowi
CGGCTCCCCGGCAGGGCAGCGCCCTCAGCGCCCGGCCCGCGCTCGGAGCCCAGGGGCGCCCCGGCCCAAGGGCTCCGCCCGGCCCCGCCGTCCCGGAACAGCTCCGGCCGAGGCACACACCGAGCTTTATTTCTGCTTTACACCACAGTCATTCCAATTGCTTTACTTACCACTTACTATGACTACGAACTACTGGAGAAAGCCAAGGAAAACAGCAGAGCACTGGGAAGCAAGAACTGGCAACTCGATTGTGCACCAAGTGCTTGGTGCTGCTGCAGTCCTTATGCCTGAGGGACTGGCAGAAACCTGCCTTGAGCCAAAGGAATACCCGAGGGCTTTTCCTGTGTATTTGTGGAATGCATCATTCCAAAACATAAGCATAAAAATACAGAACATCCTCCCATTTTCTCATACCCTATTTGAAACCTTTAAAATACATGTAAGGTCAGTTTTTAAACAAATAGCAGCAAAACGTTACCACGACAATGCCCACAAACATCAATCGTGGCCAGGCTTGTGACGAGTGGAAGGAAGGCCATAACCTCACCAGGTATCCCAAAGCCCTCTGCCCCTCACAGTCCATCTTCCAGCCCATTCTCTTCAGGAGAGCCCACCCTTGAAAGGGGGAAAGGCAAGATCCGGCTGCAGCTCAGAGTCACCAAAAGATCACTCTTAACCAATTTTTGTATGAAGAATATTAATTTCAAAAAGCGCAGCAGCAACAAAATTTGAAAAAAAATTGAATATGATCCTCCTTTTCTAATAACTTTGTAATATTTGAGGCAGGCTGCATCCAGATAATTTGAATAAATATAAAAATCACACCATTTGGATGCACACTATATTGCTGCAAGTCATCAGGGGCTTGGGAGGGTTCTAAAATTTAGACATTCGAGTGGGCAAGATTACTACTGTTTTAAAACATGATCATAGACTCAAGTATTGCCTACATTGATGCACAGCTGGCAAACTCTCTCAGCTTATGTCTTTGTTTTCATAGAATACATGTAAAGCTTAAACAGTGCTTTATAGAATCATTTGGATTAGCAGTTAGAACTAGCTTTCAGTCCTATTAGCATTCCTTAATCCATTTCTAAAAATAATGAAAATAACTATTGTTATTTTGTTATTGTCACTGCTGTTCTTGGTAGATTTACTTCTTGGAGTTAATCTATTGTGAGAGAGGAGCAATAAACTCAATTGGAATCTGTACTTTCAAAAGAGCAGCTGAATGGATAAGACACTGTCTTTGCACTGGGACTGAAGCTATAGAGGAAGCATTGTAATATTGCTCCTCTCATAAACCCCAAAGATAATGGGTATTTTGTCTATATATCCACACTGCATCAGCACCTGCAGCTGCATTCTTTACTGTATTTATAATAAAGCACACTCATTTTACAAATGTTGACAAAGCTCTTAAAAATATTCTGCTCTGTTACAGAACAAAAAGCAGGAGTCCACAAAGGCAGTTTCACAGCCCTTTTCAGGTTTAGTGTGATATGCACAGCACAAAAGAAGACTAAATTCAAGACATAAAAAGAAAGCAATTTGATAGATGAATGGTAGAAATTCTAAAAATGCTGTGCTCAATTGACAAAAATGAGTGATTCAGGAAGTTGCATTCAGATTTAAGTTTTGGTCTCGTAATCTTGGTTTGATCTTTGCTGAAGTGATCCCAAATTTCTAGATAACTTTTGCTGCCTTTTTTCCTACATGTTTTTTTCTGGTCTCTTGACTTTGGTAAAGTAAATTCTCAAATTACCAGAGTTCAAATCAGATGGTGTTTTCTGTTACTAATTCCTATTCCACATTGTAGAGCAATGTACTATCATAATGAAAACAAACTAAGGAATTAGCTACCTTTGTCTTGCTTGCAACAGTCTAAATAATGTGTTTATACTCACTCTCTTTATTTTAGGACATGTACTGCTGTCATGGAATTTTCTGTCTTGATCCAGATTTCCCTTTTTAAATTAATATTCATATTTACAATGTGAAAACATCACGAAATGACACAGCAGAAAAACATCTTTGTCTCAATTGGACTATCAAGAAGAATGTAGATTATAACTAAAACCACTTGATACAACCAGATGGGACCTGATTGTCAATAAGGAGATTGAGAAATATTTTTCTCCTGGTAGAGATTTACATAGTCCACTTAGCAACAGCAAAGACCTGCTGACAACATCTTCCCATTCATCACTGATCCAGTAGACTTGAAACAGTAAAAAAACATAAAGGTCAGAAAAAGCCTATTAAGGCATTAAGACTGGATAGTCTTTACAAAATCTCTTACATCTTCACTAAGTCTTAATTGCTGATTAAGCAGCTAATTACCCTCTACACCAAACTCGCCAGTGTATGAAATCAACTTTAGCAATAGAATTCTAACAGTACCTACTTTTGCTTCTCCCATACTAGATATTAGTGGTGTACCAAGTGTTTTAGAAAATACTAAGATCATCTGCTGGTGAGAAAAACTGCTTTTTCCAAGTTAGCATGAACGGGCACCAAGGATCTGCAGACAGACAGCTCCTAACTGAAAAAAACCACCAAAACAAGCAAACAAATCCAAAAACCCAAAAGCTGCAACACCAAAAAACCCAACCAATCACAGAAACCCACTGTAGCAAGGCATTCCTGAAAACTTCTTATATTCTCTTTATTTTCAGTGGCTGCAGAGAGCTGCACAGGACTCTTTGCAACCATATCCACATCAAGGATCATAGGAAAGAGACAGCTGCGACTCAATCTTGCAGATCATAGAAGAATTAGGTTTTTCTCCCAACAGGAAATACTAAGTGGCTCCAATTGTCACTGTCCATATTGATAAAACGGAGACTTTCCATTACTTTCAACATGATTGGAAAATTTGACACAGAAGAATCATGAAGAGAAACAATGAGCTTCTATGCTCACAAAAACATTAAAAGCACCGATACTAACATCATAATCAAGATAAAGGCTTCAAATGAATGAGAAAAAGAAAACCAAAACCAACCAACCAACAGAAACAACTCCCACAAAGCTATACTGTTTCTCAATGTTTACAGCCATTCCAGAAGTTACAAAGGTGCTAGATGTTCTACTACAAAGAGTTTAAACAACTCCTAAATAATTTTTTGATGTCCAATTGTAAATAACGTGCTTTCCAATCAATGCAGTTGATGGTGCAATGCCAGACTGCTATATGTGGGAAGCACAAGGATAAGGAGCTCATTTACAGAGAAACTGAAGCCAGAGGACAAGAGGATAAAATATTTAATCTTTACCCAAAATCCTAATCCTATCCTTCTCACAAAGAGTAAAAAGAAAAAAAAACCAAAACAAAACAAAACAAAGACTTGGCAGACAGAAAGAAAAGTACTATTTAAAAGTTTAAAAAGGAAGATTATAAATTCATTTATATGGAACTTTTAAATTTTGTGGAACTGTTCATCGACTAGTCCAAGATTACCAGAGTATGAATAGCAAAGAAAAACATCTACACAAGTTAAAGAGAGGTCACAGAATCAGAGAATGCTTAGGGTTGGAATGGACCTTAAAGACCATCTAGTTCCAACCCCCCCAGACCCCTACCATATTCCATTAGACTGGGTTGCTCAAGGCCTTATATAATAACATACAGAGAAATCACAATTATTCAGCCTTAATGCTGTGCTGTGACCCTGTTCGATAAACACGGAACAATGAAGACAAACATGTCTATTACACTTTATAAAACAGAGAAATAAGACTTGTACAGTTGTTATATGTCATAATTTTCCCTAAACCCATAAGAATTTGCAAGGCCATAGACTCTAAAACTGTAACGTAGTCCTTCAAATAGGACTTGATTTCTAAGTAAAAAATAATAGGATACTATTTGCATTTTTGGCTGCACACACATAGAAAACTTTAAGCCTTAAAATGTCAATTCTGCAGGCAAATTTTCTTCACCATTCTTCTCACACTCTTGGTCACTGATACTAAGAGCTACATTAATCATTCTTAATTTTACTTCCCAAGAGTAGCTGCCCTCATGGTGCAATCTACTTAAGCAGCTCTTGACCTATTTGTTCCCACCATCCTCCCTGATGTTTGCTGCTGTAACAGTTCACCTGGGACAACATATTCCATTTTCCACAATATCTAATCACCAAACTTCACAGTTGTTACAAGACTACTACAGAGTGGTATGCTTAATCACAAAAGAAACCCCTCAGTATCTCACACACAGAAAAAGCCAAAGCAGGTTATGTTTTAGATTACTTCTGCTGAACCTGACATGAAAGATGTTTAGAAACAAAAGCCATTTCAATACTGTGCCAGGAAGACTTAAAACAGTACTCAAGTTCTAGATGGGGTATAGATTTTAAAAACCATTCTTTCCTCACTGAAGAAGACAATGAAGAAGTTGAAGGTACATTTTAAACGGAACTTCAAAAACAGGATTGCTCTTAGAAAAATAAATGACTATGCAAGGATGAAAAAATATACCTCAGAATATGAATCTACAGAACTGCAATTTTTCATAAGTTAAACGCAAGGATATGGAAGGGGCAAAGAAGGAAACACACAATTATATAATGGTTTAATGAAAACAAACCCTGCTATATATGTAAAGCTAACTCTGCTCCCACTAGTCATATTTAGCCTAACGTCCAAACCTAAATATAATAATATTAAATGGAAATACTGTACAGATCTGTTCTAGGAGAATCCCATTACTTTACATTAAAAAACAAGTCTATTTTAATGCAAGATTAAATATTACTAGATTGCTACATAATACTTTTTCCAAGTAGCAATACAGAACATAAACAACATGTGGACATTTAAACAATTAATAGATGACATTCACCTCTCTGTGCTGCTTAACGCAACACATTCATATACAAGTGCCTTTACCTGGAAAGCCTTGAATGTTTCTGAAGTGCAAGATAAATATTAAAAACAACAATATGACTGACTTAGGTGTAAATAAGAAAAATTACCATTCTACCCAAAACTGTGGAAAAAACCAAGTACATTGTGGTAAGATGCTGTCCACACCCCTTTATCAGAAATATGACTACAATCCTTTTAGCAACTGCTAAAGGAAGAAGCACTAGTACAACACACTAAAAATTACACAACAGTTTAAGAAAGGAACAGAAAAATATTATTGTAAACAAAGTGCAATGTATTATAAGTAGAAAAAGAAAATAAAATCAAGATATGTTATCAGGTTTAAAAAAAAATCACCAATATGCTTTTTAATGAACATTCTAGCAATTTCAGATTAAACCCCTGTGTGCAAGTATATTAAAACAATCAAATCACATCATGGGGAAAAAAATTTCTTCTCCCTAAATATCTACACAATTCTGAATACAAAGGGGATAATCTTTAATGTCCCTTCCAACCTAAGCCTCTGTGATTCTATGAAAACAAAGCTTTTCTTACTGGGCTATTTTTCTTTTCCTACAGACAATTAATGCACAGTTTCACAGTGGATTTCCAACCAAAAAAGATGTATTTTATGAACATTTTATATTTTGTAAATTAGCATATATTTTTAAAAGTAACAGTTGAAGCTTTCAAGCTTCTCTTGAATAAGACAATTTCTTTACTTCTCATGTGTGAGAAGGATCTCTAACTTTTGGTAAGTTTAGTTTGTTCCAGTAATCTACTTTGATGAAAGGAAAATCTGTTCATTTTCTGAGACATACAAAGTCAATGGCAAAATACTAAAAAGGCTGGAAAAATAGGTAAACATGACATATTAATTTAAACAAGGCTTAAAATTGTAATGCCTAGCTGAAGAATCCATCCAGCATAAAACAATTCTCCAGTGAAAATACATCCTCCATATATAATTTCCAATTTTGTAATTCTCCAAAAAGAAATTTCTGCAGTGATTAAAGTATTTTCCATGTATTTCAAGGCTTGAGAAATGTGTGTTAAAATTCCTGACAACTCTTTTCAAAGACTGTAAGCAAAAGGTATGCTTTCTTGCAAAGTCAGGTCCTAAGAATTAAGAGTCCTTCTTTATGCAAGAGGATGTTGAAGGGATGGTGTGGTAAGACTAAGAAAAAAATTAAATAACATATTATACAAACCATCTAGTGTCAGCTACCAGGCCTTAGCTTGGTGGCATTTTTTTCCTTTCTTTTTTCTTCAAATAACACCAAAGAACAACAAAACCAAAAAAAACTTTGAGGTTGTTTCTCCCTTTGTATCAACTGATGTAGTGCAAATAGCAACAGTGAAGCTACAGAGATGTACAGAGATGAAAGGAAGCTGCCCACCAATCCAGTGGTTCAAGCATTCTCTGCAAAATCATAATCTTCCAGCACTTAGTGACATTAGTTGGTGAGGCACCATCAGAAAATCCATTCTCTTTTAGAGGTATTTATCTAGCTAGCTAGCTTTTAAATAGGTACATGTAACAAAAATTTGATGTGATGTCAAACATTTCAAAGTGTTTTAAGATGTAATGAATGTCTTTCATTTCACTTTTATCTTAAAATATAAATCACATCTAAAAACTGAGATGTCCTGATTTTGAAAAACTCAGTGAGATAAAAATATGACCTTGCAAATTACTGGCCACTTCTCTGCATACATTCTTCTAAACTCTAAAGTGTCAATAAATTTTATTACCAGTAAAGCCATGTGAAAACAAAGATACACTCTCATTATGCATAACATCATTATAAATGTTTTCACTTTCCAAAATTTTTCCATTTTAAGCTGAAATCTCCACCCTAACTGCGCATCCATGTTCTTCCAAATACACTCCTGTGAAATGGGTAACACATTAGTAAGAAGCTAAAATTCAGGGACAAAGTGTCCATCTTACTAGGTGAGCATACAATTAAAAATACATTGTAATCTAAGTATAAATTATCTGCAGAACCCTGGCTGACTAAATTTGCTCACAGTGATCTAGAGATGTTCTTTTAACACATGCACTTTTCAGGTACTTTGGTTGGCTGAGAAAGGGGGGTAATGGTGGTGGGGAAAGACAACGTGCAGAACAGGTTAAAAGTACTTTTCAAATTAACAACATACAAATGAAATTAGTTGGGCAGTAACAGAAGGCTTTTTGTCCTAGAGGGAATGTGGACAGTATAGCACCTGGCGAGATTTCATTGGTGGCTTGTCACCTCAAAGGATGAGGAAAGCATCCCCCAGGAACTGTGTACCAAAAGACAGAGACGGGCCTAAGCTTTCTTTTTTTGCTATGAAATCTGCTGCTATTGCTACATAAGCTTGACTTAAATAAGCATTAGTAGTAGTAGCAGTATTCTGGCAGGCTTTCCAGCTTTTCCTGACAAAAGAAAATGTCCACTTGTAACTGTTTATATTCCAGAAAAATATTAAAATATTTTCTATTAAGAAAAAAACACTTCTGGCAGCAAGAACTTGCTTTATTTTACAATTATTACAGGTTTTAGAACAACAAAATTTGAAAATTTCTAGGAAGGAAAATTTGCAAAATTTTGTGGAAGAACTAGGCAAATGAAAGACATAGGATGTTGTAGCTGCATATTTCTAAGTATGACACCAAGTCATGAGCTATATTAGGATTCAGAAAACAAGCTTCTTTCCTATTGCTAGCAACAATCAGGGTGAAACAAAGCTTTCGTGCTTCACCCTTAAAATACTTCTAGTATTACTCACAAAAATGCAAACTTATTAAAAAATATTACATGCATAGTATGACAATTGATTTCTAAATAATTGTACTCACAAGACACGAACAGCTCTAAGAAGAATTTGTGCAAATTATTCAGATTTCTTTAACAGAAACAAAAAACCAAAGACTTCTTATGGTAGGAAAAAAAGGTTTTGAATGGAAAAAGTTGATGTAATTTAGAAAATACCAGAAAGAACCAGACATCTTTATTCAATATTCTAATAATTTACACTGCATTTAATAATATGGAACTTACTTAAACATGATCTTTTTCCAGCTGTGCTTGCACCTCCTGAACACAAATTTCCTCCTCGGTGGACCAGCTCAAGCTCCAAGTTTGTTCTGTAAGAAAACCATAGCAGTATTGAATGGAACAACACTATTCAAGCTTCTACAGACACAAATGAATCATGACAAACTCCCAGCGTACACTAAATAAAATAATACTGTGAACAAATCTTTAGCGTGAAATACTGCCAAAATACAGGTCGGAACAAACCAAACTTCATTAAGATATTGTCATATATGACTTTAAGTACTATATTAACACAGTCCTATATTGAGCTGTGAGAGAAGAATTAGAAATTGTTAATTCTGTGGCTTTCTTCTTTATGTACACACAGCATAATAAGGGAATTTATGTGCAAATCTGGAAAGACAATATACAGATTGGCTAACTTTAAGTCAATCACATACATCTAAAAAGTGTTCTCTCCATTGGCAGTGCTCTTGTTTCACTTCAGACAGAGAGTACAATGCCATATCCACAATGGATATGGCATCAACTAAATATGAATACAATCTAAATTATAATTAAAGCACTGCCCTTAATAGATAAGTTAGTTAATAACAGCCTTGAAGGTTAATTCTGAATGAAATGCTATTCACTGCAGCTCATCACTATGAACCAGTAGTTGTGTCACTGAATCTCTGCATGCCACACTGATGCTTTCTTTCTTAGTATTACTGTAATCTGATACTTAGGCACCAATTGTTTAGGTCAAATTTGATAATTTTGTTTAATTTTGGAATTGGGATGTTTCACTGCTGCATTATCTTCTACTCTCAAGATTGGAGCAAACAATTTATGTTATACTCTCTGAGAGCCTGCTTTAGTAAGTCAAGATACATTTTAAAAATTAGAATAAAGGAATATAATTCTATTATTCTGAAGTGTTGTTTTGCTAATTCAATCCAAACTGCAAATCTCATTCTAAACATATTTTGTGCTTTAATGAAAAATGAAACAATTTTAGGTTTGATATAATGTGACTGAATCCATATTAAAATCTATTCTAGAATTTTAGGCACATAACATATCCAACCCTAAGAACAAACCCCCCCCCCCCCCATTTAAGAAGAAACTAGAGGATGATTTTTATTCAAAACAAATTATTTTCAAGAATTTCAGCTTCATCAACTTGAAAGAATAATACATTTTGATATGCAGTGTTTGTTAAGATATTTTCCTATGTTTTTAAAATAGCAACATTTCTGAATATTCCTATCCCTAAGTTTTCAGCTTATGCCATCCATTTCTGAAGGAATGCTTTAATCCTCTCTACTCAGAAAAGGCAATTTAACATTGATAATGTGCCTGCTCAGAGCTCCATCTGGTTGCTGCTGATAAGGGCATCTGTGTGACAGGGGAATTTTCCACTCTTCAGGCGATTTGCAGTGCTCACTGAACTTCTGAAAATCTACCAGCAAGCAAGCAGGGACAGGGATTTCATATTAGTGGACAGACTAGCAACTGTAGATCAGCATGTGTTAGTTCATCATGGGAATATGAAGGGAATCAGCATGTTTTATTTCTGTGAACACTCTGATAACTAATTTGTAGAACAAAATCAATGACAGTCTTCCATTAAAACTAAGATAATAAAGATTTAAATCAAAAAGACTACCTGAATGTTTAAGAATAATTTTCTAGATCTACAATTTTAAATTTCCCTTCCACCAAGGTATATTCAACAAAATAACCTCAGGGACAATTCTGAAAAATACCTCTTGCTGGTACACATGAGGTGTTATAGTACTTTTTACTATAAGGAAAGTAAGGAAAGTTATTTCTGTAATCACATACTCTGTTCACATATACAATACCAACTCGCACCTCCCACACTTCATTGTCCCCAGCTCCTCAAAGGCAGCACCTTACAGGTCAGCTTAGCTTTCTTGGAAATGTAAGTATTAACCTTTTCCTTCAATATCTCTCTTTGAAAACATATCTGTAACTTGGCATAAAAATGCAGAGTAGAGAAAGCATCTTCTGTGAAAATGAACACTTATCCTTCAGAAAATATCCTACATCAGGTACAGACCTCAATCATTTTTGAAGGAGACCAGTGTAACTCCTCCCTAATTTGAGCTCCCTTCTGCCTTGAGGATCTGTGTACCCTTTGCCCTTTACTGAAGAAAAGTAATGAAGGAAAACTGAGGGCATCTGATAGAAGTGTGGAACACAGAGTGGTCTCTGAAAGAATCCTTCGCTATCTCAGAATCCTCAACATAAAGGAAAGAGAATGAGAAAGAAAATCTATATGAGTGTCTTCTTTTCCTATCTAGAAATCTCAGTGTCATTCATTGGAGCAAAATATTTTGTAGGACACTGCCTTTATCCTCCTCACTCACAGAAAAAAACCTGAGAAAATGGATTTTGCTTAGCTGTCCTGACTCCTGATTAAAACCAGACCTACTTCATCCCTTCCTGGGAGCTCTTGTTAAAGGAATGTATTGGGGGTGGGAAGGGCAATTTCATATTTCTGAGAATTCATACCAGGACAGAGTAGAGGGAAGTAAAAAGGCAATGTCCTTTCCAGAAAGGGAGTATATTTGGATGGACTTGTTCTTCCTATTGGGACAGAAGAAGCATACTGAGCACTATAATTTTTCTCACTTCAATTTACAAACACAACACATACAAGGAAAAACCCCAGATACTCAGACACTGACTCAGAAGGAAAGAACACATGGCTCTTACATTAGTCTATACATAGCTGACAGAAAAACCAAAAGGTTTGTCTACAGAGCCAGCAAATACATGAAACCTACTGCTGTGCAATACATAAACAGTCCTTCAAGATATCACCACAAATGTCAGTCTTCAATGCTTTGAATGTGGAACTATTAAAATTAAAGCTAGGCACACGTGATCTGGGAATGACACCTACACTCATCTCATAAATGTCAGCAAAGACAAGGAAAAATGCATGAAAAGGGTACAAATTTAACAAGATAGGACTCTTGGAAAAGCAGGAGATAGCCAAGGAACTGCTGTTCCAGCTGTGCACGCAAATCAGGATGCCAAGACCCAGAATGCCTCTTTTGCTAGGAAAACAGACAGCAGCTAGCCCTCCCACAAGGTGGTAGAGAGTTCTTTTATAATTTTTTTTCTCTGCTACCTGGGTAAGCAAAAATGAAGAAAAATAAGTTCCTTTTTTCCTGAAGGAGGAAGAATAACCTGGAGCAACTGGCTATGTATTGTTTCACATTGCCATTCCAGCATGCAGTAATCCACTGCAAAGCTGGCACTCAGCTGTAAACCAGCATCTTTTAGGACAGAAGATGATTTTCTGATTGAAAATGGAACATGACTTAAGATTAAGAACGCTTAATTCACATGGAAATATATGGAGTGAATCAAAATACCATTGTATTCAAATGCTCATCTAAACAAAGGTTAAATACCAGGAAAAACTATAAAACAGCTGTAGATGGTCTGATCAAAAACAATTAAATGCTTCAGAACACCTGGAACTAGAAATGCTCAAAGGTTACTGGGTGGTAAGAAACACAAGGGTATCATTATCTCAAGAAAAGCTCTGGATGGAAATAAGGGAGAAACAGGTTGAATGACAGGAATAATTTACAGAAAGTAAAATTACCTCAGAATGTAATTTTAATCATAGATAGTCCGTTGTTCGATTACTTGAAATTAAGCACATAATAAAATCATACAAAGCAAACTCTTCCAGTTTGGAAGATAATGTACAGATTTATTTCCATAAATACAAACTGTAAAGTTATATTAAAATGTCAATTTAAAAGTTTAATTATTTTAACCCTGTAGTTCTTATGCAATTATCAAGAGTAGAAGCATGTAAATCTGGATTGCTGCACTGAAAAGCAAGACAAGTTAACCACCTTGAAGCTGATCTGTCAGGTTCCCTCATAAGTGATCTTATGAATTATAGTAACAAGACAGAAGGCTGGATCCAACACCTGAAAGTCCTCAAACATGGATAAATGAAAAACTGGTGACAAGTCTAACCCTAACAGGAAGGGGTCACAAGGAGTACAAGTGACATATCCTAATCTTAGTGATCAACCATGATTTCTCTCTCCAGCAGTGCAAGCAGCAACGAAATGCTGTTCTGGTTTGAGGTATTTTTAACTCTTTGAATGAAAACAAATCTTGAGCTCTGTGTGTAAGTATAAAAGTAATACATAGATACATTTAAAATATGTTTACCTACCATTTAAAAAGTTATATAACATTGCACCCAGACATGTATTTTAACACCATTTTTGTATCTTAAATGGCATGTCAAGTTATGGTTATAAGTAATCATACTTTAATATGTGAAATATTAGTTTTGAGTCCTTTGTATTTTTGGAAGGGTATTTAATTGTATTGATCAAACACTAAATTGATTGTATTTGCTAAAATCCCAACATTACTTATCCTCATCTAGCATATACTACTTAAAAATACAGAATAATCCTTTAACTTGCTATATACAGAATTTCATAGCTCTTCTGTATCTGTAAAATACTCTAAAAGAATACAGATAGTATTTCTTTTAATAGAATAATACAATAATCCGAATTGGAGGAGAATTCTAGAGATTAGATGGTCTAACCTCCTGTGAAAAGCAAAACCTTAGAGAGTCCTGCTGAGTGGAACCTCAGTCCTGCTGAGCCAAGCCTTGAATATGTCCACTGCTTATATACTAAAGACACTCAGCAAATGAGAGTTTATGAAACTGCAATAAAAAAATGCTGCTCAATGGCATCACTTCTGTGCCTGCAGTTTCTCTGCAGTCAGCACTTTCCCTGCAGGCCTCACTAAGCCAGAGTTTAGAAAATTATTTGCTTAGTAAGTATATCAAGTTCTTATGGGAAAACCTGGTATTACAGTATTTCTGAATAGATTAACCATTCAGACTACCTTAACATTAATGGTATAGAAGGAGGGGCTGATTTTCTTAGAGAGGGTATGTGACACTGACAGCTCTAAAACTACAATCAAACATCACCAAAAAAAATGCTGCTGGTTTTGGCAGTTTTTTAGAAGTCTAAATATAATATGAAGAGAAATTCCTGGTTACTGATATAATAAAAAAGCTCCTTCTGTGATCTTCTTTTAAGTAAATAAAACTAATGTGTGGCAGAGAGATAAAAAACACCTTGTAATTTAAAAAACTAGCAATATGACAGTGATACAGAAAAAATCTCATTCTGTAGAAGACAGATAAAGTAGATTTGACAATTTGGGAAAGGAAAGCAAAACAAGAGATGCAACGTAAAATTTTGATTTCTGGAAAGCAAAACCTTGAATTAAGAAGAAAACTAAATAAGCATATGACAATGTTCTTTGGGTTTTGTGCCACTGCTACACATAGTAAAAATTAACTGAGAAGCACATGTTTTCATCTTGCATAATGCCTGTATTTGTAAATCAGAAAATGTAACCTTGATATACTGAGTATTCAGAAAGTCCTTTTTGGAGAGGATGAAATGTTTTTAAATGCTTTTTTTTAAAGAAGAAAGCTATCTAGTGACTAATACCATTAGTGAGAAATACAAAAGAAAAATATAAAAAGAAAAACATACCCACCTGGCTACAGAATACATAAACAGGAAATCATTGTCAGGTGATCCAGGAGTCTTACTATAATCTGTATACTTCTTCTGTGTGGTACTTTTTATATCTTTCATTACAGATTCCATTTCTTTACTGAGGTTGGTTTCAGACTATGAACAAAGACACAAAAGAAGATTAGTTAATTTTACCTGAAGAAATGCAGTAGCTGATTGTAAAGCGTAGCACTTTCATATTTGTAAAACACCATTTGCAGGTTATGAAAAAATATGCATTAAAAGTCATTATTCTGTCTCACAGAAGTGTCAGGATATTTTGGGAAGTTATTCTGATTTGTTCTGAATATCAAAACATAACTGGTTTGTCCATCTCCTAAGTTTAAGAATCTCAGTGCTTGAGCTATTTTAAAGTATGTTTGCACTGTACAGGTACACAAAAACACAAAGCATCTCCATCGAGACTTGAAGCTAACAAAATTTAATATAATTTATTCTGTCATTCAGAGGACCTCATGAAGCTTTGTAACACATGAGCATCTGCAAATGGCTCTTTCTGTAAAATGAATAGTCCATACCGTACAAAGTTCTTAAGAGACAATGTTTAAATAGCTTCCAGTTACAAGACTATTGTTTTTTTTTTCATTGCATGGAAATTATAAATATATGTCATATTGCATTACTTCGTTTAATGTAAATTACTATCAAGAAAACTGAAAATGTACTCAATAAAAAAATTGTATTAATCACATTTTGTCACAGCTTTCAACTGTTTATTTTTAGTAGGTAATGCAGTAAATGCTCTAAGTTTCTTGATAAGAAAACAATAGTATGTTGCCTTCAATATCAGAAGAAAATGAACTTTCCGAAGTTGCCAGGATTCTAAGCGATCACAAATGCAATATAATTTAAAAACTGAAAGGTAGAGGCAAATTAACAAGGATCTTTCTGCCTTACACTGATGCTTACTGGGAAAGTTCCCAGCTGTTCTTGAAGGTCTTCCACCTCTTGCACAAGATCTTGCATACACTTGTTACTGTGACTTTGCCAAACGCTTCTTTCCATGTTGTTTCCGGGATAACAAGGAAGAACGCTGTTGGCAAACTGCCTGCACAGGGGACAGGTAAATTCTCCTTTGTCCACTGAAAAACCCTGCAGGACTTGGTCATTCTAAAAGAAAATAAAGAAGATGGAGCTGAAATTTGTGAACTATTGCCATTTTTTTAGCTTGATATTTCAGGTGTATAGCTAAAAAAATTAAGTCTAAGACCTAAAACGGTAAAGATAGAATAATTAGAATAGTTACCCATTTTACTGACAAAGGTCTTAGCTACTAGAGACTGTCTTACAATCCTCCAACTCAATTAATTTTCCTGATTTTTAAGCACTCTCCATTGTCAACAATATTCCCATAATAAAGTAGAAAGACTTCAATGGAGTATTTCAAACATTTCATGAGTGTTGTCTCTTTCTGACAATTCCCATAAAGTTTGAGACTCCAAGTACAGGCTGACAAAAAGCCTAATCAAGTAGCCATTGGCAGGCAGCGTGAGAAGAACCCTGATTATTTCTTGTATCACATGAAGGATGAAAGAATGGGCACAGAAGTACATGTTTGGAAAGTGAGGACGTGTCCTCAGTACTCCTGTTAACTGGCAAGCAACCTTGCTTCAGCTTCATGAGTTGCCTCCATGGTTTCCCATATTGATATCTAGCTGTATTATGTACAAATAAATGTTTTATCCAGATGAACACGGGTCTATATAAATTATTTCAGTCCTAAAAATGGTAGTAAATAGTCAAAATTATTATGCACTCTTCTACGTACTAGTAAAACATGCTAGGATCAGAAGTTCACTTAAATAATCTAGAATCTTCAAGAATACAATTACATGGAATAACAGTTTGTTTCAAGTTTAATAGAGAATCCTCCAGCAAAATTACTTCAGAATTTATACAATGCAAAAAACCATTTTTCCAAAATTCTGTAAAGTGAGACTCTACCATGAAAGTCCAGATTTTGCTGCTGTATGACTTCATGTTATTTTTATGTTATTTTATATTTATATTGATGATACAATTACTGCTACAAGCAAGTTTAAATGAATATGGAAAAGAATTCATCATGGGATCCAAGAAAGGTTGCACACCTTCTAGTTTCTTTAGAGGTTAAGTTTCACACAGTAGGAGCAATGCCAATACTAAAAATACAAGGAATTGCTCACGGTTTTTCTCAAAATAAAAAGAAAGCAATAAAAATTAAAAAAAAAAAAAATCATAAACCAGAAAAACAAACTAACAAAAACCATAAACACCCTCCTCCACCAACCATCCCCCTCCCCCAAACAAACAAAACCCCACAAAAAGACCTACCAAACCCAAAACCTGAAGAAATATCCTGTAAAGTAATCTTGAATAAAGATGCTGGTTTATATGAAACAAGAAGTCATCATTTAGTCTTTATTTTTTTGTGCTGGTTAATTTTGCACAAGATTTTTTCTGATATATCAGAATAATAGAAAACATAGTACTTTTGTAAATTATGTCAAGATGCAATAAGAGATTAAGTTATTAAGTTCTTGAAACATAACAAAACTATTCTGTACAGTCATACAAAACATTGAATTGATCTGATTTGAACAGCATAAATCCAATTGGCATCAGTAAAAACAGTTCAGATCCAAATAAATATCTGTGACCTTCAGTTTTACTCACCCGTAAGGATTCCATGTAAGATTTGTGACAATCTATGTGTAAAGTGTGACCACAAGTTTGTACATAAACACCTCCTTCCCAGCCTATTGACACTGCTTGTAGGCACGAACTCTAAATCAAAGCAAGAACGGGAAGAAAAAACAATGATTATATATAAAGCTATAAAAGTATTTACTACAACTTCAAGATTTACAAGATAGACAGATTTCTATTTGCATGATACCTAATTAAAGATATCCTGAGGAAATAAAGAAAAAAAAAAATCATAAAAAGTGTTTATTTATGCTGACTGACATGGCAGATATTATGCTGTTCTTTCCAACAGTTAAACTACTGCA
Organism: Urocynchramus pylzowi; assembly: GCA_013397555.1. Taxonomy (NCBI): domain Eukaryota; kingdom Metazoa; phylum Chordata; class Aves; order Passeriformes; family Fringillidae; genus Urocynchramus; species Urocynchramus pylzowi. Next base: position 16,549 of record VZRH01006080.1, read on the forward strand.
GTTCTTGTCACTTAAGATAACAATTTCCTTAAGGAATCTCTTGTATTACTGCATGAAGGTGGGTCTGACTCCAGCTGCTGTTCCAATAGCAGAAGTTTTCCCATTTACAAGGGCAATATACTGCTCCAACACATTTCATTCAGTTCTGTAGATAACCAAAATAACAATACCATAGTTATATAATTAAACCACAATCTGTTATTAAAATTCAGTGTAAACACTTGGGAGTTTTAATGAGTTGTTGAACAGCATCATATATAACTCATCATAATTGGAAAAGAGAACAAATACTTGTTTAGGGAACTCAGTTGTATAGTAGGTTTGTTTTGAAAACATTGGCCTTATTGGAAGACTGCACTTACAGCCCACAAGTCCAAAAAAGTTATCCCAATGATATTTTTTTTCAGAAAATAATGACCTGAAGAAACAATCACCTCTAGCAAATTTATAAAGAATTCTAGAAAATTCTCTTGCAGAATATCAAACTATAGTAAGTCTAAGTATTAAATTTCCATTTCTCAAAAATCTCATAACAGACTGAAATGTACATTCTGGTTATACATTTAAAGAACAGAGAAAGATTTATGACTACCAGAATTGGAAAATAATTTTTAGTGTGGACTGACCCAAAAACAGTCTTAATGCATGATGAAAAATCAGAGTACCATGAACAACTCTGATACTTGCATTTTCTAAGGGTGTCCTAGTACCTTTTTGTTTTTTCCTGCATATGAGCAGGAAATCAAAACAAAATCACAAATTTTAGCTATGGGACATGCTCCTGTTTACTATGCCTCAACCTGTCATTCATAATGTGCTGTAAGCCTCTCAGGCCATAAAATAAGACTTTCTCCTGCTGGTTGCTGCATGATTCAGTAGACTGCAGTATTAATAAGGTTCTAAGATATACCTGGCTAAGCCCCACAGGACCAATATTTCATTCAGAAAAAACATTATTTACTCGTATCTAATGAAGCTACTGCTTAGCAGTTGCAAAAATAAAAAGAAACAAAAACCACAAACAAAAAAACAAAGGACAAAACAACCTCAAAGTCTTAGCCAGAAGGGCTTTATTCTATTACTCTTGAGCTCAGTAATAAAGGAGAGTCCAAAGCAAGCCATAGGCCTGGGATGGAGCACACCTATATTGAGCTATTGGTTACAGAGTACTGTCTGATTCTGGAAACAGTCCTATCTATCCAGTATATGAAATTTTATCTCCTAATCTTTAGTCATACCTCTCCATATTAAAAATAATCACTTTCAATGTTTTTTGCTTTTAAGGGGTGAGAACTCTATTCCCTGACTGCAAGCATCAAATTCCAGCTAAGAAAGAGGAAGATGGAATCTCTATGGAAAGAAGTGGTCTGTTTTGCCTAATCTCTATACAGCACGTAGCTTTTCAATGGCATTTTTATTGTTTTTTTTTCTTCTAGCAGATAAGCTAGATCATATTTCATAATTTAAAATTTTTACATCTAAGTGAAATTATTCACTTGCCTCCCAAAATCTATTAGAGGAAGGACACTTGTTGAGAAAGACACAGTTGATAAACAAAAGGACTTCTTATAGCTTAGCTCAGCTGCACAAGACACTCAAGACACTAGCAGATGTTTCCATTTTTATGTCCAAAGCAATTTAAGGGTTAGTTCTTTCAAGTAGAGACTTTTTTTTTAGCACAGTAGTAATCTGAAAACAAAAATAGCTAATTCTTCTTTTTCCTTGACTGGGTTTTCTGAATGGCTACAAGAGAACTGGTGTTTGCTTAGACAGTGCACCCAAATTTCAATTGTGTGGTCACACTGGATTGTGAAATACCTTCTTCTAGAGAGTATCTGTGTGGATGTTCAATGACTGTGTAGCCTGTAGATATAGTAGATGGCTGTTGCCAAAAATATAATGGGAGAAAGGCAGAAACTATTTGAAAATAAGGACCCTACTCTATCAAATGTAAACACTTCAGAACGACGGCAGCATGAAAAAGCATTTGCTAAATGTAGAAATGAAACTAGGAGAACTCTACGTTGTAATTTCATTTATCTTGTTACATACAAATTTTTCTGAAGTGCTAGTCTAGTTGCCATGAAATCCTTACATCTTTGAAGTACCGCTGCAGCGTTGTCAGCCTGACGTCGTGCAGCGCCGCGCAGGTATCCCAGGGATAGATCTGCTCCTCCTCACTAGTGGGGAGTCTCCTCGGCTCGCTGCTATTGCGGCACTGCCCCAGCACTGCGGGAAGAGAAGCACCAACACACAGGCTAACAGCTCGCTAAGCAACTAAGAAAACAATCAGGCAATTTGGGTTTCTAACTATAATGTAGCTCTGTTGATGTTAAAAAGTAAAAACTTACTAAAGAATCTAAATACTGAAAGTTGTTCTTTTGCATTTGTACATAATATACATATACACACACACAAACACACACACATACACACATATATATATATACAGAAACACCTATATCCACTAACATTCATATCTACATGCAGATACACTGATGGCTGTTTAATTTTCTTTTCCTTCCAGGACTGATTTTCCTCCAGGTCTGTAATGTACTTCTGCATTTGCAAAAGCTAATAGAAAGCAGGAGGGAATTAAACAGTTTGTTCTTTCCCCAAACTTTTAAGAAATTCCTTATGTGTCTCATAGAGGACCATCCATAAAAAAACAGGAAACCCGGTGCTTCCAGACTTCACGAGACACAACAGACTTTATGCACACATGCTAAAAGCTGCAGAAACACTGCTTTTCCTGCAAGCCACAAATTCATACCTGAGGATGCCTGTAATAGTACAACTAGCCCTGTAGGTCTGTCTTCAGTAGAAGGGCCACTTTGTCCACAAATAACACAGTCATATATTGCCTCAGAAACATGCTGTTCAGATGTAGCTACCTCCATGGCAATGTCAGCATCGGGTGATTCTAAAAACAAATAGGAAAATTTATATTAAACAGAAGAAATCCAATTGAGGATTTCCATCTGAGGCTGTTGAATCCATCTGCATTGAGGCAGTGATGAAAAAACTACAAAATAATTTCTCTAATTTATCTACAACTAAAACATTGTCAGTTGCTTGAAACAAACCTTTCTGCTTCCAAGAAAGACACCTACAAAATGAAGCACATGTTTTTTCCATAGGCAAAATTACTTCCTGTGAAATTAAATATTTTATTTTAGTTTCATATTAAACTTGATCTCTTAAAAACTTCTATAAAACAGAGATCTGACTTCTGTCTCATTAGATATACTGAAAACTTTGAACATAGAGACATGAAGGGCAACAATATGACTCTCTAGTAAAACCAGATTAGCTGACTGAAACATCCATTTGAAGGAAAAATGACTGTTTTCTTCATGGTCCACATTGCTCTTCCCAGGTGCACAGCAATGTTCAAGGCTAAGGCCCAGCTCTGAAGTATCAAAGCCACTGCACTGCACATAGCTTTGATCACATGACAGTTGGTGGCACTGAATTCAGGGCAAGCCATTTTATGTTATGTTACAATCAAAATTAAGAATTCTTTATTGATTTGAAAGAAAAGTACCTTAGGACTAAATGATCCACTCCTGGCTGCTCAGAAACACATACAGTCAGCCTCTTGACCTAGAATATGTGGGTTCTTTGCGTCTTTCCTAGAACAAAAATTTTCTGAAGGAAAACACTTCCTCCCAAACTTCAACCATACCCTTCATCCCTCTGATTAAGTAGGTTGAGGTACTGAATAGAGAATCCAAAAACCTGGAGTACAGCAACAGTCCTCATGTAGAATTGTTTTTAGGAGAACTGCTGTCTTCTGAAAGTCTACTACAGGTTTGGCACAGGAGGCTGCTGCCATAAGGAGAGGCGTGTTGGGTGCCAGGCAGAATACTTCTCTGCTATAAAAAGCTCCATGCAATGCTCTTGCTCACAGGGCTGAATCAAAATTACACTGTTCTAGTAAGTACTGATTTCCCAGTCAGTTATTGAGGGTCATATGAAAATGAGCCCTGATCTTCAGTGACATTCAGTTGTTAATATTGTACACATGTCTATCACCATCTAGTGGCAGCCAGATGTACAATGAAATAAAAAGCACAATGAATCAACTGCAAATGTACAAAACATCCAGGAACTTAGAAGCAAATGGTAGCAGAGAAGGGAGGAAGTAAAAACTAAATCCTATTTTTTATATTTAACATCACCTCATAATTGTGTAATGCATTATCATGTACACCTTTGTATCAAATGCAAAAATTGACAAAAACTAGAGTTTCAGCCTTCTTTTCCCTCCTTTTCTAAGATATTGTCAATACAACAGAAAATATGCAACCATTCAATATTTTTAGAAGCGTAGAAAAAGAATACAATGTATCAATCTGATTTAGAGCAATTCAATGGAAGTCATCAAAATCTGTCAATATTTAATTTAAAAAATACCATTAATTCATCATAAATTACCTATTTTTTAACTTGAAGGAAAAAAAGCCCCAGAACTTAGGATTTAAAAGGTGTTTAAAGTCAGTTCAATATATGCAATTTATACTTTTATTGCCTATGGGGAACAGGCACATAAAAATCAGGCTAATTTAATTTTAGAATTCAATTATTAAGTGCATGCTTCCTTCACAACTACTTAGATGTGGATGTAGCTAGGCTACTCTGGAAAACAATAAACTTTCAAGGAAAGTAAGTTACTAGCACCAAGGAAAACTTCCTAATAAAATAATTTGCACCTGAGCTAGTAAAAGAAAACAAAAGGATATTGGCAAGAAATTAAAATCTCAAATAAGTAGGCATACCAGAAAACTGTAACCAAACAAAACCCCTCACTTCTTTTTGAATGGACTCTGATAAACCTCAATTACTCACTTAAACTAGCTCCAAAGATTTAACCTAATTGGTTTCACAGACTTGTCCTAACAATGGCAGTGTGAAAAGAAGGAGCCAGTGAAAAATACAAGGTAAGACACATGGTACTGCTATCAGTTCAAGTTTCTGTCATGAGATTTGTCTTATGTAGTATACCTCATCCCCTTTTAGTGCATTCTGGAACTTTTCTTTGTCCTTAGGAATTATTTCACAAATCTGAATAAATACGAACCTTATGACACTGAAGGAGGATGGCCATATTTAAACTGTGATAGGAATCCAGGGAAGAGCCAAACCCTGTAGTTCCCAAGAGTTTTTTAAAAGTTAATTATTTTGCTCTTTGTTTAGTTTTGTACCAGTAGAAGTAGAGACACAAAGTTACAAAAACCTAGCACTTCCTACCTCCTAACAAATTACTGACCTAAGTGCTAAAAACCAGCACATTGATGTACTGCAGAATGCATTGCTACTTGAATTTAATTTCATTTCTACTCTCCAGAGCTAAGGATGCATTCTGTTATTTCCTCCCCCCAGCAAACCCCCCAAACCAAAAGGGCTTTGTAAACACAGTAAATATAGTTCACAATCTCCACTGACTGTAGTCAACATTTGTCCTGCTGCGCACATTGTGTCAAAGAGGCCCCTTGGTATCAAAGCAACCATTAGTATGCTAATATTCTTTGCCCTGACCCAGCATATACATTCTCAAGAGATCAGTACCTAATTTATTTTTCTATCTGGGTTCAGAAGATCGAGTGTTAGGAAATGTATGTCACCTTGCATTAAGGCTCTGCACTTCTTTTTGAGTCTAACTACGGAATGTTTCATGAAGGACAAAATGGCATCCTGCTAAGACACACATTGTAAGAAAGACATAAAAGATCATCTGCATACTTATGAGGATGCATTAAAAAAGTTTAAAAATCATGCTGGCTGCTTCAGAGACATGAAAACTATTGAAGAAATCAATCTTAACATTTATAATTAACAACCAATTTACAAATTTTCAGTATAAGCAGTTGAGCAGCTTGCCTGGAACAGATCGTATTTTGTTTTTATAAAATTCAGACAGATCTTTACAAATATAACTGCAATTTGTTAAAAGCTACTATTAACCTAGAACTGAGTGGTTTAGTTTTGTCCTTATCAAGTCCCTTCTGAAGGTTATGAAGTTTCAAAAATCTCTTGCACAGAGTTCCACATCGCAAGCTAAACCATGGTCTCACCCTGGGGCAGTGCTTGTGAAGAGCTCAGAGGAGCTGTAACCAGGAGCTATAACCAGGAGCAGGAAGACATCTGGAGCTGAAACCAATACCACATTTTTGACTCTCTGGACAGTCCCTCAGACACATTAAGAGCTCTATCTGCTGTTCTTAGAATGCTTTTCTTGGTTTATTTTTCTCCTTTTTTTGTTTATCCTGCAGTCAAACAGCTAAAGACAGCACAGTGGATGCTGTTCTAGCCTAGTTCATTAACATAACTGTTTCTAAATTTCACCTAATTACTTCCAGGCAAGCTTGAATGGCAATGCAGTTCTGCAGATGTCACAGAATATAAATAGAAAGTAACAGGGGGCACAAATGGAAAGTGCTACATAATTGGATTTTTTTTCTACAGTAACTATGTGAAAGAAAATGCCAACCTTTATTTTCAGAATCTCAGATGAATTTGTGTATGTCAATTCTCAATTCAAATAAATAAATTCTACTGGTAAAATGAGACACATTTAATATTGAATAATTAACAAGTAATTAGGTAACTTCCTTTTAAGCCATGCTTCACTGCAGCATCCCAACCATCAAAGAGGAATACCTCAGGGGATTAACAGTGCCTCTATGCACTTTATTAAACACTTCAGAAACTAAGAAGTATATGGGTTATAATAAAATAACCTTTAAGCTTTGGCCATTCTCCATTATTCCTATCTCTTCCTAGGCATATTTATTTTCAGAGTATTTCCAATCTTCTACACTGTCAATAGAAAGGTATTATGAAGTTTTTAAGTGCTATACCCCAAACCAGTTACAGCAGTTCTCACATTTTACCAGTGATAATAATATAAATTTGCCCAAATGACACCAACTGAAACAGTCATAAAACAAGGGAGCTGAGGCCTCATCATCCCTGCATTTTTGACAGTATTACTGTTACAAGAAGTGAACAAAAGTAAGAAATAAACCTACTGCTGGGCTTTAATCTATAAGAAAAGTAACAGGTAACAGACTTTGTGTGAGAGAGGAGTGAGTTCCTACTGATCTTAGTACAAAAGGATTTTTTTTACTTTCAAGCAGCTATTTCAGCATTGTTATGCTATGATTCAGGGTAAACCTATGAATTACATAAGAGTAGTTTTAAAGTGAATCACTCTAGAAAGACTAATTTCAAAATTCTTACTGTGTTTTGTGCTTTCAAATTAGAGTAACAATAGTTTCTGCAACATTCTCAGTAATTTCCTGTATCATATAGAGTTGAATTCACAGCTAAACAAACCACTTAGATTCAACAAACTGAAGAAAATATTCCTGGCAAAAATTAATCTAGATTTTTAAACAAACCCCATGCACTATAATGGTATATGAACTTAGTTTCTGAGAGCTATTTTAATGCCAGTCCAATCATAAAAGCTAGTACTGGACTATAGCACCACTTCAGTGTATTTTCATAACAAAGTCAGAAAATGGAATGACAACGTAGAAGACACTGAAAACAGTGAAAAGGCAAAGTAATTATTAGTTAACACAATGTCTGGAATTCTCTTAAGTTGTTGCCAAATGTCTTTATGAAAAATTAACTTTATGAAAATGTAGTTCATTAAGTTGATTCTATCTAGTGCTGTGCATGATCTGGAATAACTGACAATAAACACTACATTTTACATTGAGGCATCTGAAGTTACTAATTCTTTAAATACTAAGAAGCAAGCAATTTAAATCTTGCATGCCCAAGAACTCTTTAACACACAATCATAAAAACAAAGGCCCAGGTCTGCCCACCTGAAAATTTAATATGAATTAACTAAAAGCTAAGTATTCACATTCCTTCACAAAAATAAATGCTGTGTAATTTACTGATTTAGCTACATGACTCATCCACAAATCAAAGCAGTTATCTTCAAACATAGCTTATAAAATCTATGCATGGAAGTATTTATGTACATTTATGTACATATACAAATATAGCTTTATAGCTATTCACAGGTACATATATATATATATATATATCTGATTTAATATATAAACCCCATCAATTTCAAAGTTGTGATATGATAAATTCAAAATATAAGTGACTGAAGAATCGAGGTTTCCCAGTTACTTTCAATTAGCCACAAACATATAAAAACTTAATTTTTAATAAGGAGAACTGCAAAGTTCTTCTTCCCTTCTTCCTTACTTCAACAAATAGATTACAAACAAATAGCTACCATTTAATGTGGTTGACTTACAATACAAAGTTCACAGATGAAAATTAAGAGTACTGCACACCCTCCAAACATAACATTATATATAGAGTGATTAATTTCATAGAATCTTAGTAATTTTGGGTTGGACAGGATCTTAAAGATCATCAAGTTCCAACCCTCCTGCTGTGGGCAGGGACATCCACTAGACCAGGTTGCTCAGAGCCCCATTCAAGATTGCAAAGATATCCAAAACCTTAATAAGTACAAATGAATAAATCTTCTCAGCAACCTATGAACTGAAGGGAATTTAACAATTTCAAAAGACACACCTTTTCAGCAAATACAGTTATCAAAATATATCTAACCAATGCTTAAACTCAAATCAAAACTTCACAGCAGATGATACTTGATGGAAGGGGGGGGAAGATTCCAGCTATTTCTTATCTTTCAGAAATGCTAATTTTCTATGAAGTGACCCAAATGAGCAAAATATTTTCCATTCCTCAGCTGAACACAAACTAATCAGGATTATGCACTTCATACAGGAGAATCTGAAAGAACTCACCCTCAAGAAAAACAAGACCTGATTGTGTGTAAAGACAGTATTTGAAATAGAATATGTTATCACTTATAGCAACTGAGGTGATCTGAAAATTATGTTTTCCTTAGATCCATAAACAGATTTAAAAGCTAAAATTTTCACCATATGAACTTTGAGGCTCTATGGAGAAATAATCTTAAATTTTATTATTACAGATTAAAGAAAAATACAATCTTAAAAAGACAAGCTCATTTGGGGACAATTTAATATTAAAGGTAAATACTTTAAAACATATCACACATTTAATCATTTAATGTACTATATATTAACCAAAACTAGGAATAAATTTATGTCCTACAGATTTAATCTATGCTTTAGCAATTATGTATTCGGTGATATCTGTCCTATAAACAAAGTTAAGCTCCCTAAGAAGTGTAAAGTCAACAAGTGGATACAAAAGCAGAATCTGAGGGGAGGGCTTCCTGTTTGGTTAGATGGTTGGGGGTTTTTGTGTGTGTCTGTTTTTTAAACTGAGTAGAAACCTTAATACTAACATGTGGGAAAAGATTAATAAAAGCAAGCAGTCAACCACACAAAAACTTACCAACATCCATAGCAGTTTCCATGAAGCTTTTCTGCCTCGAGGCAAATTCTGCCAGCAGTTTCTGTTGCCTTTCTCTAGCCTTCTGTCGTCTATGTGAAAGAAGGGGGAAGAAGAAAAAATAAGCATCCATAATGGAGCAAAAAAACCCTTGAAAATGTCAAGCTGATTACAATTACCACCTTAAACAGTATCATTCCAAATTAAGGTTGATATAAAGGAAAAATTACCATGCTGAAAAAAGGAATCTTTTGCTTTTCTAATGCAGAGTTTTAAAAGAAATTAGAGAAATTTTCTTTTGAGTATGAAAAACCAGAATAAAATCCTGTCCTAAAACACCCTTCAAAGGTGTTCACCACAGGATCTTTTAACAGATTAGGCCATAACATCGCAAGAAAAGGAACTCAAGACCTTAATCTTGAAACGTTTTTATCTGTTACACACGAGAAGAAAACCAGAGAGCAATGTCATTTGTACAAAAACAAGTACTTCTGTGAGCAATCAACATTTGCAAGTTAATAATAACAATAATAATAAAAGCCTACTTCACTCCCTTTTGATATCAAGCTTGATGGCATGGGAAACAATCATGAATAATTTATTTTCCAGCTAAGTCTCCTCACAGTGGTTCCTTCTCCCCTGCTTCCACCAAAATACTGGCCACCAACAGCCTTTATACTGGGATTAAAGAACCTTGAGATTGCATCCAGATTAAAAGCCCTTATCTCCCTGAAGCCAAGCTGACTTCACTAACTTTTCCTCATTGTTTGTCATAGCTCTGGATTTATAAACGGAAAACACCAGAGACTTACTCTTGTCTATCCTTCTATTTAAACTGTTTCAGTGACATGTACAAGGCTGTATGACCAGCTATATAACTCCCTATATAAATATATACTGCAGTGGGTAGAGGAATATTGATGCATGTAAAAAGATAAAATAGACATTCATTTTCCTTACTTTGACATGAGTTTACAAGCAGAGGAAATGGGAGAGTGGAAGTGGGGAAACCAACAAAAGCCCTATACCACAGCAGCTCACCACACAGAAAATGCCCTCAGCTGAGGGGGTTTGCACAGCACCTCCCCAGTGCAGCTACAGAAGTTCTATCATAGCTATGAATTCTGTGCATCAGCATTTACAATGCATTTTTTCCACTGCTCAGAGATGATTCAGATAACTAACACAGGCTTTAAAAACATCACTTGGTGTCTGATACCCTGATGGGTGAGTCCTCTTAAGTCTCAAGCACTGTCTGATTATCAGTGTCCTGGCACAGAAACTGGCAGGCCCAAAGCAGTTCATATAGTGTAACCTATTATCCTGGTGACTTGTTTGTAAGTCAAAGCTTCTAATTTGTTTTCTTAAAGGCACTTGAAAGACCCAAGTATCTCTGCCCATTTGTCTGCTACATTTTACAGTCACCATTTCTCAAAATAACTTCTATTTACGACATCACTAAGATTCATTATTCTGAGGATCAGACCAGAGTATTCATTAGACTTGATTTTATTTATTTCTCCCAGGAAATTTCTCAACACCTCAACTAAAAGCAGAGTGACTGTAAATAGATGCATTTAATAAGAAGACATAAACAAACTCTGACAGATTCAGTACAGCTCAGTAATTTTCCATGATGGCCCATGGGAATATGACACTGCAATTGAAAAAATACTGCAAGCAGCTCAAGCTTGCTTCTAGTTCTGTATTTCAGTTTCTATGGCAACAATCCATTGCCTGAGTGATGCCATTATATGTTGAAGCTAAAAAAGGTGATTGCTTAACGTTCACAGTCTGCTCAGTCTTCAGTGACAGAAAACTGGAAATGGGGGGAAAATTAAAACAATTGAAACAGTAAAAATTGCAGCCTGGCTTTATGAACATTGTCACTCTATGGGTTTAGTAATTTCAGTTACCGCCCTGTGCTTCAATAAACTTCATGGGTCCACCAATACCATTATAAATTTGAGAAGAAATAATAATCACTCAGAACAACAAAAAATGGGAAACATTCATTTTTACCATTGCTTTAGCCCCCAGACTTAACTGAAAACTTAGTGGGCCTCCCACAGATCCTTGAAAATATCACATCTTTTTATAGAGGGAAAGGAATTAACTTACCCTTTACTACATGAAAAGTTACTTGTTTCATCCATGCCCCTGCTTCTCCTGTACATAAATTTAGCACTATTGAGTACCACATTAATGATTAGGTGCCCAAGATGTAGCTGTATTTTATCTAAAGCAGCTATTCATTCTGGCTTTTTCTGATTAGCAATTTTACATGCTAAATCTTGACTATTTCTCTCATTAAATGAACTATTACAATCAACGTTGAAAATTAAACTATTAAATGAACACTAGCAAGACAAAAATAATTTTACTTTGTAAAGTATGTAACACACAAATATATTAAATCTATTTGCCATATTCTTATGTGTTATTTTCCAGTACAGTGTAGGCCTTGGACATATCAGAGAGATTTTAATGAAAAATTTATTTTCAAATAAATAAAATAGCAGAAAAATTAAAGCAATGCAGAAACCTACTGAGTCAGATGACTGCACTTTTCTACTCAAATTTCTACAACCGTAACTACACATTCTGGTTACATAAACCCTTCAAAATACTGCATGAACAAGTACTCAATTGTATTCTTGTCCACTCCAGCCTGTGTTCTCTACTTTAACTACTGTTGTAAGTACTCTGACCTGAATTCCCCACTTTGTACACCCTAACCTTCTAACACTATGCACTGTCCACTCCCTTCAAATCCCATGTTCCAGCCTTCTGCACCAGCCAAGTGTCAGTCTCTTCCCACTCCAGCCAACTCTTCTTTCCAGCTGAGTCTGACATCCCCCAAATGTCAACCTCTGTCTCTCATACCCTCCAGACATTTGCATTCCTATTCCACATTCTCCTTCTCCTACCAACTCCCAAGACCCCATTCTTCCCCACTGAGGTTTTCTCTAAAATCTGGGTTTTTTCATTTGCTACTCTTTGAGTATTTTTGTCCTGACAACCCAGTTCTTCATATGTCTTTGTAACATCTCCACTTGCCAGCTTGAGTCATCCCACACCAACAGATCACCTGCCCTGGCACCTTCTCTTTTTTCCACTGGTACACTGACTACTAGGTTTCTCCTTCCAACCCAGTTTCAGCACTACCCCTGTCATTTCTAGCTTTCACCTCTTTGTCAGCTCTAGTTGCCATCCCCTAGCTGATTCCTCTTCCATAGGACTCTCACGCCAACACAACATTTGCTGAAAGCCCACGAAAAGCAGGGGCTCTGCATTCAGTTTCAATACTGCCAGTATTCTGGGGACTTTCAGGACTCATTATGTCCCAAATTAAACTCAAAACTGTCCAAACTTTAAAAAAAAAAAAAAAAAATTCAGCCCCAACCAGATAGCTGGCATGTGAGTTTTCAGGCCACATAATAAGAAAACACAAACATTTTTTTTAAGTAAGAACTTTTAAAAAATTGAGAACATTTAAAATTGAATGGGTCAGACATTCAAAGCAAAAAAAGGGTAGAATTATTAAATCCATATATAGTAAACAAAACTCCAAAACAATCATGGTGTGATGTGTGCATGTGAATGAACAGACAATACAAATAAAAATTCTAACTTATCTTCAGGTTAAGCCATAAAAGCTAACACAATCTTAATTCTACACCTTTGTATGTATGAATTTTATAAAATGGCAATATAAAGGGTGAGCATGTATATCACATAAAATTATTATTAAAATTTTCTAATTTAAAGCCTTGAAACAGCAAGGTACAGATTCTTCCTCAGTACCCATGTAAATCATGTATATTCAAATCAGATAAAGAGAACTGTAGAATTAAGACTTATTCTTTTAGCATGTAATTAATACAAAACCTCAAAGATTAATCAATAGATGCACAACACACACTGTCCTTCTACTGCCCCTTTATCTTGTTATTAAGGTTACCTTTCTTCTTTATCCAAAGTTTTCTTCTCTGCAGAACTAATCTTTTTTGGTGGTACAGGAGGTGTCACCTTCCTGCATATCTCTTCAATTATACGTTTATTCAATCTGCTCTGTACAGCAGCTTTCAGTAAAATTCTTTCTACTGCTGTCATTCCATCTCCGTGAGAGTATCTCGGAATTTCTGGGTGGATTAAAACATCCACATCATCCAGCCATGGGGGATAGTAAGAGTTTTGTTTTCCTGAGAGTTTGTGATGCAATTTAATCAGCAAAGACAGTATGCTTTCCTTGACTTCTAGAATGGCTGTGGTTAACTGTGGAGTTGCACCAGGTGCTGACCATTTCATGGACGTTTTGGGCCGAACCACCTGATTTGCCTCGCTGGTGTTCCGATTGATGATCTCCTGAAATTTCTTTCTACGTTCTGCAACCAAGCTGAACACTTGAGCTGTCCCTGAGTTCTTGGGAAAAAAATTATCATGATTAATTTGCAAAAATACGAGTATAAACAACACACATTTCTAAAACTATGGAAAATATTTGAAGCTAGGAAGAAAAGCATGAAACTTAAAAGATTCTTCTCCACTCCAAAAATGTACTGAAAATTAGGATAGCAAAGTACTAAACCTGCATATTGTATTTTTGTACAAGTCTGTTATATGCAACTGCATAAAAAGCTAAGTACCCAAGGAAAATATCCATACCGAAACAACTAACAACTGGTTTTACTCTAGTCTAACTTACAATTGTTATCCAAGTAATATTTCCTTAGTTTTTCTAAAATAGTAATAATTTCAGAATCTTTATGTCATTTAAATGCCTTTATTCAAATCTACTGAGCACTGTTGCATAACGTAACTCATTACATCACACAGGTGAAAAAAGGTGAGCCCACACATCCCCATGAACATTGTGCATTTTATCTCAATTTATTAGGTAAGATCCAGAAGCCACATACCCCTGTTTGCCAGCAGAACTTGCTATCCAGGGCATGTGAGCATACGAGTGCAGTTGCATTAATGACAGAGCTCATTTAGATCTATCTTATACTACTCTCACTAGCAGTACCAAATTAAGGATACATATACCAAATCCACAGTGGCAAAATATTTCTTCAATATTCATGTTCAAGGTTTTGAACATGAAATTCAGCACACTAACATCTTACCCTCTCTTCCTCAGAAGGCTGGGCAATTAAGAGATATCAAATATAAAAATGGAATTCTAAACCTCATCTCACCTGCCATCTTTATGTTTTAATGTATTTCATGCCATCTCCCTACTTTAGATTTTGTCTATTTTTCTGACATGAACGTGCAAAAGAACTATCCACTGTATTTTGCTACATCTGCACACAGTAATCTGAAGTGCTGTATACAAGAGATACAAAACCAACACTGACACAGAGATTGTATCATCTACTGGCCATTAATCCTTCAGGATCCCACCATTTATGTATTCCTTTGTTTTCACAACAACAAATTGCTGTTAATCATTTCAAAAACACTTTCAATGTAAGGTTAAACTTACCTAGACTCAAGAAAGCTAAAACTATTCTACATTATGAAATGTTAGTAGTATCTTGGCAAGATCAAACAGGCCTAAACACAAAGCTCAAGCAGTAAGCTATCAATGACATTTTATATTTGATAGGAAGCTTTTATTTCCAAATACATATTAAAAATGTAAAGGCATTTTATTGCTTAAAAGTTGCCTAAGATTACCATCAAGAACGTGAAAAAAGCACAAGCCCTTGCAATATGAATGAAAAGGAAATTCAGGAAAATTAGAAGATTCCACTGAATGTTAAGGTGAGCACAATTAAAGCACGTTGCTAGTTAATCGCTTAGGAGAACAAACTGCACACAGATCTACCTCTCTCTGGAGGCTCTTCCGCCTTGAACTCTGGTAGATTGAGGACAAAAAAAGTAATTAAATACATCATTTGGAAGGAGGCATCATTTGAAATAACTTCTATTTCTGCTATCAGTAGATATAGGAAAAACAACTGAAGGAAAAAAATATCCTAAGGAATTAATAAAAACAGTAACAAAACTAACAAAAATGCCAACATAGGCAACAACTTAAGCTAACCTAGAGGATCTGGTATTTGTATCTACTTACTTGTGATGAAGCTAAACCATCAGAACTTGTACTTGCAGGTGGTTCTCTCTTCACCTCAGGAGCAGTTTCTGGTACTCTCACTCGCACATAGTTAATGAAGTGACGCATGTTAGAAACCAAATTACTACCTGGAAACCAACTATCATGGCAACGCTCTTGTCCACCTGCAGATTCCTAAAACAATTAAGAAAACAGTGGTATACTTTCTCTTATCAAATTTCTCATATTAAAATAATTCGTGCTGCTTTTGTAACTGTATTACAGAGGCCATAATACCACCATGAGATAGGAACAGTATGTTGAACATTATGTACCTCAACAAAGCTAATATACCTTTTAAAAATTTTGATAACTGATGTGAGTCCCGTGAGGACCACAGGGCTGATAAATACATAGGCCTAAGTATTTTATTTGAATATAAACAAATACAGCCATTAGTGCTAGCCAGCAGAAGTAAAAGGAACTCCAGAGAGTAATCCTAAACTGTACAATCAAAGATTAATATAAAAAAATCAGAACTATACAGAAGTCCATCTCTGGAAAAAAATGTGGCAAATTCTTAGTCAAAAAGCAGTGTTGATCAGTTAAAAAAACTATGGTAATAGAAGGGAATCTAGAATCACAAAAATAATGGCTCTTTATATTCAAATATCATTAAAAGTAGAATTAAAATTCTGACTTATTTACATATTTTTGAAGATACAGATCTGTAGCAATAAAATGCTCAGTAATAAGGGTTTCAGGTGAAAATGTAGAGATTTTTAGACACAATTATTTAAGGTTTTTTTTGCACAATTTATAGTCCTAATTTACACAGTGATCTAATCAATCTGTGTTGTCAGACTATATATACAGAAACTGCTTAAAACCATAACAAGATACCATACTCTTCCTCACAACAGTATGTTTTTATTGTTTTTATTATTTGTTCCCCGTATAAGTTAATAAAGTTGCTTTACTCTGACTACTATGATGAAACCTAATTTTAAAGAATACTGAATCATTAAAAAATACCTTTGTGTTTTGAAGAAAATGATGGTATTTATTCTTACCTCTTCATCTGATTCTTGTTCAGGAGAATTTTCCAACCCCAGCTCAATCAAATATAAAACCATGCAAAGCACATGCTCTGATAAATTCTGATGATCCATTAATATCTAGGTAGGAAAAGAGACACATCATAGAAGATTAAGGCTACAGTACATCTAAACTTAAGAAAGAGTGTCCTGGATAATACATTTTGGACTCTTCAGTTTTTGTGGATTTTTTTTGTTTGTTTTAAATTTGATTAAAAATTATTTTGAGATTTAGAAAAAACCTAAACTTTGATCATCACCACAAAAGCAAAATCTGATTTTATGTCCTTCCAGTCAAACAAATTTGTACCTTAAAGCTATTACTAGTTCAAGCTGCAATTTACTTTAACACCAGAGTGACAGGTACAGCTGCACAGACACCACTACTGCCAATTACATGCAAAAAGCTGCTCCCAGCCTTCCCTCCCCTTTTCATGTGATCAATCACCAAAGGCCTCACGAGGTCCTAGTCCCATCAGTGATGCTAGCATAACTGGGAATACCACAAAGGTTAACATCAATCTATTTTTTCACATAATCTTTTTTAGTTACAAATAATAAACAACCTTATCTTTAAATTAATAAGTGCCCATATCTTTCTTCTACCACAGCTTTCGAAGCATTGAAAAGAAGGACCAGTACTGCTAAAATTAAAAACCAGGACAACTTTCCTCTTGAGAATAGAATACTCTGAACTGAAGGAAAGAAAATGGCAAAAAAAAATGTAAGCTACCAAAAAAGTCGGTGAGAAAATATGTTTAAAATTTCATTGTAGACAGGCTACTATACAAATTAGTATTTTTAGAGTATAGCCTAGTGAAGTTTTAAATATGAGTTGGTTTTGAACGGATGAATTTTCTAAGTAGATAAAGCTATCAGAAACATCAGAGAGACAAAGTTCTTAAAAAAAATACTGTTTTACAATAGCTTTTCTAAAAAGTGACTGAGGAGCTGATTTAATCAAGCCCAAACAAATCTGAGATCATAGAGGTTATTTAATTAAAAAGAGGACTCAGTATTCTGTTAATATGAAGAGCACGTGTAATTGTAGCAGTTGGAATCAAAAGTCATATTGACCAATGCTTCTGAAAAGGAACATCACTAAATACAGTTTACTGTTCTTCCACAGCAGTTCCCAAAAGCCAAGAGGTATAATAAAGGCTGTCATGAATTGGCAACATTTCACAAAGAGAGCAGGCATTAAGCCAACCTACAGAATCACTATGTATTTTCCATCATCCATAAATCTGGTGGGAAAGTATTTGGGATTCCAGCTAAAACAGCAACCGAGTAATGGCTAAGATTATCAAGATTTAATCCCTTGAGGGTTCTTAATGGATTAAGAGAAAATCTGGCCAAAGATGCCCAAGCAAGACAGTAAAAGATGATGCATTCCTTCCCTATATTCTCCACTTTTGTTCCATGTCAAAACATTATTTGATTTTCTATGTAGTCCCAAGCTCTCCTTTCCTTCATCAGCCTTCCTGTACAACAGACATTTCTATTCAACAGAAATTTAACAGTGAAACAAAATATGAATTTTAGGTAAGCTGGGAGCCCTTAGAAGAGCACAAAAGGAAAAGTCTGCTCAAGAAAAATGCTACTCAAAGTAATTTTTATAGTCCCTCATCTGCCTCTGCAGCACACTGCTTTGAAAACACTTTCTAAGTACAGATTCAAAGTCCATTTTCTGATGAATGGACTCTTCAAAAAGGATGTGCTTCTCTTGAAGACAGCAGCAAACAATCAAAGATAAAACCAAACATAACTTAAAGGCACCAATTAACCCTGAAAAACAGTTGCTATAACATTATCAAAAGCCAGAATGTATTTGGGAAATCATGTTAGAAACAACTGCAGTTATGAGACTTATTTGACATTGGGGATTTAAAGCCATTAAAGTTGTGTATTTTCGAACAGCCACTGCTGATGCCTTAAAATTCTGCAATAGGAGCCAAATGAACACCACT
The DNA here is from genome assembly GCA_013397555.1 of Urocynchramus pylzowi. Taxonomy (NCBI): domain Eukaryota; kingdom Metazoa; phylum Chordata; class Aves; order Passeriformes; family Fringillidae; genus Urocynchramus; species Urocynchramus pylzowi. The sequence continues at coordinate 35,076 of VZRH01006080.1, forward strand.
CATGCTACTGTGCTCCCTGAAAACATCATGGAAGAACAATCTGAATGGCAACTCTGATGGTTAATACAGTGTTCCTCAAAGTAGAACAATATCTTTCATCCACTTGGGTACTGACTTAGTGTGTGTATATATGAAACAATCATTCATGAAATAATAAAAATGGTAGGAAAAAAAAATTGTACTAGACTTTAAAAATAAAATGAAACCAAAACCAAAAATATTCTATAAAATGGAACCTGACTACTCCAAATAAACTTTAAAAAATCATGCTTTTAAGATCTTCTGTAAAAAGTGTGGAAGTAAACCAATGCACTTAATGCGAATCATGACTATACCTTGTAAAGAAGCGTGAAGAGCACAATGTGCAGAGTTTTACAGTGCAAAAGCTTTATGAGACCTCTGTAACTTGGGTGTAGTGGTGTTCTCTTCTTGTAAGGAGGCCATGGGTTTCCAGGGAATTTGCCACTTTGCTTTAAGCTGTTGAAACAAACGTTAAATGTTGAAACTACAGTTAAACACTGCAATAATGTAGAAACCTGCCACTGCTATAGATAAACTTTGCTTTGTGTGCCTAAGAGTAAACTAAATAAAAATAGATAAGACTTCTTCAAGTTGTAAATTATTTTTAAACAGTATCTCTGGTTAAGTATTTTATCTGTGATGACATTCACTACTTTGTCTGTGGCCCTTCTGGTGTATTTTTAAACATTTATGGAAGAGTAACAGACTAAGATAACCAAAACTCTGATATTGCTTGTAAATTTATAGACTATTTATGCAAGAACAAATCTGGGGCTTGAAAACATTGATAAAGTGATTAGCATTACCAGGCAGTGAAAACGAAAAATTTGTTGTGAAATGAGCAAGAGTATGATGTTGCATTTCTAAAAATGATCCAACTTACAATGCTGTGTATCTGTCCATTGCAGACTGCACATCTCTACGGTAAACTGTTCGAAGTATTACCATGACAGGGTCAAATTCCTTATCCCAAACTTCAGCTGTTGTTTAAAAGAAATTACATGTTAACATTCTCTTTAAAGACCTTACCACTTAATTAATTTCTCTTCTTAACTAGCTTTATTTATGTCGCTTCTCTTATATAATTTTTCCTGGCAAACTACAGCAATTTATAATAATTCTTACTAATAATACTTTCTATTCCAATAATTACCACTCTTTATCAAACCAGAAAAATATTTTTTGCGAAATTTGATTGGTTTCAAAACAAAAAAATAACAGTCCATTAAACAACCCCCAAAGCATCATTTCTGTATCCAGCTTGTTTTGCTCTTTTTCATTTCCAAGTACATGTGAGAAAGGCTTACATTATTTTTCACTTGGTACATGATAAGCACAAGCCTCTTGAAAGTAGGAAGTAAATACTGTGGAGCTGTTAGCAGGTAGATGATATTTTACCATTAAGTGTCGTGAACAAAATTGCTACAACAACACAATTTCTTATTCAGTATCAAAAATGGTCAAACTTTTTATCAAATAATATTTGTGATCAATCTGTTACAAATATGCCTTTGTTTTATAACTAGCATCTATGCATTATTTCAGCATTAAAATCTTAGTTACATGTGTTTAATTTAGTAGCTCTAAAGTGATATCCAGAGTGGCTGTTCAGAGCAATCACAAACAGAAAAGTCTAAACAGTCTATAAAAATACCCCATTTGATGGCCTTTTTTTCTTTTCTATTTACAAGTTATTAAAAAACAAAATTAAGTTCCAATCTAAAGCCAAATGAAGACATTAATTCTATGAATTGTTTTGAAGTGTTTAGCTCTCATAACACAAAAAAATGAAGGCAAGATTCAATGACCCCAAAACGAGGAAGAAACCCAGTAGATACAGAATTTTAGCTCCACCAGCAGGCGTAACACAACACAAGTGCTTACAACATTCTTCAAAGTTTCCACAGGCAGAAATAAGCAGCTTTACCACACTTCTGAGATTAATTTTCCCCAGGCAGGAAGAGAAGTGTCTATACTCACACCTAGTGGTCTATCCTCTATATATTAACCCCTGCTAAGGCTAACATTCTACACATATCCTCATAGACTGCTGAGGGAAAACACCTAGCAAAGTTTCCATTATATATTAGATACAATCAAATTTAGCTTGTGAAAAAAACCCACATTTTTTCTGAACAGAATTTAGTATTGCAGTCTGAAACACACACCAAGCTTGTTTGGGCTGCTAATGCATAATGAGAAAAAAGGACTGAGTGAGCCATACAGTGAATATTGGAAATGCACGTACAGCTCATCTTCAGCACACAAATCTACAGTGTGTAGAAAGAACCTGGCTCTGGAAGTTGGTTTGGGTTGGTTTTCTTTTTTTAAATGACGGTTAATGGAAGCAAAATGTAGGGATCTCTGAACATAAAGTAGATTCCACCCCCTCAAATTTAGGGAAACAAGGGATTAGAGGATTAGAGGGAATTGATCTGATCATGACTTGCTTTAACTATGACAGGCCACAAACTACAATTCTTAAAAGCAAAGGGTTTGAGAACCTATGTAATCTTACAGGGAACATGAACACTTAAGAGGGTAAAGAAAGCCATGTCAGCTTTTATTCCTGCAGAAGATTTTTCAGCTTTTATTACTTTAAGAAAAAGGGAATCTGTATAGTGATAGAAATCGCTTCATTATGCAATGCTATAGGTGAGATACTTAAGACAGTTTACCTCTGGAATAAATAGTATACCTAAGTTAAAAAAAAATATCAAACTATGTACAAAAAACTCCAGACACTGTAATCTAGCATTAGATTCTGTAAATATGAAGTGCTATAATTAAAAACAGCATAATGCATCTCTTTTTCCTTCACATTGTGTTATGAAAATGACCAGCATGCAATGAGCTCCAGAAACTGGACAGGACATAAGGAAATGTAGTTTATGTAACATTAAAATTAAGTTATTTTAGATACATGGGTTTAAGTTGCCTAATTACACATGAAAGAATCAAGATTAATCAATTTCCAAAACGTTGGTTTCACATAATTACTTCACTAGTTGTTAATTTGTATAAAAGAGCTTTATTGACACTTCAATCTCTCAGTACAAAAACTGGCAAACAAGTTATTACAATACTACTGTATTACCTACATTAACCACCACTCTCCCCAAAAAAATCCATGAAATCAAATGGTTTCGAAATTGCCAGACTCTAACCTTCCCAGTTCTCAAGGGAGGTATGTGGGGGAGGAAGGAGTTAATCTCTCTTTAGCTTTGCCATTAGCCTGAAGCACAACCAGAGCACATGGAGCATTTCAGATTTCTACAGGCTTATCTGCTTAGTGACATGACACAGTAATGGAACACTGAGTTCTTAAATTATTTCTCTCCTTTGATATACCAATGCTGTGTTGAGTCCAATTTAGATGACAAGCTGGCCAGGGAAAGAAATTTGTCATTTTTGCACTGTATGCACTGTAGAATTACAGAACAATACTCTATAGCAAGTCTAGCCTGAACTTTTTTCTAGGCCCTCAATACTGACAGCAAAAAATGTTCCAGGATACTAATACAGTTAAGCAACATAAAATGAAGAATTATGTATCATGGTATCTTTAATAGTCAAAAGGTGGAGAGTTCAAAGAAAGCATCTTTGACATTTCACTAGTGCAAACAGTTCTAAACTCTACCAAATATACCATATTTATTTAAATCATAGGAATAATTAAGTATGCAGATCAGTAAAATACAAATAAGATAATTTTTCATTTCTGTATTTTCCTTTGCTTTCTGAAGGTACCTGATTAGTATGAGAAGCTCATTTTCACTCTAGATCAAAATCAATTTATTTAAGACTACTGATAGTCTTTAGCAATGCTCTTAAATATAAGCAATGGACAATAATGAAAAAGTCAAGTTTTGTGGGGTTTTGGTGGCTGTGGTAGGTTTGGCCTTTTTGTGGGGAGGATGGGGTGGCGTTTTCAACAGTAGTAGGTTGGGTTTACCTTTTGGATTTTTTTAAGGAAAAAAAGCCCACTACAACAAAACCAAACAAACCCTGGTTAGACGTCTTACCAATGACTGTGTTGCAAGAAAACGCTGATTACCATACCTTTAGGTGTGTACATTCCTTGTTGCATGGAACCTCCAGGTTCAAAAACAGGGGCTTTGAAGTCAGCAACTGCTGACAGAACTGATTCAAAGCTTAAGCTTCCTGGAATAATACCACTTTTAGGATTAGGGTTTTCTGGAATGTAATGCTTACATTAAGGAAAGCAAAGTTAATTTAGTTGCAGTACACAGAATTTCACTCCCCTCTTGATATTTTCCATCAGTCATTTCAGACTGCATCTCAGCAGTGCTCTGTGCTTACCACAAGAGGTCTGTATGCTCCAGCTGCTAAGAACAGAAGCTGCTACTGAAGAGAATCTAAGCCTCCCAGCCAGGATGTCAAACTTTTTAAAGTAAGACTTGCTACATATTTGGCTCAAGCTCTTAGTACTTAATGAGAAATAGAAACCACTGCCTGTAGTGTATATAAAGTTTCTGTTATTGTCTTTTTTTACAAACACTTTGTCTCTCTTCATTGGGAGAATATTTTGTATTTACATCCAAGTGCAGAAAAAGCAAGCAAATAGTTCAGGCTCCTGAACTGAACTGAACACAATAAATAATTCTGCATCTTGGATTCTATAGTTCTCATTTTTGGTAGCAATACTTAACTGACCTACTGACATTACCCTAAAACACAAACAGCACTTAGTAAACTTTACAGAAGTAAACTTCTGCTCAGCAATAAGTGATTGCTTATATAAATGATTCACTTATTTTACATAATTAAGTCATTCACTCAAGTGAATTGTTCTAAGCAATCACTTATTTTACATACTTGACTGAGTTACTAGAGCATATCACAATAATGATTCTTATTACGCATTTGTTAGTTTCAATTTCATCCTTTCCTATCTTCCTATTCCTAATATTTTTGCTCATTGCCTATCCCAGGATTGCAAGCTCTTCTATGCAACCACAACAAGCTATTTATTTTGCCTACACAGCCCAAGAGTGATAGCAGGAAAACCTGCATATTTATAGTCAGCTGTCCAGGGACATGAACCCTATGCCTGGGCAGAAGGACTTCTTAGAGTTTGCTATTCCTTCCCTGTAACACATGCACTTCACTCTAATGTCAAAGCAACATGCAGGATTGCTATTATTTGCACTTTCAGCTATTGACAGCAAAAGCCAATATAATGTAGAATGCCTTCTTTTTATATTGACATGAACTTAGCAAAAATCAAAGGCTCAAATCCAGACAAATGTGAAGTTTTGATAAACTTTCTACAGCGTCATTGGAAAACACACGTTTTACCTCATACCTAAAAGACTTCTAAAGACCAGTACAGCATTATGTATCAAAACTAAAATATTAAAAAGTATTGTATTTATTGTAAGAAAAAGCAAAATTGGAGCAAATGCCTTTGCTAGTAAGTATATACAGTATATACTGTGTGTGTATATATATATATACATATATACACACACACACACGCACATATATACACACAAACACACCTTCACACAGTTTTTTTAATTATGTAACCTAAAAACATGTTGTTCAAGCCTCACTACTATCCAGGAACCTGCCATTCTCATTCAGGCACATTAGTGAATATATTCCAAGGATATGAGATCCAATAATGAACTGTGTGTCCTGTCATTCATACACAGTTGGGCTACCATCTCCGCTCTGAGGATCTCATCATCTGTCATTCCTAGAACAATGAAATGTAAAAAGCTGTTAAAACAGCACTATTTCAAGACACGCCTTCAGTTTTCACTTGACATTAAAAGTAGTCAAACATGATACAAATTAATATTAAGTAATGATACAGTGCCATAAAATTACAGGGGAAAAAAAAGGGGGGCGTGCAAATATTATGAACGGCACAATCTCAATCAGAAAATACCAGTATAAACTCAAATTGCTGTCTTTCTGGAAAAGACACAGAATCTTCATGTCATCACCTACACAAATCACCCATTAAAAATGGCTTCCATTAAAGCCATTTTCTCCATTTTTATGTATTATATCTATTTCTATTTCATAAGGGATTAAAATTCAGTAATGGGCAAAGATGAAACCAAGTATTGAATGCTTTAAGTTACTATATGGTTAAACAGCTTTAAGGCACCTACTAAGTGCTGAATATAAATGAAGGTGTAAAAATGTTATTTACATAACGATATTCCTAAAGTAGTGACTCTTACCTAAATGTAAACGAAGACTTAACAAAAGGACCAAGAATGTTAAGGCTCCTTCCAGCATGGACCTTTCATGCTCTGAGTCAAGAACTGTATTTTGATGCTGTGAAGCCATCGTTAACAGATCTACCACCTTAAATCTACAAGCAAACAGGAAAGTCAGAAACAACAATTAAGCATTCACCAACATTAAAACACCAATGTGAAATGTAGTGATAAACTCAGGACAGCACTCACAACAACCTAAAATGAAATACAAAAACCCAAATGAAAACCCAAAGTACAAACATACATACATGAAAACCCTCTTCTTTTTAAATTTCAATTTTTATTTAACTCTCGATGGAATGTGCTATAATGATGTTCACTTCATATGAAAACACCTTATATTTATCAACATATAAAAACTAATGCATATTAATTGGTGTTCAAACCCTGATTTTTTTTTTTTCCAGAAAAGTAAACATTCTGTGTCTCTTAAAATTGCAGATCTATTTATCTACTTCTACAGGATAGAATATCCTAGCATATGAACACATACGAAACTTAAAAAATCCTGAAGCTCAGAAAACAAATATCTGAAGCTTCACTATTGCCCTGTAAATCAAAAGCCAACGCTATTTAAAATCAAGACATACCTCTTTCAGTAGAGCCCTTAGGTGTTAGTTTTGGCTAGGCAGAGTTGTACCACTGAAGATATGTATCAGATATGCAATTTTTCTATTACACGCTATAAATTGGCACAACAGCTAGCACAACAATGAAAAAGAGCATTCATCTTTTAGTCCTACCTTTCAAAAACAGATGAAATAAAATAATCTGGGTCCAGTCTAGAGGCACAGACCTGTAGAAAGAGAGTAAATTAATTTTATTAAATTAATTCTATTCAATAGTTTGTAGGTAAATAATATTGGCTTGGCTTCTCAGAAAACATAACTTACTTGCAGCAGATAAATGTCAGGATCAATCATTGAATTGCAGAAATGAGACTGCACGTAAGTCATGGCCTGTCCTTTAATTTGTAGACCATTTCTAACCCACATATTGCTGTGAATTTCAGAAAGACTTGCCTGTCAGAGAACATAAAAAGTTAAAAACATTTCAGGGATGTTCAGCTACTCAGTTCAGTGTTATCAGATCATCAGTATATTATCATAGAAAAACAGAAATCATAGAACAGTTTGAATTGGAAGGGACCTTAAAGATTTCCAACCCTTATGCCATGGGCAAGGACACTTTCAAGGTGCTTAAAGCCAGATTGCTTAAAGCCCCATTCACCCTGACCTTGAACATTTCCAGGGATGGGGTATCCTTGACTTTTCTGGGCAACCTGTTCCAGTGTCTCACCACCTTCACAGCAAAGAATGTCTTTGTGATATCTCATCTGGACTACTCTCTTTCAGCTTAAAGCCATTGCCCCTTGTCCTGTCCCCACATGTCATTGTAAGAAGTTGTTAAGTTGTTAAGTTAGATGTGTACCTGAATCTGAAGTGGGTGAATCATTAATTTCATCAGCATCTCCTGATCAGGCAGGATAGTATCCAGATCTAGTTCTTGGCATTTTACAGCCTAGAAACAAAAGCGAGCATATATGTTGAATGATTACATTCAACAGGGAATTTCCATCTTCTGTGAAACTACAACATGTCTTACCTTACTTAAAAACATGGCAAAGTAACGGTGCAGTGGCAAATGAAAAGTAACTTGGTTAGGAGCTGGCTGAAAGTAAAATAAAGGTATTTAATATAATATATTGAAAAAAACAAACATACAAATATCTTTGGCACAACTACCAAGGACAGTATTTTATATGTCTTCATTTGATAGACTTACTTTCCACTAACATAGCAGTACTTCATTCCCCTGTCTTTCTGATTATTCAGAAGTTTCCCTCAGACAGGGAGTTTATCTCTTACTGAGTCCCCAGAAGCTAATGGCACTCTGAGTTGACTACGTATTGCTTGCCAAGTAGCAAAGCTGCTCCCCAGTTGCCAAAGCAGAAGAGGACTTCTGTTTTGCCCGTACTTCATTCGGCTCTTCATACAACACAACAGTAGTGTATCCATAGCACTACTTTTAAAACTCACAGCTTAATCTTGCATAAGCAAATCTAAATCACCAAGACTACAGAAAAAAAAGGGTCCTAGGACATAACATTATAAGTATTAACTACAAACTCTAATTTCAGCAAGGCAACCCTTTTTTGATCACTAGCTTGAATAGACACTTAAATTAAGGAGAGGTAGCTGGGTGTAGGGAGTGTATCACTTTTTGATCACTAGCTTGATCACTAGCTTGAATAGACACTTAAATTAAGGAGAGGTAGCTGGGTGTAGGGAGTGTATCACTTTTTAAATTTAATCAGATTTTCACAGTGCTTTCCTTAAATTCACTAAGGATATTTACCTCATCTACAAAGTTGATAGCATCAAACCAGTCTTGAAGCGCTTCAAGGCAGTATCTGACAACATTGCGTGTATATTCCTGTGTTTCCTGCAGTTAAGAGAAACCAGCACACTTATACGAGCCAAAACAGTTTTAAGTGCCATTGTTTTCCTACTACAAATAAATACAACTATTTCAAAAATATTTTTACAGTACACAGAAACATTGAGGTTGGAAAAGACCTCCAAGATCATTGACTGAACAATACATTGTCAATTAAACCACAGCACTAAGTGCCAGGTCCAGTTGTTTTTTTGAACACTTTCAGGGACTGGGACTCCATTCCACTACTCCTGGATAGCCCACTACAATGCTTAACCACTCTTTCCATGAAGAAATTCTTCCTGTTGCCTGACCTGAACCTCCTCTCCTGCAGCTTGATGCCATTTTCTCTTGTCCTTTGCTGGTTGCCTGTGAGAAGGGGCAAACTCCCACCTGGCTACACCCTCCTACAGGGAGTGATAGAGTGATAGAAGTCACCCCTGAGACTTCTCCAGGCTAAACAACCCCAGGTCTCTCAGCTGCTCCTCACAGGACTCGCTCTCTAGGTGGCCCCAGTGGCTACAGTTGTTTAATTTATCCATTTACTTTTACTCATAATTTAGAGCTGTAAGCATAAGAAAGTCTTTCCATGTAACCAAAAAGAATAGCTAATGGCCTACAAGTTCTATCTACTTAAAAGGCCCTTACAGTTGGCTAACACAAAACACCCTAAACGGTATGATACCACAATACTGCATAGATTTCAATGGTAAGCAAATCTTGTTATGATTGTATGATATAACTGTGTAACAATGCCATAACACTACACTATATTTCAGGTTAAATCATGTTTCAGGGCTAGAGCTGTACATTGCCTTCCAGGAGAGAAGCAGTCGTGTGCAAGAAGAAAAAGCAGAAAAGAAGCTAAACCAAATTGCTCTGTGATCAGCAGAACTTGCAAAGCTTCTTTTCTTAACAGATTTTTCCTTTAATCTTCACTTCCTCCTAAACACAGACTCCAGACTTGCCTCACACTCTCAGGATATCCAATGACACACTTCTCATGCAAAAGGCAGCAGTGCTTAGGCCAGCCAAAAGTTACGCAAGTGGCAACTATTTCAGTCAGGCACCTTTTCTCATCAGGAAATACAACAACACTCCCATCCTGTTGTTCCACACTCTATGAAGGACTGGCTCTGCTGGCTTTCCCTATCCTGTGAGACATGAGCTTCCAACCCACCAGGTTTCACCAAGTAAGTACAACAACTAAGCTATGAAATTTCTTTAACACTTTCAGATTTATTGATAATGACCAAAAGGTTTAAACATGTGGCTGAAGACATGACTGACAAGACAATTGGTGGAGCAGCATGGCCTTAAAAAAAAAAATCCCATCCCTAAGCAAAAATAAAAGGAATACTTCAAACTGCCAGAAGCTGCAATTCAGTTTTCAGAAACCAATGCAGACTCATAAATTGACAAATTCATAATGTATCAGTGTAATTTACATCACAGAAAGGCTTTTACAACTGCCTGATTCAAACCGTTCTAAAATCATATGGACTGCTTGTGCAGTTTCTCAGTGTGCAGTTCAATCCAGTCAGTACTGTCTCACTGACACCATTATCATAATAAGCTAATTTAGAATACAAGTATTTATATCATAGAAACACAGTAAAAAATATTTTTCATACGGTTAAGGATTTCTAAAAGCTGATGGATTCTATTTTTGCTGTAAGTTAATATTATTTACAGTCTAGCAAATAGCAACAAGTCTTTGCTCTAGTTTGGAGACCATTTGATGTCAGAACCCAAGAGGTTTTCACCTCAAATTGATAGGAGAACCACACAAACCCATAAATTACTCCATCTCCCATCATAATGAAGTGTCTTTTCACAGACACAGCCAACATTAGAACCACATTAAGATGACTTATATATCTCTGTTCCCACTGAACACAGGCAGAAGGATTCAGAGACATTTATCAAGTTCTTCATTAGATTAGAAGTTATTCCATATGTACAGTCATATGAAATGACTGCACACATCCTGAACTTGTAGTCCCAGTACTGGAGACAATAAATGATGTACAAGCATGAATTCTATCCTCACTATACACAGAATCTGAGTTGACTGGAGTTTTATGTTATTTAAATAGACAAAGACAGCCAAACAAAGTCTTTTCGAACACAAAAGACAGCTTCTCCAGGTTTGAGAATTCTAGAGTAAGTCATGAATAAAACCAAGAATCATGACAGGGAAATGTTAGCCTTACCCTAACTTTGCAGTGTGACAGCAGACCCCACATTGGCTGGGCACAGGCTTCCAGCTCAGCAGCAAAGGCAGCATAGTATGTCTGTGATTCAAACTCCACATGCTCATTTAACTCCCGTTTATTTAAATTCATACCTTCAAAGATTTAAGCAGAGTTATACAACTCAAGATTTAACTAGGGCTAAATGGAATGCAGTCTTTTTAGTATCATGCATTTACACACCTCTAAATACAACTCCACAGAGTTTAAGAATCTATTTTATCTAGTGGAAGAATATTTGATAAAACAAAGTTTGAACAGAAATATGCCAGAAGAGATAAAAGACTGGCTAATAACTGCAGTCCTTGCTGTTCAGGGGACATTAAATTTGAATGTTACTCAGTCAATTAGAACATCTGAATGCTGGTCCTCTTTCTAAGCAAAACATTTATCAGTATTGGGATACACTATCTTAAAATATTTTTTTATATAATCAAAAAAATTTTATTTACAGCAACACTTAGAAAAAGATCCAGATTTATGAGATTAATCTTCTGTATATTTAAATTTAGAACTTTACCAGTAAAACAGTTTGGTTTACAGTTGTGATCTGTACTTCAAGTACAACCTCAGAATTCTTGCACCATAGATTTCAATCGACTAAATGTGATATGACTGCTCTTCAACTACTTCACACAAGAAAAAGATCCATTAGATAATTTTTGTAATCTGATTTCTAGAAAATACTGTTCTCTTCAAGAAATACAATCTTGGGGGGATACTAATGGATTAAATATATACACACAGCACTGTAGGGATTTTGCTACAAGTGAAGATTAACTGTCTTAACATCCTTGTATTAGTTCTGATTATAAAAGTCACGTACCTTGAAAAAACGATACAAAATTCATCCATGTTACCAAAAGACCATGATCTTCCAGAAATTTCTTTGCCACACTTTGGTGTGAAAGTATGTTTATAAAATCACTAACAAGGGGCCAGTAAGTATTATTCTTCAGTAATGCTTCCCCACAATTCACCACAACATGTAAACTATTCTCTTCATCTAGATTTAAAAAAGAAAAAAAAAACAAAACAAAAGGAGAAGACAAAGCAATTTCTTTAATTTATTAATAAAGTTACAAAATAATGCAAAAATATTGATTAGTATGTACTGTAATGCTGAGGTCAGACACACACTGAGAAAACTGCAGGAAACTAAAATGGTTCTTTCATGGTACCTGAGGCTGTTTTTTCATCATGAATCGACCAACACAGATCCCACTTAGCAAGAGTCACTTAAGCTTTGAACAGTATCACAACTTCTGGAAAGTAGCACATTAGGAAAACCATCACAGCTATGGCTCTTCCAATATTTTTAATTAAAAAAAACCCAAACAATACAATTCCTATTACAAACACCTGAATTCTACTTTGAATTTGACATAACCCCAATGAGCAAGGTACCTTACAACATTCAAGAAGAAATCTGGTGATCAAAACCTACACTGGCATGTTGAGTCCGAAAAAAGCAGAGCAAAACATTTCCACTCTGAATTTGGGACAGAGAAAGGGTTTATGCAGCCTGTCCAAGACTGGACAGGAGAAGGTTTGGGACAGGAGAAGGTTCCTAGAAGAGGAGGATAGGAAATCAAAGACGGGGTGGGGGGTGTGTTTTTTCCCTCCCACCCCAGATCACAGAAGTTCATCCTCTACATCTGTCAAATAAATCTCTTTGTTTCCTTTTCCTAAGAAGGATTCCTGGAAAGATCAGAAGGGAAACAGAATTGGTTCTGGATTCACGATCCAAGCAAAACAACTTCCAGTACCCATGTCAGTTAATATTCTATTTCAACTGAAAGAAGAATAGAAGAAAAACACTTATTAAGAGACTCCAGTCTCTGGATGATGAGGTAAACCTGTACGTAGAGTGGTTGTTTTTGGCCTGTCCAAGAACAGCGTTAACATCTCTGGCTGAATCTGAAACTCTACAAGCCAAAGTTAATGCAAAGTCAGTTAGAGATTTTCAAAGGATAAACCATTACCAAAACATTTTCCTTGGGGCTAGAAATAAAATCCTTTTCCCATATAAAGTTCATTAGGAGGAAAGTGTGATAGAGAGGAAAAAATTTTCTAAGAACATATGGACATAAATCTCATTAGGGAGCCAGTTTTATCACCTGCATCTATGTTTCTACCCCTCATCATTTCACACTAGGTGTGAGATAGGTAAGCGGAGTTAGTAACATTTATAAAGTTGGTATCAACACAGGCCAATTGTTTCATTAAAACAAATTTGTCCACAAATACCCTTAGTGAACTGTACATTTTAAACAGCTGTCAGCTGTTCCAAAGACAATTAGGATCTGTGAGCAATGCAAATTAAATATGCTGTAGCACACACAAGTCCTGCTCCATGTTTTCCTTGCTCCTCTCAAACATGTTTTCTCCACCTATCCATTGGCTGGATTTGTAAATTTTGTCTCATTCAGATACTAAACAACCTATTGTTTACAGTAGCTGCACAAACAAAATTCTTCTTAATTTATCTCACCAGCACAGACTTCTCACTATTTCCAGCATTATAAAAAATAACTTGAACTAAACACAAGATACAAGCCCAAAGAACTGCAAAAGAAGGCCATTGAGAATATGAGAGGGCAAAACCCCAATACAAATTTTATTATTTCTCTTCTGTCCATTTACAGTATACCCAAACCCCTCACATATAAAGCAGTGAGGGGAAAATGTTGTGAAAACACCAAAAAGAGCCAGACATATCCCAGAGGTGGACTTGGCATTATTAGGTTCACTGTTGGACTCAACGACCAACATAAAGGATTCTATAATTCTATAACGGTATCTTAGCTTAGAGAAATCACTGGTGCCGGGAAAAGAGTCATAGAACAGTGGAACAACAGCTCCAAGGGTAAGTCTTTTTTCACACATCTATCACAAATACATCTAACAATATTTAGCTTACCAGCTCCAGTTTACATCCATTAATTACCAGGAAGATTCTTCAGAAAATGACTAATCATAGTCATAGCCTTTTTCTGTTGTATTGCAATTCTGACCCATTACAGAACCTTACCACCATGCTAACAACATCCCATACTGACCAAAAAGTAACATTCAAAAGATGCTTAGAAATAGTTTTAAATTACATTCCACCAATATGGCATTTATTTAGCAAAAATCACCTGATATACAAACTGTTAAATATTCAGCATTTTCCTTTTAACATTGTAAACAATCTATGTAGGGCAACAGAAAAATTTTTCATATTGAAGTGCTGCTGAATGAGGGCACTCTTGACAGCTAGATGAGTGAGGATTTCCCAATTCTGCACAGTCATTTTGGTTTAGGCTATACACAGACCGGACTCTGAGACAAGGATACTTTGGGGAAAAAAAATTCAATTTCATGCAGAAGTTCATGATACCTATTTAGCAGCAACACTCAGCTTGTCTAGGGGGTACTTTCAGATTCAAACTAGGATAAAGAGGGCTTAGAGGTCTCCAGTTTGTTAGGCACATAAAAGTGTGAATGACCGAAGTCAGCAAGATTCAATTGTGCCATTTTAATATAAGGACAGGAAAAACAAGGAGGGTAAAAATAGACCAGCTGTTTTCACTAAAGAAGTTACACAGTCTACAATAGCTCAAATTCAAACTGCCACTTTGTCAAACAAAATGTTGATCAAATTGCTATGTTGACAAACTATTAAATTATTCTCCTCTCATTATGTCAAATTTTATTAATGCAATCACAAGTTTTAAAATTTAAAACAATTTTAAATACTGCAAATAGCTTGTGAAATTCTTTGAAAATATTTTTTAAATTCATACGGGTCTCAATTTGTGTCTATAATTTTTCATTCAAATAGTTGCTTATGCACTTCATGCGACAAATTAAGTAGTTTCAAGGTAATAACCTGCATTCTAAACCACGTAACATTCCTAAAAAAAAACTCCATACAAACCAAAGGATAAAGTATTAGTATCACTCCTGATAACTACCTTTGTATTTCCAGGGAATTTTGAGACTCATCCTCTATCATATATTGCTAGATCCTGTTCATTCTTGGAAAGGCATCAGCAGGGTGGACTGACCACCAAAGAAAGATTAAAATTCCTCTATAATCAATTTATTATTCATGGAAAGAAAGAAACAAACAGCTAAACCTACCTTGCAATTCACTTTTAATAAGGCAACTTTCCATCATGTACAACAGAACAGTGACCATAATATCCAGCAATTGGCATTCTTCTGTTACTTGGCGTGCTAGTTCTTCATTGCTGAACAACTGAACACTGATATGCACAATTCTATTAGACATGGTGTCTGATTCATGGCTTTTCTTCAGTGTTTTCATAATAAAAGCATAATGCTGAACAAATGTTTTTGTAAAAGCAATCTGCAAATTATAAAGAAATGTTTACATTAATAAGCATAATACAAAACTTATAGCTTTCTTTCATTATAAAATATTCCTTTATGAATGTACAATCAACATAACAGAAACACCAGTTGCTATGACAAACCAAAAGTGATGAACTGTTTTCTAGAAACCGACCAAATGAAAAGACCTATTTATAGGGAGGGGTATCTTAGGCTGCTAATTTTATTACCTTTCCCCAGAATCTAATCTTCTCATTCTAAACTTTCCACACTAAAGAAAGCCAACCCAGGAATGTTCAAGCAAGGAATATAATGTCTCAGCATGCCTGTGAAAGTAGTAAAGTTCTAATAATTAATTTATCCTAAATTTGTACATCCTACAACAGGACATCCTAAAATGATACACTATGAACAATTAGTTTAGTAGTACCTTATAAAGCTGTCTTATCACTTGCAGCCTTCTAACCATGAAGTAAAATTTTCATTTCTTTTCAAGCAAGACATTTCTACACTGATTTTCATTTCCACTGTCATAGCATCCTTTTAAATACTTTTTAAATAAACCTCTAGTGCTTTTTCTTCAATAACTAAATTAATACGCAGCTTTGTTATTCTTCACACAACTGTTAGTGATTTTTTTAACCAGATCAGTATTTAAATGTATTTTACATATATATACAAATCTTAGTACAGTCCTGTATTCCACTCCATTAGCCTCAAAATGCATTATAATTCAACCTTTTCATTGTACATACATGAGCATATCTGCTAGCTTTGAAATCACTTCTCACTTAGTACTTTAGGTTCTGAATTAACACCATCTGGACTTGCTTGGCTTAGTAAGAAGACAAGCTGTGTAGCGATAAAAATCCAAAGTCTAAAAATCCCTTGCCTATTCCTTCTGGAAGTATTAACCTTTCATAAGCATAGAATTAGAAATTTTAAAATCACCCTCAGCAGCCACACTTTCACCAGACCATATACAGATCACTACATTATTTGATCTGCCTTAGACTCAGTGCTCCCATATTTTTATTATGGCACTACCATGTTATTATCACCTAAAAAATACTTCCAAAAATATGATGACATAATTCTGCTGTTAGATACAGAAACTGCTTCTCCCAGCAAATACCCCCCGAAGATAAAGTTGCTGATGCAAGAAACAACCAGGGTGAGAAGGGTGATATCACTGCAGGAAACACTGCAAGAATACTTAACTTGCCTTCCTATACTTGGTCCACAGTGATGGAAACCTGTATAATAACTGAAAGTACATTCCACATATAGCACCCAACAACGGTAACTGCTTTCAGCTAAAGTGTTTTTGGCACAACATATTCTCAATACCTGAGCAAAATTGATACAGTATATTTCTGGTATTACAGATATTCCCATCACATAATTTCCTTTAAGTTAAAGGCTTGAAACAATTTTCATCACTGGCATTAGCACTTATCATCAAGACATTCACACTAATGTTAATTACACACTAATTCACATTAAGCCTCAGACAGAAATTATGTAGCAGGTATTTAAAGAAGTTAATATATTAACGCTGCTAGTAAAAATTATACTTTATTTATATATTACTTCTTCACACTGTATTATGTTTAAATAGGATTTTTGGGTTCTCTGATGAAGAAACTATGTTTTACTTGTTTTACACAGCACGCTCAATTCAAGTTGACTACAAAAACAAGGTCCCTCCCTAAGGAAAAAGTTTTGATTTCTTTTTTCTTTAGTTTATATTGGCATGCATCAAAATTTTTTGTGCCTCACTCATTTACAATAATGAACTTTTGAAAGCACTGTAAATCTGCCCTCACTACGGTATAATGGTAGAGACTCTGGAAAACACTTAATTAAAGGAAAGACAGAAGCTTTACTTCTACATTCACTTGCAAGTTAAACAAACAAATACAACCCTTTCCAATTCTGAGAGGAAGAAACTAAACTCATTCCAGAAGTTAAGAAGCTGAAATACTGTGGCAAACTGCAGTCAGTACATAAAACCAGCCATAATAGGCCAAATCAGTCCATTCACATATCCTTTCTTTTGGTGGCCAAAGCTATATACACAGCTAAGGAAAAATACAGCAGCAAGAATGCAATTTCTATCACAACACGTTTCCAAATACTCAGCTTCCAACCTTCTGCAAGAAATGGTTCCTAAGACAGACACGCTTTCTGTGCATCTCATTATCTTCAATGACTTACTCTCTATGATCTTGAGCACCTTTTAAGTTTCTACCTATAGAAAAACAAAGTTAATTTTTTCAGCTAGCCTTTCCTCTTGGTGACCACTCAACTTCAATCCCAGAATTCTCTGGAGACTAACATCAACCCCATGCTTCAGTTAGAACTTACATCTCCCATGTTTATATTCTCAATGCTAAGATGGAATGTATTTCTGCCAGCTGAATGCTGCACTAAAATTAAGGTTCCAATAGAAAAACTGTTCTACAGAATTTGTAGAACAGCATATCCAGGAGTTATTGAAGTCCTATTGCTGTAATAGCTGCCCAAAGGGTCACTACGGGAGGTGCCTGACACGACACAGCATTTCTGTTAATTATGTTTTTTGATTCATTATGTCCACCAGATGCTTTTGCATTTTTCAGCAAGATTTCAGCAAGGCTCTGCTCTTGGATGATTTACACTCTTCCACCATCTTCCTGTTTACTGCCAACACATTCTTTGACTTCTCCTTGGTCACATGAAAGTCTCTTTCTCAGGTCTTTTGTTTTTCCTCTTGTCCACACCATAACACCTTTAATTTCTTGGAAGCTTCAATAAATTTTTCTTCTGCTTTCTTTTTCTTCAATTGTAAGTCTTCCAAACTTCATATGTCAGAAAGTGATGGAAGGGCTGCCTCAAGCACAAATCTGTAAGGCAAAGACCACACTTTTTGTTGTGCTGTCTCTCTCATTTGCCAAAGTGGGGAGAGAGGGAAGAGCTAGTTAACCCAGGGTTTTAGCCCACCCCTTTCAACACCTCTTTTCGGTACTGGGAATCCTTAAAGGGAAGTTTGTTTTCCTATTTCAAAAAAAATCTGTGTAACTGAGATTGGTAGTGGTTCAGTGACTGCTACACAGGGTAATGATAGATTCTCATATGCTTATGCTGGAGGTCAGAGATTTCAACAATTTCAAAGCATATACAGATAGGCAGCTCTGTGCTCTGTGTCCAGCTAGCTGCCTCAGTTTCTCAGGAATCCAACCTAGCAGAATTCTGCTGATTTAATGAGCTAAATTGCCTCACGAAGGATCAGATAAATTGCACAACAGCAGGTAGAGAAAAAATGAGAACAGTACATGTAGTGTGGATGGGATGAGAGAAAGTAGCAGAAAGCTATGAGACCATTTGGAACAGTTTAAATCCCTAGAGGTATTCCTGTTGTTTGATAATGCAGTATGATTAATCAGCAAACAAGCTTTTCTTTCAAAAAAGCTAACTGGAAGCATGTAAGATAAAACATTCTTCTAACTGATCCCAAAATGCTATGTTCTCTCTTTTCCATGTAAAAGGCAGAGCCACTCCTTGTAAATTAACCACAGGCCTCATAAACATGTTTAAAATTCATGTAGCGTTGACAGTTTTGCAACAAAGCAAAGGTATCATGCAAAAAAAAATAGTTTACTGCCTCCCCAGTACTGCTATGTAATATATTTCCTGCTCTGAGTTTCCTTACTACTTAAAAATGCCATTTAGACAATCACAACAATTAAACACAGATTCTAAAAAAATTCTGAACAGTTGGTATTTGTGCTTCTACTAAAGCTTTAACATAGGAATTAAATGCTTAATGAAAAACAGTAAGAAACTGGTAACAAAAAAAACAATCAACCAAAAAAGTTTATAAAAACCTTTCAATCTGAGCATGCAGTATTGGTGGGTAGAAAATGGACTATTTCCAGTTAAAGGTGGCAATCAGTAGAGAGACCAAATACATCATGATCTCCATTCTGAGTGAAGAAAGTAATGAATAGAATAAAGAAAGTCACTGAAGACTACGGATCATTGTCAAAGGAAGAAAGATCCCACAATCATTAGAAGCTGATTTTATTACATGGTACAGTTGTAAGGGAAACACAGCAACACTTACCAGATTCTTCTGCATGCTGCTAGCAGCTGGGTGTTTTTACAGGCAGGAATTTAGCTGGCAGTGGATCAGGAGAACTGGATGTCCATGTGCGTGTCCAAATATCAGGAAGAATTCAAGCCTCATAGCAGTGGATCATCAGTTAAGAAGTCCTAATGTCTCCTCATGTATTAGCTGAATCTAAGACCAAGACGAATCTATGCTGGTATCCCAAATCAAAATGGTATCTTGAGATGGACACAGTAGTGCTCAAGGCCCATAGCTTGGCTTTTTCTTCCTTGCAAGTTATCTTCATGTCCTTTGTTTTGATGCAGCAAGGTTTTAAGGGAGCACAAATACAGGGTTGTCACATTATAAACAGACATTTTTGAAGAAATCTGCATGCCCGGACTTCAGAATTTCTTGATTTTTTCCTCCCAGAAGGCATTGAGAAGGTCCAAAATATTTGCATGGCTCAAGGGTATGACATGATCAGAGCAAAATGTTAAGCCTGATTGCTATGTATACTAGGTCTTGGGAACATGTGGAGCAAACAACCAAACCTGGCTGCACACCAAGATTTAAAACAGGAAGATGACATCCAGTCTCCACAACTCTGGGCCAGGAGATACTTCATAGGGACAACTGCAAAACTCTGTAAGGAAGCACCTGGAAAGCTGCCAAAATCACCTAGGGCACAGCTGCAGCAAGAACACTTACACTGTAATGGCCTGTATGGAAAAACCACTGCCTACTACAATAATTGAAACAGGAATGAAATCACTGCAATTATTCCCTAGTCATACCATGCTACAGAATCATATAGTGCTGATTCGCATGTTTTAAGTGATAAAAAACAATTTACAAAGTAAAATAAAATGAAACAAAATCCAACACATACAAACATGCACTAACAGACAAAAAGGAAAATAAACCATGAAATCACAATTAATAATAATAATAATAATAATAATAATAATGCTCCAGATTTATCCATCTTGTTTTGTCTACAGTGGTTTTCAAATACTAAACACTTAGAAACTTCTTATAAAATACCCAGAACAAGATAAAAGATCTGCGTTATTCTACTGCTTAATATTCAAACATAAGCATACATGGTGTCATGCAAGGGATAATACACACTAAGTATGTGAATATAAAAAGATACTTAGGTTTGAATGAAGTAAGGCCAAGTACCTTATAATCTTGATCTGGTAGCATGTTGAGTAAGAAAGTCACCATCTTCTGTGGAAACTCATATTTTATTGTCCAAAATAGTAATTCTTCTAGAAAACATTTATGCTTCAAAACATCCATGATAGACTGATCTGCATAAAAAGTTGAAGCAGGGCATGTGTAATGCAGTAAGTGTTAAAACTAAGAACAGTAATAGTGCTGTTGCAGTCATATAAAAATTCAGGAACAAAAATTTAAGAACATCTTAGTTCATTCTGTAAATAATTTCTTCTTAAACACTGGGAAAATGAAGATCACCAATACTGCAGAGTGTCAGAATCTGCAGCTATAAAAAGAACCTCCCAGAGAACCCAGTGAAAGTTTTCAGTACAATTCTACCACAGAGTACAATCTTCATTGATTGCATTGAATCACATCACCTTACCAGAATAGCTGCACTGATTATAATGCATGACAGCAAATTGCACAATATTTACACAACTACTTAACCAAGTGAAACACTGCAGACTACAACTTAACTGAAGTTAAAATACCAAAACAACAAAATACAATTTATGATTAAGTGATGAATTCTATTACCTAAACAACACTTTACCAAGCTCTAAACAAAACAAATAGAAGCAATAATGTATCCTTTATTCTTACTTTCAAAGCAATACATGCACTGATTGGCCAACCACTAAGCTGATTGCTGGGGTTTTTAAATACAAAAATTACCATAACCAGATAATCAGGAGGCACTAGCTCCTGATGGTAGCAGGAGAGACAGTCTCATCTTTCCCCTTTTCTGCCCATTCACTCTGCCCCTTTACTCATACTGATAGTAGATCCCTGTGGGGGACCTACATAGGAGTCAAGTCCAGGATCTTTCCATTTTGTCAGCTGTGTTTTCAAGCAGATCAGTTTCCTGATTGCAAAGCTGCAATCTGACCTTTGCTAGAAAAAACTGCATGAAATGATCACTTGATAGAGCAGAAATCATATTAACTCTGTATTTAAAAAACTAAAATACAAAGACTCTTCATTATCATCATTTTTCAAGAGGTTTTATTTGATTTATTTGATTATTTTTCAAGAGGTTTTATTTGATTATTTATGCTTTACAGCTACAACAGATGGTGTTCACTCCAGTAACCTATGAGGACTAAAGAAGAAAGTAGTAATACTACTACTTCTCCATACCTAGAAATCAACTATACCTGAGGATACATAACTCCACACAAAATCACATATTCCAACAGGAGTGCATTTAGTGCTTCCATCTACACACATCCAAAAATATTTACATTGAACCTCATCTGACGTTGAAGACTCACATCTTCACTGAAGTGTGACAGCTTTAGAGACTGCACTGGATAGCTTTGTGCCTATTCTAGGCAAGACAGACATTTGTGCTCTTCCTACGCATGAATTACCTCAATTTACCAAGTGTCAGAGTTCCCCAGGCAAGTAACCAATTTGTCCAGACTTAAATTTTAGGGTCTCCTCAAGACTCAAGCAAGTCACAAAAAAAAAAAGAAGGTATTTTATTCAATATATTTGACAAACATTGATATAAAACATTACCTTCACAGAATCATAAAAGATATTAAAATATTATAATATTCTGTAACAGGAATTAAACTATTTTGTAAGGTATTACACATCACCAACAGCAACAAACATACGCTCATTTACGTTCTCCTCCTCATCTCTTGTTATGAAGTTGCATGTGTGATTTGACTGCCCAGGAAAGCTTGGTAACCATGCAAGACTGAAGTCCTCTGTCCACAGAACAGAGAACACAAGTTTAGGTACATGCCAAATGCTTCTGAGTGAGAACACCAGGCATGGTGAGGACACAACACTGTATCTGTCACTGAGCGTGCAGCTTTCTTTTTTTCTTTTCAGACACACAGTATAGGTGAACAGTGCATATCCAACACTTCATGCAGCAGTTTCAGGCAGGGACACAACAACACATATCTGCTGACACCTGCTATATAATTTGAGTAGGCAGAATGCTCTTTCCAAACCTGGAAAATTTATCAAGAACACTGGGGCTAATGTCCCCACTCTTCTGAAAAGCATCACTAGATTTTAAATTTCTTAAAAAAAAAAATATAGTGCCTCTGGGTTTAAAAAACATCTGGTATTTCAGATGGATGCAGGATGAGGTTTTAAAACAGAGTAAAAAAAAAATTCTCAGTACTCAGTACCATACCTGTGTAAGAGAACGTTAGGTTAAAAACTGTATTTTCTTTAAAGTATATTTTATTCTTTCTTTGTGCCACAAAACACCTCACAGAGTGTTGTAAATATCTCTCTGGAATATAAGACTTAGTATTCCAATACACCCCCAGTATATAACCCTGGAAGAAGACAGTACGACTGCAGAGCTAGGATGGGACAGGGAGCCTGCTTATATGGAAAAGGTAAATCTGTTTTTATTCAATACTCAGTTTTCCAAAATTTTCTTTTCATACTCTTATTTTATACCCTATTGGACATAAAATATGAATACTGAAAACTTCAGAAAACTATTTGATATTTAATAAAAACAGATACTTACCCTTCCCCCATGGGCAGACTCCCTCCTCTGGGGCAGATATTAGGAGCTATCAACATCATGATCATAGTCCATGTTGGGATGCCTCAGAGGGGGAAGACTACAATCCTGGGGGAAAATGAAATGTTGAATTCAAGTATCACTTATCCTAAAATGCCACTGCTGATATTGGTTTTCTGATCAGGAAGCTTCTAAATCTGGGCTTCCTCCCTGCTTCTTTCCCTAATTAGTTATTATGCATCAGAACAGCAGCATTTTTTTCTCGTGTCACCTGACTCTAACTCATCTTTTAGACAAGTTAACAGCCTCTTAAATCCAAGTAAGAGAACCTTCCATGGATGCCTCTATGTTTCCTGCATTTCTTCAAAACTACTGCCTCTTCCACATCTCTACCACAATCTTTCTCACACTGTTTTTAAGATCACCTCTACACAACACTGTTGCCAGAACACTTCGTTCTCTGCCTTTTCAGCTTGCTCATTGTTTTTCCTTCAATCTGGAAACACTAGAAATAATCAATCTTACTTTCCTATACTCCTCACATCATATTATTTAATTGATTCATGAACCTCTGCATTTAAAACTCAGGCTCCAAACCTTCATTCCAGAGACCTTCCAGAAACTTTATGCCAACTTTCACTACAATTCCTCTACCCAAATATTCTTTTCTCAAGGCTTACAATTCTTTGCACTTCCTCTGTCGGTCTCCTTACACTCATAAAGAAAAAACATAACCAAAAAAGTCTTCTTTATTTAACAACAGCATTTAAATATTATTAAACACTTTTTGGCACAGAAAGATGTCAAGCACAAGACACAACTACCTTGTCTAGCCTATGGTTATTCTTGAATTAAAACTTGCACTGACCTCAATGTGAATGCTACTCGTGTTGGACTAGAAACTGCAAAAGGGAGTAATTTCAAGCTAGAAAAATAATGGCGTAGTTTCAAGAGAGACTTCATTCAAGTATTTTATCTTAAACATTAATAAACAGTACCAAAAGACCAACCATAACCAGAGAGAACCATTCTTGCCTGGCTGCAAACACAATCATACTGTACAGTGGCACAATCAAAAAAATTTGTTACGAACAAATGCATCAAACACCTGTTTTGTAAAGCTGTATTGCAGACTTGATAGGCACACAGTGAAAGCTGAATGAATTTTGGGAGGTCAGCTTACAACACAGAGGTGACAAAATGGTCAGAGTCCCAGACAGTGGTACTCACTCAAGGGAAATCTAACCTTCCAATTACCACATTTTCACTTGCTACTCATTTTTAGACTTTGCTATGTTTAATAACTGTCACATGCAGCACTACAGTGCTTGGGAAGTGAATTGAGTATCCCTGGATATTTTTAAGACAGACATAAAGTAAACATGATAAACTGAGATCAGTACTTCATAAATACCTTTGGTGGTGCTGCTTAGTTTCACCCTCTTGCGCTTTCCCACACCTTGGCTACCATCCTGGTCCTCCTGGGGTAGAGGAAGAGTTTTAAAATTTGACAATCATATTTTTAGAAGCTTATTGCCAAGACACAGTATGCTCTCAAAATTCTGTTTTAACTACTAAACTAAAACAGAGAAGCCTTTAATATATTCTTACAAGAAAACCACTTTTGCTGTTTACAGGAATCACACATTGTGTGCAACTTTTAGAGAAAAACATAATTTTTTAAATTGCCTTTTTCCCCCTACAGGCAGCCTTATCATCCGCATTTATTTAATTTATTTTGTAAGGTTAGTTGCTTTGATTTCTAAAACTGATTGCTACAAAAGTTTAAAATTTCTAACCTTTGCACATCTAAGATTTTAACTTATCCACTTGTAGGGTTTGTCGGGTTTTGTTTCACAGAAAAAATATCAGCCAACATATTGTATATCGAAGTTGGCAACATACATAATTAGCTACATACTTTGTAATCAATGTAAACTTTTGATGCAGGAATAAATTATTTCTGACACCTTTAAGAGGCCAATTCTTACTGTGTTTCCTACAGAATAACAGAAACATTTTACACAAGCACTTGTCATCTGAAGCTTTCAAGGTACTCCACAAACTAAACAGCAAAGGTTCCAAAATGTAATACAAGTTAAAAACATCTCCACCACCACTTCACAAAATCTAACACTGCATCTTAAAAAAGCACGTGACATTACAGGAGTATATTAAATGCATGGACCTTTGCCAACACTGGTAGTCCTAATGAAACTAGAAATAAAGGTTCTTACTGGAGCTAATAAAATGAGACATAATTAATGCAGATATCTACTGTTAAAAATAAGTACTGAATATCCTTCTCCCCTAAGCAAATGCCATGTTTTACTTCCAAACTTCTCTGGAATGATAAAGAAGCTGAATCTCAAGAAGTTACTATCCTTCCTTGAGGAAAAAGATTGTTCACACTTTATATCTAAGGACTGACCACTATGATGGTGTAAATGAAAGGTCTGATTTTGTCTACATCTGAAAATTCATTTTAAGATGCGCACACATTTGAACACTTAGGCATCCTGTGGTCTTTGTGAACACAGGGTAGCTTTGGTACTTCAATTGAGAATGAGGCAGCAAGTTCTCAGGATGTTGCCACTGCCCAGTCTCCAGTCAGAGGGGCCATGTATTCTCAAGAAAAAAATCAGACTTGCTGGGATATTACTATGAACTACAGGACTCTGCAACTCAAGTCCCCTACCCTGAACAAACCATCATTAAAGATAGTTAATTATTTATTTTATAATCTTTTTCTTAATCATAATCTGCTTTACAAATACAAATTACTGAAAAAGAAGTTCACACCTTTCACCCAAAAGTCAAAATAGACTGTGCAGGTGGAAAGCTGAAATGCTTATCAGAAAAATAACATTCCTCTCCCCTGTACTTCCATGTGAGTTACAAAGGGTATTTACAGTTTATTTTTAATACCTGATTATACTCTCTTAGAGCAGAGTAAAACTATGTTATAATTAAGAAATATGGCAAGAGTACACTTTTAACAGGATTTTCTTCCTCCAGTATTTAAAATTAATGTAGAAAGGTTACAAATATTCTTTCTTACCAAGATCTAATCGTAGCATTGTTTCACAGATGGAACACTAGATTACAAAATTTACATAGACAACAAATCAGAGCAGTACTTCTGCAGGGAGCTAAACAGCTTGGGAAAGTTTTGCACAGTTCAGTATTTAGGTTTACTTCTACAATAGTAGATGGTTCTAAGCAAAAGATTAATCTGAAGGATGGCTGTTATTTCTCATGTTTTCCTTTCTGCAAAAGGAGAAAAAAGGCCCTCCCTAAACCTGTCCTCCTATTTAAGATTTTATGTTCCAAGGAATCAAATGAAACACAGTCTATGAATGCTTTTGCCACACTGAGGGATTAATGTTGTTATATGGGATATCTCTTTACATTATTTAAAGTCTGTTATGTTACTCTACCGAAATGTCTGCTAAAGCTTACTAGTTGAAATTAGGTTTTAAATAGTTGAGAAAATTGATAAAGTTACTCTACCAGAATTTAACTTTCTTCCATTTATTTATTAAAGCTCAACCTAAAATGAGATTCTCTCCTTTTTACTCCCACTCTGTATGTTTGGTAAGTAAAGTCAAGTCTACACATGGGAATTTATCTACAGAGAAATTCTCACTGCTGCTATCACCAGTTCAGCTGGATTCTCAAGTGCCAAAAACTGATAACACCACTCATGGCATTACCTGCTCTAAGTTTGCTTTAATCAAAACCAATTTACTTGATAGTGATTTCTGGAACACCTACACAGGTCTCTTCTCCATTACATACATAAATTAAACTGGAACAGTATTAGAAAACTCAGGATTTTTCGAGAGGTCCTTAGTAAATCAAAGGCATGAGATTTATTCCTTTATAACTTTATTATTCCTAGTTACTAAAATTGGGATAATGTATGGCAGATGCAAGATTTGTGGGATTTGGCTGCAAGCATTCCCTTCCTTTAATATTCTGTTGCAGTTCATTACAATCTTTAAAAAGTCTCACCTCATCTGAAGAATCCCCTTGTCCTGATGTTGCTGTACCACCTGCCAAACCTTTTGAAATAAAAACGTTCAGAGATTCTTTTCATAAGTCTTATATTGAAAAGACATTATTTTAAGATATTTAAGCCAGTATGAAATGGAACACTACATTAGTTTTTTTCAAAAGATACACAGCAGTGGACTGAAGTTGGAGTAAGATTCCCAAGAAATACAAAATCAGGGATTTGCAAATTCATGCCACTGCAGAACTTCAATGTGCTGTGTTAAACATTCTTTCACAAATTGAATAAAAAACTCTGATGGACTTCAGTGATCAAAAAAATAAAATCCACAGAACCTTTATAAGAAGAAGTGCAGTGGATTGATAATCACTTTGTTGCAGTGGCAAAATTCCACTATGAGCAATTACATCTTGCCTACTCAAATTCCACTAATATTATGACTGCAAAAATGGTGCTTAGCATATTAGCAACAAGAAGTTAACATGCTTAGCTTTGTTGATAGAAGTAAGAGTCCTGTAATTTGGTAGTGCAATAACTAATAGGTAATTCCCTAAGTTTCATTAAGATTAGCTTTTTTTTTAAATAAACCCCAAGCAGTTTATGTAAAAACCATCAATAATCAAGACTTCTCTTAAAATATTTTTCTATACAAACCTTGAACAGATAATGTGCTAGTTCCAGCTCCTTGTTCCTGCATATTACATGCAATTTTATCTTCAGGAAATGCCAGCCCAGAGCCTTTCAAAGCAATGAGGTACTTTTCATGACTTTTCTTTGCACATGCATTCTCTCCAACACCTTGAATACATACATAAAACAGTATTAAAGCACAAAAGCAGCTCCTTGGTTCATATGCTTCACACTCTATGCAAGCAATCTAAAAAATGGCCCCAAATGTTTTAATTTAATAACACATATACACCATTCCAAGAGCCCAGATAAGCATGTCTTACTTTCCATTCCCTTTCTTTATTTCTGTATTAGGAAATCCATCACATATAGGAAAGAGAAGTTATTATATTACTCCCATTTGAATACTATAACAGGAAAGAAAAAGTTAGGAAAGAATAAAGAGAACTGCCCCTGAGGCAGCTTTACTAAGTGTTCCTCCTTTCAGACAAAGATTTCAGGATTGCCTGTTCTTTAAGCAGCTGCTGCCCAAGCCAGTTATGGCAACTTACAACTACAATAATTACTATTTCTTCTTTACCTAGGCAAAGGATTCTTAATCACAAGAAAGTAACATGGAGCTAATTTACACTAGGGGTTTGGGGTTAGTTGGGACTGGCCAACATTTTCAGATTCATTGTGATTTGGTACAGGATTGAATAAATAATGTGAGGGAGGGGTAGAGTTTAAGAAAAAAAGATGAAAAAGGCTTTGCACAGAAATGCAGGACAGACAATGGCTTTCTGCCATTCAGGTCTCTTCCAGTAACCTCTATGAGAGCAGATCCCAAAATGAGTTAGACATATTCCACTTCAAATAACCTTGTTATGACTAGTTTGGAAGTACTAAGCTAGAATGGATTTCTTATAAAAACTTTTCTGAAAAGATGTTTATTTATACATTTATTTGGGACACAGATCAGATGTTTGTTCTTACAGGTCTTAATAACAAATGTTTCTAGTCACTCCTGAAGCTCACCCTCCTATCAACGTAATAGCCTTAAAAATACATTTTTTTCCTGTGTTTTGAGATGCCAAATAGAAACATGCATAAACTGAAGTTATAACCAAACTTATGCCCTTAATTCTTCATAGTTTGAAAATCCAACTATTATAAATAACACAAACATACCAGAGCTAAGATCTTTGTAGAACTGTTGGCTAGTTAAAACCTGGGTAAGAACTGATCTCATTGCACCTCCCATTTTGGTCAAGTCTTCTAGGAAGGAAACATGAGGCTCCAAAACCTGGAGGATTTTATGAAGGTCTTTCTCTGACGGCAGATCAAGAGCTGAAAACCACATAAGAACTTTTGGTGTAGATGAAATATAATTCTGCCAAAACCATCACAAGCAGAACAGTTACAACCACCACAAATTAAAATAATTTATATATTCATAATGCTCGAAAATTCACACATTCCAATTTCAAACTATACCTGATTTCATTTTCTGGAAGAGCTCAGCACAATGCTAGGATACCCTTCAAACATATTTAAGCATGCCAGCAGGTAACAAAATCAAATCACCTAGTCAGGCTGTAATTTTGTTAGGAAGAGAGGTACAAAATACAATGACATAAACTACGGATAGCATTCATGTACTGTGTCTTCATAGACTGCAAAGCAAGAGGTAACAGCATGGTAAGATATGCTAGATACATGCAAATTCAAAACATACCAGGCTCATTGTATCCCTCTCTTAAATGCTGAATCAGACTAAAGATGAACTGTGGAAGAACTAATTCTGACATCATCAACAAGTCTTTCGGAACACATGGAACATTTGAGTTTGATTTAATCCGGTGTCTTTTACAAAACCTATAAAACAGATGAGAAAAATGTTAGCCAAGCACAGCTCAGCAGTGTTAACATATAGTAAGAAAAGCACTCCTTTTTCCATTTTTCAGAGAGTAGATGTTTTTACATTAAAGGTGGTATGGAAATGGTATTCTGAAATTCCAGCTACTCTGTTCAAGCCCATTCTGATTCTGAGGCCAGAGAATTATAAAGCTGCCAATTTTTTTTCTGCTGCTCAAAGTTCACATATCTAACATCTCAGCTTCTTCACATACATATCAGAAGTATCTTCCATTGAACAATTAGAAGAACACTGACTTTCTTCTTCTTTCTGTGACATAATCAGAGGTTGGACTGATTTTTCAAGTCCTCATTCAGATAATGAATTTTAAAAATGTCTTTTGACAATAAAAACAACTTTAAAAGGCATAAGACTTTGCAGAATCAGTGTGTATTTCAAATGTACAGCAACTACGATTTACAAAATCCTTACAAAATTCTTTCATTTAAAAAGGAAAGAAAACATTTATTCTTTGGAAAATTCCTGCATGGTAGCAGCTGAGGCTTGGCTAATGCACAGTGACATGACGTTGAGCCAAACCCCATTAGAGCAGACAGAATGATTTCCTACTCACTTAATATGAGCCTGACTCAAGAGACACTGAATACTTTTCAACTCCCAAGCTATTTTTAGAAAGGACATATACCAACATCAAAGAGTTATTTACCCACATCAAAAACCACGCTAAACAAAGAATAGTCTAAAAATACATCACACAAGAATAAACTTTTACTGAAAAGATTCACTAGATTTTACTAATAATTTTTCAGCACAAAAATTGAGAAAAAAATACAGCTTTGTTTGACTATGAAAACTGTTTTCCAAATTTATGCCATGTCTTCCAGAAGCAGCCTGTTACTTTCTAAAACTTAAGCCTTTCTTCTTTGAGGACCATTGAAGAATCATCTTCAAGAGAAAAAGGAAATGGAAGAAAGGCACAAAGAAAGTAGGTGAATCAAGAAAAAAAGGAAAAAAAAAAAGACTATACCAGTCCAACAGTTAAAATGGCTAGCAAATTCACATGATTAAAGATTGAGAGCTTCTCCTTTGCTTTTGCACATTAGAAATGAGACTTTTTATTAAGAAAAGGTATGGAAGGACAGTACTAGCCAGTTGATTTGCTATTTGTATATACACCCAATATATCCTTGGAACTGAAAGAGCTCAGAGATGACTGACAACTTTCTGTTAATTAATGTCCAAATAAATAGTGTTTACTTTTGCCTTCCACTTTCCATACTACATTCACAGAAGTTATGAAAAGTCATTCCGTGTTAATTGTTCAAGTACAGATAAACAGCACAATCTGCAATTGCAGGGAATTCAAAGGGGCTCGCAAAAGTCATTCACTTTTTCTCTTTAGTCATCCAAAATTTATCTTTTCCATGTACAGAAACCCGAACTGCTATAAATCACAAATGTGGCTTTATCTGTGCTAAAATGTGGTATTTCATACTTTTAAAGTAATTGGTTTTCCTTTCACCACTGTCCTTATAAGAAGGGATCAAAAGTAAATAAAGATCTACAAGACACAAAAGGAAGGAACTACTACATAGTGCATTCGAAAATCTATCACAACCTACCACCCCCCTCCCCCCCCATACATTTTACATTCTGTCAAAAGATGTTTTTACTGGTTATGATCGCAAGCTAAGGAAGCGACTGTAACAAAACCCACAGGTAAAGTAATTTTGAATCTCAGTTTCTGCTAAGCACAAGGCTTCCTTCCACAGAAAATAAGCTCTGCTCCACATGAAGTCTATGTCAGCATGCCAGTTGTGAATCCATCCAACAGAACCAGAGTTAGAAGGGACCCAGAAGGATCATCGAGCACAACGCTGAAGTGAATGGTGCCTATGGGAACCGAACCCATGACCTTGGCATTACTAACACAGTGCTCTAAGCAACTGTACCAATCTCAGGGTCATGCATTAATGATCCCAAATTTTACATATCCTGAAAATGGAAGTTATGAGCATATTATTTCTTGAGAGTCTCATGGAAGTATTATTGAATTACAAGGTGTGCTACTATTGCTACATTAACACAAATCCTAGAAGACCAATAAAGGACCTGGATTCGATTCCCTGTAAGGAAAAGTTCTTTCACTGCCACATGCATAAACCACAGTAGGTTCAAACAGGAAACAATTTCTAGGTATCAGGCCCTAAACCTTACAGTAGGAATACCAATGTAATTTTTCAAAAGGCACCATACTCCATATCTAGGGTTCAAAGGCTACAGTGTTAAAGTAGTACAGTCCAGAATGACCCAAAGTTCTGTTGCTGAGTGTTACATTAATTCCTCTATAAATATTGAGAAAAATTCCAGACAATGACTTGGAAGGTCTTCAGAGTTAGGACAACAGCTGTTTTAATTAAAGAAGAGACTGAACCCCAAGCTATGCACAGGAAGAAACAAGCTGGGATTTCTTACACAGGCCGAAAGGGACACCTGGACAAACTCCTCAATTGGTTACGTGGACACTGGACAAACAGCAGCCAAAGCTATTCCATAATCAGTTCCTTATATACTTCTGAAAGAACTTCCTTACCATAGCATCAGCTAAAGAATTGTACATCTACATAAATGTGTGTTTCAAAATGCTTCTGAGACTATCAAAACAGGCCTTAATAGGCAACAAAAATGAGCCCTGCCCAGATCTCTCCTGGTACCATCAAGCCCCAGAAATCCACCACTTGCAGCAGGTAGAAATGTCTAAGGGGGGGCAATGAAAGGTGGATATAATCTAGATAAGAAATGTATTTGTTCTGAAGAAGCTCAAAAATCATGACCAAGAGAAAGACTTACAAGGTAACTGACAGATCACCTTGATCTACGCTTTTTAACTTGTTTTCAATATTGTAAAATACTTCTTCAAACAATACTGTAGTTCTTATCCAATCTTCTAGCAGATCATATTTCTTGTACTATATAGTCTTCAAATATTTTTACTTCTATAACAGAATGATGTTTAAGAATGAGTATATCAGTGAGAATGTCAGTTCAATAGACAGAAATATTCAAGCCCTATGTATCTGAAGGTCTAGCATGGAAGTATTAAAATAAAGGTCCACATGAACACAAAAACCATAAACTTTATTCCATATTCTTTTCTCTAATTCAAAACTATATTCTGGTTTTGATTGTTTATGTATTTTCCTACCTTTGAAATCCCTTTTTCACAAAAAGATAAAGCTAATTTTAGCAAAAGGAGAGAACAATCAGTAAACCTGCAATTAAATAAAAACTTAGGTTTAACAAAGAATCTTCTCCATACGACTTCAAATAAAATTCTGACATTTCTTACACTGCATTAATATCTTATTTGTGAAATGCAGACCATTGCTGACATCTACATGAGTAAGCAATACCATTTGTTATAAACATAAGCAGCATTAGTATCTTCTGAACAACTTCAATGTCAAACTTTCTAGATTTATTCCATTCTTTCCTACTAGTTCCACTTTTAATAATTCTACTGTGAATTTCAAAAATGTATTTTACAAGTGACTTCAGGTAAAATAACTCCTTTAGGCTACAGCTTCACAGCCTAGCTGAACTAGATCAGTCCTGCCACAACTCTGTCTTCAGCCTGTTTGTTCTAGCACTAGCACTTGACTGATCCTATGTTAAACCAGCTCAGAAGCTAAGCCAGCAGAAGTTATTTACTTATAAGAATATATAAAAAATTTCACTGGGGCAGTTTAAATCCACCAAAACTCACAGACCAGCCTCCTTGGAAATCACACTGAAATCCCCAAATCATTTTGCCATCCTCCCTTTCCTTGTTAATCTGACAGGCAGCAAAACAGAAAGAACAAAATAAACCAAAATTTCAAACAAAGACATGCAGGAAAATGCCATCCTGACCAACCAGCACAAGAAGTAGATACAATGCTCACTGTGGAGGCAATTCCATCACTTCAAAGGAGTTTTTAAACTCTGCAGTTATCACAGCAGCTGATAAATGCCTTCAGCACCAGCCAGACCACACCTTTACAGCATTTGATCAGTCCTTCATCCACTACATCCCACAGTGTCTCAAGTTGCAGCTGCATTCCAGAAACTTGACATAAGTTTACATATACACAGATGGACTATTTTTATCCTCACTTTCCTCTCACTATTTTGTCCCCTGCTTCCCTGTGTTTAAAAGTCATTTGTTTTTAAACGGGATCATAAGACTGCCAAAAGAAAACATCCCAATTTCACACTCTTAACAGTGCTACAGCACTATGAGTACCTGACTCTGACAGAAGCTTTTAGGGATGAGGATCTGGGACCCAAGCGACAGAATCCAAATGGAAACTGCTGGAAATCAATTCTTAAGCAAAGAAAGTAAAGCTCTACTTGATTCTTCAATTCAGTAAGTCATACCTAAACTGAGTTCTTATTTAAAACATAATATACATTTCATATGTATATATATATGATATAATACATATTCATACTGTATACCTCATGACTGACATCATGTAATGTTTCATAAAGTAGTCAAATGAAGTTTTATAAAAATGAATTCAACACAAGTTTTTTAAAAAGCATGTGTTCTGTGTCCACTGTAAAACTAACACACAAATACTACTCTTACATACTCTGAATCTACAAAATAGATGCAAGATACAAAGTACTTTATGAGTGCTACAATTGTTTCTGAGTTATTACAAATCCGTTTCATAATTTCTTATATGTTTAAATATTTTTCCTGCTTTTGCAGTTCAAATATCAAACCAAATCTTAATTCAGAACAAAATCAAACTTTCATAATCAGGATTAGAAAATTATCTGGATGAAAAAGGACTTTGATATATTGTATGGCTGCTTTATGTAAATCCACTGTCCCTAACAATAACAAATACAATGGTAACTCTGAAGAAATGCAGAGAAACAACCCTAGTGTTCCTATTAAAATTAAGTTTAGCGCGTTTCCCCCACACACCCTAATAACTACATTTCATTAGTTAAATTCCTTTCACCTGCAAAATGGCTTCCAAAAGTGAATCAAAGTCAGTGGGACTGACTTCAAGACCCAAGGAATGAGCACTCTTCTGCTCCTTATGAAAACTGCAAGCTACAGAGTTCCCAGACAAAACTGAATACTTGCATTTCTGCTATCAGGGGCAAAGCCAGCTGAAAAGATGCCAGTCTAACTCTTCTAACCAGAAAATTTCTGAAACAGAGTCAAGAGTCAACAGCAGAGGACAGTGAAACCCAGCAGAATAACTAATGGCTTCTCAAGAAAAAAAAAACAACTTTAAAGGACATCTTTTCAGGCTTTAAGCTTTAATGACAAGCTGACTGGCCAGGTTAGGAGGCTAGAAATCAGAAACTGGACACTAAGAAGTTATTCCAATCCTTGCAGAACAGCAGGAAGAGAGGCAATGACTCACAGAAGCTCTCTTGGTGCTCAGTGCTACCTTAAGTGAAGAAGCACATCAGTTCAAAGAAAAAGCAGCCAAAGCTGCTCTGCAGAGCATTTCTAGTATTCTCTGTTAGTCCTGAGACATAAACATCCTGTATAGTAGACAAAACTACAATGATTTTCATTAGTATACAAGTACCCATTATCAATCAGAAACAGTAGATTTGGCAGTTTCAATCATAAGGCCTTTTTAAAGAAAAATTGAGTGAGAATGAGAAGGAATGGACTTCTGAGACCTTGAAGTACATGGACAGTACATCTACTTGAAAGAACAAAAACCAAGTTTTCAAAATACACTTAACAAAAACATTTTCTCGTTAAGAAAATTCTCCCAAGAGAATTTAAACAGGTCAAACATACAGCATGTAATATTTTGACCCAAATACTTCATATGACGAAGATGTAAGTGACTACACAGTGCTAGACAAATGCAAAAACAACCTTCATTTCTTCACGATTTGAGTAAGATGTGTGAATTTTAATAATAGGTATCAACTTAAGCTTTGGCCAGGCCTCCAACAGACAAGGTGTATGTATAAGCAATTTGCAGTTTTCTTGGAAAGTACTTATGTGTTCCATGCTGGAGCTATTATCAGTGCAGGCACTGTGCAGAAACAAAGAGGTGCATCCTGAAGAAGGCAGGAGTCCTTGTTATTGTAATAGCCATTCTGTTAATTCAATGCAAAGAAAATTCATTGTTTGCAAAGCTTAGTACCAAAACCCTCTACAGAGGAAGGCACCTGAGATACTATTATTTAAAATCACCTGCAGCTGTCAGATACTATTCCAGGATATTTAAAAAAAATAAAATTCCTGATATTGAACAAGTGATAAGGAAGTATGGCCTGAAATCTGAATCAACCTATACAGTCATTAAGAAAGATCAAAGAAACAACAGTTCTTTAGGAATGTGCTCCCTAAATATACTCCCAAAATCACATTTGCTCCATTGCCAACAGAGCCATTGACAGCTCCATATAGATCAGATATATACCAGACAAATAACACTCCACCCTGATGTAGTAAACTTAGAATCCTGGGAATATGTCCATGAAAGGTATAAAAACAGCTTTACAATTTGGTGGGATCAAAGTAAAGGAACTGAAAATCAACACTGATTAGCCCAAATCTAAACAAGACAGTTTCAGAGAGCTCTGAAACACAGCTCTACTAAAATTGAATATATACCAAGGCAAATTATAAAACAATAGACAAGTGATTGAATAAATAAGCCAAATTTCAGGCAAGGCAAGATATATAGCAGTCATATCTTGTGAGGTCAGCCTTCACAGTACTGCTGTGTTCTTCAAATCAGACTGGTCCTATCAGAAAACCTTTGGGGTAAAATCATCATTTAAGTTTGTTCTGTAACTAACACAGCAATAGCTCAGGCTTCTAAATATTTATAGTAATGTACATTGACATGTTTCAACATCTTACTGATGACTTTGAAACAACTACATCTTATTCCAGAGGCATGCATAAAGTAACAATGCTATGCTACTACCTTTAGAGCTATGACTTAGTCAGGTCATAGCTCTAAAGGTAGCAATACAAAACTAGCACTTGGCTGTTAACCATTTGGAATACATCTCAGCAAGTAATTTAGAGGCTGATGTAGTCCTAATTAGAGACATTCTTAAAAGAAATCAAGTCAGGCAGGTTTGAGAGCTGACTGTATGACATGATAGACTTAATTACAATGTCTTCTGCTTTCCAAGGATAAGGCCTAACACGAAGCTCTCTGTAAACTACCCAGTGTTACTGTGGAATCCTAAGAAGCAATACATTATCTTGAGCTTTATGTTTGGGGGAGGCATGAAGGAGGACAGAGGAAATCAGTTATTTATAAATGCATGGTTATTAAATCAGTTATTTATAAATTCAAATTCTGTGGTCCTTGTGAATCCCAGTATGAATTCCTGTACTTTGTATGTGGATGAACATGGTGGAGGTTTTGATCTGAAGAGTCACATCCATCATACATGACTATAGATTTATCCAAGCTCTCACACTAAGCTAAGAGCCAATACAGCTCAGACTTCTCTTCAGTCCCTCTTTGGTAGCACAAAGGACTTTAGTGGCAGAAAAGCTGCATGGAGTAGACAGAGACCCCACAAAACACCATTTGCACCAGCTCAACAATCCTGAACACACAGGCATTTTAACATGGTTTCATAAAACTCAGAGACTAAGCTGAAGTTGGCTACTTGTAGGCTCTCAGCCTGTTGATAAAGCATCTGTTTCACCAAACTCTTGAAGAAAGTTTCAAAAGAGCACCCTATCTCTTTGAGGCTGCATTACCTAACCTAGCCTAGGTCCTGGAGCACTGAAAACTTCTTGGTAATTGTTAAACAAGACAATTGATAGAGTCACACTGGAAGGGACCACCTTGAAGCAGCAACATGCTATACATAGCTAAGCTGGTGATTTGCTGTCACAAGACACTCCATAAAATAGCCAAGTAATCCACTTGGTGTCAGTAAAACAATAATTGCCTGTATGTCCCAAAATGCAGCCACATGCAGATCTGACTTTTCTGATCTTAAGGGGATCCCAGTGCCACAACCCAAGATGGTAAAAGGGACCATTCCTGATAAACATGCACACAACGCGTCCAAAGATAACTAGCAATAATAGCTTTCTCAAGAGCAATCTTCCTTTTTTATGGTCACTCTATTTGTTAAAATTTTAACTTTCTATGATTTTCATTTTCTAAAAGTCTAGAATATGAAAAAGTTCCTTTACTCTTACTTAGCTACAGAATGTAAAAGAAATAGAATATAATCTTCCATAGCTCCCAATCTCTGAAGTATCTGAAATTGAATAAAAGGAAGGATAGAATTTTATGGGGACAGAATAGCAAAGGTCATCAAAATTAGGTATTCAAAATTTAACAAAAACATTCAATAATCCTTGCTGGGTGCAAACTTTTTAAAACATTGAAAAACATCAGAGCTATTTCTAAATACATTAAAACAGAAAAAAAGCCATTTAGAAACAGAATGTACTTCTCATACTTGTCAGCAAGAGGAGGCAAAGAGAATTGTTCAGCCTTTTCATAAGGGGATCACAGTACGGCAAACAGATACATTTGTCTCCAAGAGAGACAATGATGAAATAATGATGAAAAAAAAGAAAACAGAGAGAAGTCTGATCTATTGTGCAGCTCATACAGGATCTCTATGAAACCTACACTGACTCACACTTTAAGACACAGAGCTAAATGGAAAGATAAGCAGGAATCAGTAAAGACAGAACTGCAGGAAGTTTAGAGCTAGGTACCTGAAGGTTGCTTTTGAACACACAGCATATACCACCAATCTGTGAGAGTCACCTTTCTTACATTTATAGGATTTTTTTACTCGATAAAGAAACAGCCCACTGTTGCAAGTGGAACTGGGTAACACCTTAGTCCCTTTGATGTAAGTCATAAGAGAAGACAACACTATGTCAATGGAACCACTGGCTGCCATAACTACCAAGAAGTAAACAAAAACCATCACTGTAAAACCCTATTAAACAAAATTCTTAACCTGGTTTTTCACCTTTCAGGATATGCAACCCTTGATGGAGGTATTATTCATGTTGTACTGTAATGCAGTACTAAAACATCTGCTTTCCACATGATTAAT
This sequence comes from Urocynchramus pylzowi, assembly GCA_013397555.1. Taxonomy (NCBI): domain Eukaryota; kingdom Metazoa; phylum Chordata; class Aves; order Passeriformes; family Fringillidae; genus Urocynchramus; species Urocynchramus pylzowi. The sequence continues at coordinate 73,832 of VZRH01006080.1, forward strand.
TTAACAAATAAGTCAACACACTGACAGACTCTGAAACAGGACACGGCAGCACACAATAGCCAAAGTGTTGAGGCTCTCTAGTATGTCACATTATTGTCTACAAACTCAGAGGGGAATCAGAACAAGACAGCCATAGAAACAAGATGGTACTCACCAGTAACAGACTACTGACTAGTTACACTCTTTATAATAAACATATGACATATTGCTTTCTTCAAGCATATTTCATAAACTATCGCTTTCATTACAATACAAGACCATCTACCAACCAAAAAATACTCCAGTCTGAATCTTCCCCTGTCCAACTGCATGGGATTTTTTTAATCCAACAGATGAACTCATTTGAACTATGAGCATATGTCTACTCAAAGGTTTTAGAACTGAAGATTTTAGCTTCTTCAGAACATTATTATTTACCTCTGAAGGACTTGCTAAATTTCATTTGCAAATAAATTAGATACCATATGGGAGACAACTACAAACTATTTCTGCCTCCTGACATATCAATGGATTTTAAAATCTATTCAACCTTGCCACAGGTAGAATTTTTAATGCTTTCACAAGCAGCTACATTTACAAACTTGAATTTCTTTCTAAAGTCTACATTACATTTTAGTAGATCAGACCAACTGCAATTAAGTTAAACATCAAAAACACCAAAATCTGCATGGAAATCAAAAGGTTCAAAAATGTGACAATCTGATTTTTCTATAACAAATGAGAACTACACAAGGTACCTAAGGCAAATCAAGGTACCTAAGGCAAATCAGTATCCATCTATCATGCTATATTCCAGCTTCTTTTTATAAAGGCATCAGAAATAAAAAAAACCTAACACTCAGACATCCCTATAAAGCAAATTATATATTCAATTAGTACTACAAGATTAACACACACTCATACTCTAGGGTCAATCATCTCTAGATTTACATTAGCCATCCTAAAGGCAATAAAAAGATATTCCAGATTCTAAACTGGAGATTTCCTTTATAGCAGATCAGTTAATTAAGACTTCATTAATAGCATTTTTGAGCTTCAACAAATAAATAATATGAATATGAAGACCAGATAACAAGAACAGAAACAAAAGAATGTTACTATAATACTCATATACAGCATCTACACAAAATTGTATCTGAGCAGACAGATGGTAGATAAAGTTTGTAAGTAGGCTCCACATTTGATTCCCTTGCTATTAATAGAAGCCTAGGCTGTAGTGGCCAAGGTTATATCAGGCTAGACACACTCCAGTTTCCTAAGTCCACCATGAAGGCCTTCTAACTTTGACATGCAAAGCATTACCTTTGTAATTGTGCAGTTGATTTGTATATACAAAGTAAAAACACTATCTAAACATGCTGCATTGTAGCAATTCAAGTCACTAGATAAAACTCTGTGTGTTTGCACACAATAATGATTTTTACATTGGTTAAAGTTTATTTTACTTTGTCTTGCACAGCAAACAAAGTTTCTAGTCCACTTAATTGCAATGGCTTAACATCAGCTCTTGTCTACATAAGTAGAAGTGACCTTATGTTAAATGCAGACACTCCATATGCTGCCATATATCGCCCTGCTTGTATGTCCAAGAGGACTGGAAAATCTACTGCTCAATGCCAAGTGTTGTTCCTGAACAAATATTATGAAATTCTTTAGCTTTAGTGACCAAAACTCCTGAAGGGATCTACCTCACAAACAAGACAATTTACTCTCAAATTCTACCACTAAAAGTAATACATAGGGTACATAGAAATGAGATTGTTATTCCCTCGGGGTTTGCATCTGCTTACATTGCAAATTTAACAGCATTTTATATTTCTTCTTTATTAAACCAGATTTCCTCAAGAAGAAAACTGTTTAAAATAAGAAAAGACAACAGTGAAAGCTATACAGTCTGGGATGAGTGCAGCATCACAAGTCATTTTAATATTCACCCACAAGTAGTTTAATTTGTGTGTGCTCTGTTAAAATCCTGCCACTAAGAGGAGCCCTTAATCTATTCCACAATGAACAGTGGAAGAAGTAGTATCAATTTTTTTTCCTATTTCTCAAGATCAAGGGAAACTCTTACTTCAGTGATGCTGAGGAAAGCAAAATCACCACCAATTGGTTGAAGAAGAACCAATAAAGAATCACTTCAGCAGTAGCAACTTGAAACCACTGAAGATTACTGAAAACAAAAGGAGGGGGAAAAAATCTGAAACTGGAGGAAGTCTATCAATAAGAAAAGAGTCCACCAAAAAAAATGACTAAATGATGAAGGCAGATTGCAAGAGAAAGAAAAGGTGAGAAAAGCATAAGAAACAAAAACTGAAGCCACCTCAAGGCTTGCAGCAAGAGAATGGTGATTACAGACGCAAAGAATCAGAGCCAAGGCAACAACATTCAAGAAACAGAAAAAGCAGAATTAATGAAATCTCTAAGCAGGAATGCAAAAAGAGAAGGAATCTTAAGATGCTGAGTGAGCGATACAGAGTTATAGCCCGTAAATCTGCAAAAACAAGAAAATTACCAAGGAAAATGTTTTAAAACTTCTCTATGTTCCTAGTGTTTTCTGCTAGGTATGCCACAACTTAGAATTCAATGGCATACCATCTCATCCAGGCTAAGGCAGTCAAGACAGACTATTCCAGAAGGTTTGCCAGAAGACAATCCTCATTCAAGCACTCCAAACTGTCATCTAGTGAAGCCTTTAGCTAGCTGGTGAATCAACAGGAACACAAGGAGCTCCAGAAGACACTCGGGTAAAATTTGAAGTTTACTGGCTAGGTGTCACCTTCATCCAGTAACTGGTTGACTGATCTTTCCTTTCACCATTGAGTACATTTGAGAACAAAGGAGGGTTTAATGAGGTACCCGATTCCTCTTCTTCTGACCAGGCACTTCAGTCTTGCCTCTAGTAGGTCAGAATACAAAAGACCTTTGACTTCCACAAAACCCTGTCCTGTTGTATTCATCCAAGCACTACCACATTCCTTGATTTAAAGCTAAGGTGGCAAAATGAACTGCAGACCGGGAAATCACACAAAAATGGGTCCCTCTTATTCAATCTGTTCACTTTGGCTTATCTGCTCACATGCTGTCCCAAAGTATTTTGACTTCACGGCTAGCTGGGTTAGGCCAAGGCTGCTGGAAGCTGACAGGTACTGCCTCCCATACGCTCTGCCTTATCAACTTCCCTGAAGGCTGGCACTCGGTGCAAGGGCAAAAAGATTCGCACGAGCGTCCTAAAAAAAGGCACGCCCACATCAACAAAGCCACCTTGCCGACCCCCGGCGGACTCCTCGCCCAGCCCGTGGTCTGAGCCGCAGCCAGGAATGGAGACAGGCGGCCCAGGAGGCGGCAGGGGCCTCCCTTACTGCCCTCCCTCAGGGCGGCTGCGGGCCGTGGCCGCGCTCCC
>VZRH01006080.1:77836-91573 GCA_013397555.1 Urocynchramus pylzowi
TGATTGGTTCTTGTGAACCACCACTGTGTGAACCCCCTCCCGACACCGCCTCTCCCCTCCCCTGACACCACCCTCCTCTTCCTCCGCCCCTGCCCTCCCGCCGCCCTCCCAGCGCGCAGGTGCGCGCCCCGCGCCGCCGCCACACGAAATGTCGCCGCCCGCTGGCCCGAAACTTCACGTTCCCGGGGTCCCGGCAGCCGCGGGGAGCGTGGAGGGTACACCTGGGCCGGCCGGAGGCCCCGACGGCAGCGGAGCTCGTTTGTTACCGAGCCGTGCCTGCAGCCAAGCGGCTGCCGCGAGACGCCCCGCGGCCGCCCGTGTATCCTGGCTACGAGGGTCCCGCCGGACTCAGGTGGTGGCGGCTTTGAGGGCAGGAGCAACTGCGGGGACTGTGGGAGGCACCTCTGAGGCTTCGGGCCGGCCGTTCTGCGCTCGCTGCCATCGAGCGGGCCCGCTGGGGGTGCTGAGCTGCGCCGGGCTCCGGCGGCAACACCGCACCCCGGGGTGTCCGCAGAGCCGCGCCCTGAGGTACCAGCGTGCGGCTGCCTGCGCCCTGCTACCAGGAGAGAACGCATGTGGATGCGAGTTATCGTGTTTCGCACATCGATCGGCGATTTTAAACCTCGATAAATAGATTTTCAACTGTGCAATGGAAAGCCTTATACGAAAAGATCTATTCCTAAATTAGAGTAACTTTCTACCCGACAGCTACGGGCCTCAAGGCAGCTGCCTCTCTTCTGGCTTTGCCTGCGTTTCCTGTGGCTGTCCGCCCATCTGCTGGCGGCTTGTGTCGCGTTGCGGTTCCAGGTCAATGTTACTCTTCTCTCTACGACCGCTTTTCCCAGCGCACCGGCAAAATTTCAGTTCCTTGTTCTGGCACTGAGGAGCGGGACCACCGAGAAAGCCCGGTCTGCCAGGTGTGTTACCCGGCGCTTTCTCAAGCACCGCTCAGCCGTGACACGTAAGGCTGCAATACAGTGTCTCGTGTTTATAATACAGTGAGACCAAATCTCGCACTTGTTAACGGCACACGAGGAAGTTCCCTGGCGTTTCATTCCCGCAGGTGCCCTTCAGCCCGGGAAGGGGCGGGGCCGGGGGCGGGCGGCGCGTCGGAAGTGCGCGGCGGCGCTCGGAGCGGGGCGGCCCGGCCGAGCTGCGGTGAGTGGGTGCGGTATCGAGCGAGGGCCGGCGGCGGCGGGCGAGCGGACGGTGCAAGTGGTGGCGGTCGCTGGGGCTCAGCTCCTGCCCCGCTTCGGGCTGGGTGGCGGGCGGGCCCGGGCGGTAGAAGCGGAGCCCAGGGCCTGAACTCCGGGAGCCGGTGAGGAGAGGGGCTGCCGCTGCCCGGGTCCGCGCTCCTTCCCCATCATCGGTCGGTGCGCCGCCAGCTGCGTCACGGGAAACGGCAGCGTGAAAACACCCGGGAGATGCTGAAGAGTACCAGGGGATTTTAAGTATAAAATAATTTAAGATCATATGTAGTTTATTTATATTGTTGTAAGTGATCACATGTTATTTTCTTTAGTTAAACCATAAACATGAAGAAATTAAAGCTTAAAGAACTGGAAAGTTGTCTTCAACAAGTTGATACTTTTGAAAGTCCAAAACTACTCCTCGAACAGTATCCAACAAGACCTCATATTGCAGGTAGGGGTGATCCACACCACTGTTTTCTCTTTTACTAGTTAATCACTCTTTTAATTCCAAAAGTTTTTTCTACTGCATTGTCTCTTTTGAAGGCTTTATACTGAAAGTAGTTAAGAAAGTATATCCAACAGGAATGTGTACAGTAGTATTCTGGTAAGGTCTGTCTTAATTTGAAAAATGCAAATAACACATTGTCCAATCCAAAAATCGAATTGCTTCTATCACAACATTATCTATTAAATTAATTAATCTTAATCTGTTACTATAGATGCTGAAATGGAGTTATGTCATGACCCACAAAACCAGTAAAAGTGTATATACGGACACTCATCTATACCTTAATTATGCTCTTTTCCATATTTTATATCCTTCTATTGTTTTTCCCCCAAAAAGTTTAGAGGCATACTTTTTCCACAAGCAATACTCAGAGCTCTATCTCTCCACCAAAGATCCACAGTTTGTAACTCAAAATGTTTTTGACTCTTCACATATCAATGAAAAAGAGAATTACAGGCAGTAAGAACATCAGTTTAACTAAAGGGGTTTTCTAATGCAAAATTAAGAGTTTTCTGAAGGCAGAAACAGCTTTTCTTGATTAATCATGTACATATTTGGTATTATTGACCTGTTTTGTTTGGGTTTTTTCTCCCCAGCATGTATGCTTTATACAATTCACAATACTTTTGATGATATTGAAAATAAAACAATTGCAGATTTAGGATGTGGTTGTGGCATGCTCAGCATTGGAAGTGCAATGTTAGGAGCAGGGTAAGTATTTAATATTAAGTTCTGGTTATATTTCTTTCTGGCATAGAAGAGTAGAAAGTAAGATTAAAACATAACCATGCTGAACTAAAACATTTCAGGTTTATAATCTGGTGCCTGATGCATAATCAGGCTATTTACTTTGTTTCGACCATCAATAACCATTCATACTGTAAAAAGATGGACAGCTGTCATGAATTTGGACATCATTTGCTCTCCCTATAAGCATTAAATGAACACATGAAACTTCCTTAACAAAATTTAAATTTATACTTGAGAAAGGGCAACAGAAGTCCTTGAATTTTTATCAGCACTAAATTTAATATGTATGCTTGTTACATTTCCTAGATAAAACAAGTTGTGTACACAGATCCCTTACTGTAGAATTTAAACACCATTTTAGTTTTGTAGTAGACTAATATGTGACACTTTTCTTAATAGGTTCTGTGTGGGGCTTGACATAGATGCAGATGCACTGGAAATATTTAATAGCAATATTGAAGACTTTGAGCTCACGAATGTCAACATGGTTCAGTGTGACATCTGTTCTTTATCTGACAGCATGTCAGATACTTTTGACACAGTTATTATGAACCCTCCGTTTGGTACCAAGCATAACAAAGGTTGGTAATTGTGAAGCTCAGAAATTATCACAAACCAAACAGCAAGTGAAATGCTTTCAATGAAACATCTCCCTTCCTTATTAGTTACATATTCTAGTTGCTTGATGTTTTGTTTATCTGGAATCAGCTTCCAAAGATTAGCAACTTCAACATTGTAACTAACAGTCACTGGGGTTTGAAACAGACAATACTAGATATTTCATATCCTTATCATTTTTATTTTACTAAAAGCAATTTAGTATGCTTTAGAAATACTTTCTGTACCTTAATGTATTCAGTGCTGTTTCTCAAGTAGGTATTATTCCAGAAAAAAATTAAACAGATCTTTGAGCTTCCATTTAACAATTTTAATAATTTCATTATTCTTTTAGGAATTGATATGATTTTTCTGAAAACTGCTCTACAAATGGCAAAAACAGCTGTATATTCCCTTCACAAAACTTCAACACGACAGGTAAGTTCTTCATTTTAGCAGGGCAAGAACTAACCAGACAACAAAATATTTGGCTATATAGATGTCTATAGCATCACTGATTTGTCAACTACTTTGTGGGGTATGTTTGGGATAAATACTAATTACATCAAGTAACTGCAATCTCACATACATCAAGAAAATTATAATGCTTTGGCTTGAAAATCAAAAGCACAGGAGACTAACTCGGTACAGAGGTGTAGATGTTTGTAAGACATAATTTTAAAGCTCATTTCTACACTATCTACTATTGTAGCACATTCAGAAGAAAGCATCAGAATGGGAAGTGAAGATGGAAGTTTTAGCAGGTAATATTTATTTATTTTTAACAGAAAAAACCCCAAAACCTTTTGTTTTTGTACATTATCTCTAACACTACCAGCCAGTCATAACAGCCTGAGATAAAGTTAAGTGTGATTTAACACAGAAATGACACAGGTCTTTCTCTTTTTAGCAGACTTTTTTAAATTCTTTTTTTTTTTTTAATTTTTTGCTACCTGCCTAGAATACAAGCAGGCACTTAATAAAGCTCTGAGAAATACATACTCTGTGCAGAATTAGGTTTGTTCCTGGACTTTTGTCTTCAAGCAGAAGTTACCTCTCTTCCTGCTTCAAAGGGAGCACTGCTGAAAAATAAAAGCACAGGTCAGTTCTCACACACAAAAAAAACATCCTGTCCTTAGCCACCTAAATGTTTTTGCCAGTTAAGTATCTTCCCAGTTCTTCTGCTAACCAGATGCTATTTACAGTCATAGAACTTAAGATGTGAAGTTGCACAAGTGCTTGAAACAACTGTATTTCAGCCATCCACTTAACTGTCTGATGTGGACGGCTTCAATGTTTAGTCATCATGTAGTGCAGTGATAGAACAGGTATGACAGGCCACAACAGATGCAGACATTAGAAACAGAAGTACATGGCTGTAGGGCTTAAGTGACTTGATTATCATCCTAGTATAACATGTATTCTTTATACTGTTCACAGAACTTAGGTTTGACTTACCAGCATCATACAAGTTCCACAAGAAGAAATCAGTAAGTATAAAACCTAACATAACTGAGAAAATGCTGAGGTTTAATGAATTCTCCTTACAGAGATTAGTTTTAGGGCATATGTACTGGATGAAGAATAGTCACAGCATTCAGTCACATCACTGCTGTTATCCAATTTGTAGCTGAACAGGGAAAAGCATCATGATAATGCCAGTCAAAGCTATACACAAAGATTGATTAAAGCCAGCACTGCAATTGGATGTGATAAAGCTAAGGGTAGCCTCCTTTAATCAATTCCTAATAGCTCTTAGCTCAATCTTATCTGCAGCTCAGACTTGAGTGAATGCAGTGCTGAAGGCCACAGAAACAAGGATGTTACAGCAGTAGCATTATTTCAGAGCCAACCTGGGGGCAGCAGGAGGCATTCATGCACTTCATCCCACTGTTAAAAGATACAGTCAAGACACTACAGTATGGCAGCCTAAGCCCACAGCAAGTTCCTTGCTACTACATGCTGGCCTGGAAGCCATGCATCCCCATCCTTTACCGTAAGGAAAGTAGAGAGTATGCTCCTTATCTTTGCTACTTCACAGTTGAAACATTATACTAAATTAACCAGGCTTCAGTAGAAAGCAGTTTTAAGTTCTGAATTTATTGCCAGCTGCTATTAAACATAACCACAAGATTACAAAGTCCAAAACCTTTTACATTTGAATGAGATGCCAGAAAAATTGAGACAATCTGACAGTATAAACAAAACTATAAATAGAAAAGTTTTCCAGGGTTTTATGTTAGCAGTAAGCATGCTTCTTAAACAAAATAAGCTGTAACCCAATAAAATGAAACTGTTCTCTAATTGTAGGTTGACATTGAAGTGGATTTCATTAGATTTTCTGCCAAAAAAGTCCTGAACTGAGGCATGTATTTAAAATCTATTGAAAATGGAACAATAAAACCATTAATTTTTTAAATTCTTTTATTTGAGTATTACTGATTGCCATCTCCATTTTCTGTTTTCAGTTGTTTTGGTGCAGGTTCTTCCTTTTCTGTTTCCTCTAGTGGTCTCTTCTTAGGACTTGCTGGTTCTGCAAGATTGAATATGTAGTCATTTAGGGTAAAGGAAAGCTTTGCCTGAAATCTGAAAAAAATCCAAACTCTTCCCACATGTAAGTTTGAGTCCCAGTTATCTACAGCCACAGCTACACTAGAGGGTTTGCTTTTTACTGTGACTGAAGCTTTTAGATGTTCAAAAATGCCCCATTTGAAGAGATTCACCCCGTCTAACTCCATAGCAGGAGGGCAGGTAAGAAAATGAAGGAGTAGAATCTACCAGGAGGAGGGTTCACTGGGTTTTAGTTAAGCAGGTGCTATATGTAATGAACAGAAGCTTAGCTCTTTCTCTGCTCCAAGCTAAATACTGACAGGCCAAACTATTAAATCTTCTCATATCCTTAAAGGAAAAGCACCACTCAAGAGACTGAGTCTGTACAGCTGTGTAATGCTGCTGACAATCACCATGTTCTAATGCATAACATTTTAAACAACCATGCAGTGTAACCTCATCTATACACTACTATACAGATAATTACTATCTAGTAATTATCTTAATATGCTTTTTGGACAGTTGTGGAAGGAATAGAGCAAGACTCTTAAGGCAGATTAAGGTCAGGAGGGCAGAAATGCTACAAAGCAGAGCAAAATCAGAAACACTTGGAAGAAACACGAGTACATAGAGCTACTTTCTGTAAAAGTACTGAATAAGCTGCATCAAGTGCACAGAATGACATACCTGTTTTAGTATCATTTTCACCATCTTCTTCATCATTCTCAAACTTTATTTTCTTGCCCTGAAACTGTATTTTTCCTTTTTGTGCACCTTGAGGTATCTTTCCCCCTCTTCCTTTTCCTTTAATTTTGCGCCCTGTAGAGATACAAGATCAGGAACTTTGTATCATTTGTCTTTTACTTGGCCAGCTGCAGAGACTGCTTTACAGTTAAGGTAGGTATGCAGTATATATCTTAAGAGTGAATTTCATCCACCAATTCTAGGACATTATAAAGGCTTAAATTAGTAAGAGGAAGGAGAACCTTTTGTTTTCTGTTTCAGCAATTCCTGCTGATCTTCCAAGATTTTTTTCAGAGCTTCTTTCTCTGCATCTCCTTCTAGCACTTCCCATGAAACATCCTTGTTCCGGAGCTGCAAGTTTCCATTATGTGCTGCTTTGGCTTTTTCCAGAGCTTCTTTGGCAATATCCTTAAATAGGATAATTCCCTTTAAAAGAAGAGTGGCATTTGCATTTTAATTTTACTGCAAAAACATTCAGCTAGAATGAACAATATATCCTGCTGAATGCCTCAGCAAATTCATTACTCTTATGTATAATTGTAAAACATGTCTAGGCTGAAGCAAAGCCCTCAGACTGTGCTAATGAACATTCTTAGTTTTGACCTTACCAACTAACAAGGCTGGAATCTTTATCTCTTCTTCTGTAAGAAGTTAAGGAAAAAATTTAATTCTCTAAATATTCTGCAATTTCACAAGACAGTAACTTACTTGAGAACATAAAAGAAGAAACATTTAATCATTCATTTTCAAACTTCAATTAAGTCCTTGTCTAAGATTACTGACCTCCTTTGCACCTCTAACAAAGTGTATCCACTTGATTTCTCCGTGACCAGAAAATACATCATGGAGGTCTTCTCTGCATGTTTGGTCATCTAGATCACCAGAAAACTTCAAAAGACATCCTGTCTTTTCTTCCAGAGACTTCTAAATTAAATTAAAAACCCCCACATTATCATTGAGGAGTCAAGTTTGAATCTTCATATTCCCCCCCTCAATCCTATTACACATGATAGCGATAAATAAGCAATTGAAGTTACAGTAATTCAGGCATTTTTCCTACATAACCTAGTTGTGCTGATAGCCAAGGCTTGCACAGTGTGTGTCCCCTCCTCTGAAATTTCTTTGCTTATTGTGATACACTTATATGGAACTTAGGACTCCTTTCCCACATTAATAAGAATCCTTAAATTTTACAAAACAGCTTTCTGAAGGCTGATCGGTTGAAAATTTATATAATACTGATGAAATCTGTAATAGATCCTTTAAATACCATAGAAAAACCATCATCTCAATGGTGCATTCAGGAACACTCTGAACAGGTAAACATGCCTAATAATCTAAATTCAGGACATGAGCCTTTAAACAGAATTAGTCTATTAAAATTAATATTAAAACACCATGACAAAACAGTCTTACTGTAAGTTAGTTGGGAAAGCTGAACTGACTTTCTAGAAAGTGCTCTGTATTACAGCATTTCAAACAGAATATTCCATGTTAGCTTTATAAAATGTAGGTGATTTAAGAAACCTGTACCATTTCAGCATCTGCTGCTTGTTTCTGCTTTTCTTCTTTTTCCCTGCAAAAAAGTTAAATTAGTTATGAGTCAGCTCAAGCATGGTCAGGCAAGCAAGACACACATTTTGATTGACAATGACTCACTGTTTAGCTCTTGCTTTCGCTTCTACTTTGTTTTGTTTCCTTTCTTCATTCTTCTTTGTACAATACTCCTCCCTTCAACAGAATATAAGTTAATTTAAAATATTCTGTTATAATAAGTTTGTAAGACAGCAGAAGACAGCTGAAATTATTTTTCCAAGTTGAGATGCTAAGTCTCAAGTCTCCAAAAGGTAAATCTATCGATGCCTGTACAACAGCATGAAAAACTCACTTCTCAGGCCAAGCTTGGCTCTTGTGTAAATCCACCCCTGATCACTGTTAGTTCATGTATCAGTTAAGTGCACTTACTTGAAAAGTACTATCAGCTCTGTGTCTTTGTACTTTTGATTTGGTATCTCTGTGAACTTCTTAGCAGATTCAACACTATCAAAAACTGCAAATATTGAGCCCTGTTAAATGATAAGAGATACTGTTAGAGTAATTGAACAGAATGTTGTTCAGGAGGGATCTCTGCCCCAGGTCTAAATACTCATCATTACCTTAAATGTTCTCTGCAACGTTCTCCTCATTTGAATATTTTCAACTGGACCTTTATCCTCAAGCCATTCTTTGATATCATCAAGAGTAGCATCTAGTGGAAAGCCTTTCTGCAAGATAGCAATGAGCTTCAATTATATGCCACAAAGTGACTCTTAAAAATTATACCCTCTATAGTACGAGTTAATTCAAGCTTTACTCTCAGGTGGTTATCAGTTAAAGTCATGCAGGACAGCACAAAGTAAAGAAAAATTTACTTACAACGTATACAGATCTGTTTTTAATTGCGGCCTTATACTGGTCATTTAATTCAGGAAGGGGTTTATTTGGAGATCTTCTGATTTTAGTTTTGTCTTCATTTATTTCCATTAAACCAGTCTTGGATTTTCTCAGTGCTTCTACAATAACACCAAAATCTTTTGAAAGGCGACTTAACCTATTGAGTAAGCAGACAGAGGTTATTACAAATACACAGGCAAAACTGAAGCCGGATGTTAAAAAAGCAATGGGAACTTTAAATGCACATCAGGAACACTTGGCCCCAAACAGAGATAGGCAGCTGAAAGCTACTCTTTTATCCACATTAGATGTACTTGGCTTTACCTGTTGAATTTGATCATTACTTCTAAAGGTACCCAGCCATCATCTAGTTTGATCTGTTCCTTTAGAAACTTGTCTCTTGGTAGATTGTGATTGCCAAAATAGTACTGCAAAAAGGAAGGGGGAAGGGGAGGAAAGAAAGATATGTCTTTAAATTTTCAGTCTCAAGAGTTTGTTTTTGTCTAACAGCTTACTGCAGTAGATTGAGACATACCAAATTTAATTAATTAATCTGAACAACTGGGAATTCTGAAATTGTTACTTCTTGCTTTAATGTGATACTTTGTAAAAAGTTAGCTGCAATGTGTAAGCTGTAAAAACAAAACCACCAGAAACAAACCAGCCCCACACCAAAACAGTGCTTCATCCAATGGAATTAATGAGGCAAATATAGATTGCAATTTTGTTTAGGAAAGGAGCAAAGCTTACTCTGTTAACATGATAAGCATTTATCACCCTGATCAAGCTCTGCAGAATGGAAAGTCAAATTTGTCACCAGCAGATTTAGGTTGTACTCCTTATTTAAGGAGTATGTATGCAAAAATATTGTATTTGCACACTGAAAAATCATACACACAGACTGGAATTTCTAGGTCTCATTCAAGAAAGCACTATAAGATAAAGAAATCATTATATTTAATTTTAATTATTATGTTCTTATTTCGATCTTGTCCGGCATGAGAAGACAATTCACTTCAAGACAGACAAGTTAATCAGATTCTTTCCCTGCAGTCATCTAGCAAAGGTTAAATACCTGAGACCATAAAGTAAGCTAGAATATTTTCACCAGTATGGTGGTGCTTTGAAAAGTCAGTGCAAGTTTTACAACACTACCTCTTCCTCTAGTACATCTCAAACTCACATTACCAAAAGTCTAGTTTTGTCAGCTATTTATATATAACAAACAAAAAAATAGAGGTTGAGGAAATCTCCAAATATAATATACATATTATTATATATATCAATATATAATAATATATTATTTATATATTGTTTGTTATATATAAATAATGGCTCCATATGGTAATGGGCATTCACGTGCAGCTACATTTTTGTCCTTCAGGAAAGTGGTTTTGTTCTACATGCCATTTAAAGCAATGGGATCAGGTTTTTTGTCGTAAGGTAACCCTCCAAGGCTCTAGAGAGACAAAGAGTTAATCCAAAGAAGGCATATAAGTTTAGTAGTAATTTGTAGCAATAAATTACAAAGCAGTAAATCATAATAGTAAGTTATGCAATGTGCTACTATTTTGACCAGCAGAGATTCCTGAGCAGGAGGACTTTTCCCCCACAAAAGTTAAGGCATGCAGAATTAAAATGCACTCTCCTCCTATTTGCACAGGTAGAATAACCCCAGCAAACATGGCAGTAAATTGTTTAATGATTCACGCTATAGCACCTAAAATACTAGCAAATTAAACCTTTTCTGTTTTGAAATGGTGTTCTTACAAGCAAGTGTAGACAAGTATAGCTTCCAACTTAAACTACAATTATGACTATCTTAAAGTATTGAATACCTGTTACAGACTTGTGACATTTTTTAAAGTGCTGAAGATTCGAGTCTAACTCCCAATAAAGTTAACTTCCAGTCAGCCAAGCCCCTGCCAATGAATGCCCCCAAAACACCTCAGTCCAGATCCCAAACTATAAACTGAACTCACCTCAATTTGCTGACAGATTTTGCTTTCCAAGATAGACATGTTTTCACCATTTCCATTTTCAGCCATTTTCACCAGCTGTTTTGAAGAGAATACAGAACAAAAGCACTAAGTTTTGAATAGTATTTTCTACAGACTTACATTCATGTAGCATTGCATTTCACTGCAGCCTCATCTAAATAAGGTAACAGCCAAGTTCATTAGCCAAACATTAATGCTGAAGCAACTATTAACATGACTGCAGAACTCCAAGGGGAAACTATGAAACAACTAGGGAAAAAAAATCTCCTCACTTTGGTTGTTAGGGCAGCATTTGGCATTCAGCAGTCAAGATAAAATTTAGGAAATGCTGGCACTTTTCAGCCTGATTTGTTATTTATCTTTTTCTAGGCACAGATCCTCGGTTTAGAACAACAACAAAACTGAGAGCCAACGACATTTGTTTCTTAAGTCAAATCCAACCTCTCATCACTAGGCAAAACAATCAGTAACAAAAATGTTCAGTTCCTACACAGGTATAATGAGAAAGTGTTTCTGAAGTTTCTGTCTCCTGTTTAATCTTTGGAAAGTTTACAGAACTTACTGGAGGACAGAATGAAAATATTTACATTTACTGACACATCCTAAAGACATCTCGTTCTCTCCTTTACAAATGTGTCTTCACTGCAGTTCTGCTTGAATAGTGAATCAAGTATCTTTATAACATAAGACATTTTAACTTGGAAGTAACTTTACTAGACTGGCAGCAAGTCTATAATCCCAGTACATCAGATGCAGTCACTATGAAAGCAGCTACTGGCCAGAAAATTAACTGGGATCAAACATTTTCTATCTAGTTGCTCTTAAGATAAGGACAGAGTGTGAAGATTAATCCTTGAGAAAAAATGTAGTTTTATGAAGCTGTCAGAAATTAGTTTGAATTCAGTTTTGAACTATGAAGCAGAGATTTCTTCTTTTTCCCTTCGAGCACTAAGACACTTTTTAAATCCAGAAGATAAAGGGGTTTCTTGGTCATGTTACCCCAGTTCATAGATCTGTGATCACAAAGGCTGCTGGCTAAGATGGTTTTGCACTCATGTCTTGCATGGTTTATAGGGAAATTTGACCTTACACCTTCTGCTCTTCTGCTACTTGCAGGGCAGTAACATCTTTCAGAGCATCTAGATGACTGGCAACACAGAAGCAGGAAAAACTGCCCCGAGGTGCCCTTGTTACAGGAAATTATGTTCTTCATCAGACTGCCCCATTCACAGCCTCATTTTCTTATTTTAGTAGTTTAATTCCCCAATAACTGTTCAGCCTACTGCAGTCTGCAGTATTCTCATTTCTTCCTCTTCCTGATCTCAAAGCCACGTTCAGTCCTTGGAACTTACTTGTAATTTTTCAGCACTTAGAGCCTTGAAAGGTGCTGTGCTTGCACCTGTACTTAACACTGTAACACTCTTTAAAGCGTGATTTCAGCAAATGTTAGTTGCTAGCTATGCTGAGTGTGATCCATTCATCTAAAAAGCACTTTACAAAACCCAGGCCAGAGCACCCAAGCTGAGAGTTGCAGTTACCTCAGAGATGCCCCACATAAGCCACCCTGACTACAGGAGACTAGTGCTTCACCACCACTCAGGTGCTGGTACTGTCCTAACACCCTACTTGTGAGAGTAATCAGTGTTCTATTTTACCCAATCTGATCTAATTTAATGGCAACCTACAGAGCAGCCTCTGACTGCTGTCCAGTCTGCCTCAGCCCAGGTACCAAAACACTCAAACCAAAAACTCAATTTCCACATAAGGCTCAGCTTCACTGTTAAGAAGAGAAAAAACCAAAGTCTACTTCCTTAGCAGTGTTTTCAAGGTTTATACCAAAAAGCATGATCCAACACAAGACTTAGGACAAGTCCTTTAGAGTAAGTCTTACACATGAAAAAGTTTTTCTAAAAAGCATCCTTTCAGCTGTAAGTAACAAACTTAGTAGTCTTAGTAAGGAATACTAAGAAAGACTCAAACTTGCCATGCATGGAATTCAGTTCAATGATAGAGCTCTAACCTATTTAGAACAAAAGCAGGAGCAGCCTTCTAATTTAAGAGAAATTCTAGCCTTTGCACATGCTCACTTCAGACTCTGTAGCTCAGTCATTTGGCACAAGACAACTTCCAGATCAATAATTCTCAGTTGCTGTGCAGCAGTGAAGACTGATAAAAATCTCCAACAAACAGCAATCACAGTCTGAATTGCATGCAAAATCCTACAAAAGATTTTATTTTAAGGGCTTTCTTAATAAACTATACTGACTGTTACTTCCATATGCTAAAAGTCAGTATCAGTACCACATGAAAGATAAAAAAACCAGGTTAAAATAAAGCCAGCAGTCATTAGCTTTAAATTATAAACAATTACAGTCAACCCCCATAACTAGAACAATTAGATCCCACACTGTATTAGTCAAATCATCCCAAAAGAACTCTCAAGTACATTTTCCTCTTACCAGACATTTAGTTTCAAGCTCTAGACAGAGTTTAGTTGCAGGCTGATTATTCTACCATTACTGTAATAGAATGAAATGCTTTTTTTTAATAAGAAAGCTTTCCCGATAAGGTAACATGAATCTGTTACTCATATTATGGCTCCTTCAGGAACCCCTGCGTAAGAGGCCTGAGCCTGGTTTTTATCTAAGGGTAAAGATTAAGTACAGCCACACATTTTTACAGATGTTAACTTTTTTTTTTTTTTAGTAGAATCAGTGCAATGTAAGAAACAAATTCTTAGAATTCTTTAAGTAATTGAAATGTCGGCCCCTGAACTGTGCCAGGAAACCAGCAGTTTGCTGTTGACACTTTTACATGCCTGCAGCGGCAACATACCCCTCTTCGGGCAGCCTCGGGCGCCGCGGCGCAGCCTCCCGCCCAGCGGACACCTCTGCCCGGCAGGAGCGGGAGCGCTGCCCTCGGGCCGGGCCCGGCTCCCCGCGGCGGGAGCGGTGCCGCCGGC
>VZRH01006080.1:104597-147610 GCA_013397555.1 Urocynchramus pylzowi
GGCTGCCCCGCGGGACCCGGCGGGAGGGCAGTGCCGAGCCCGCGGCCGCACGGCTCCGGGAGGCTGTAGGGGTGCCCAGCGTGACTCTCCCCAAAGCTGCCCCAGCTTCAGACGGGCAAGAGGGACTGTTTCTCCCTTGGAACTGAGTGGAGAGAACTGACCTGAACGCAGCGCAGGTCCAGCAACCTCCAGGGGCAGCGTCTGGGGAAGAACAAGGGCCTTGGCAGAGTCCTGCCTGCAGGGCGCAGCCGCATCAGTGCGCCTTTACTTCTGGGGAGGCTGTCTTCACCTAGGACAGAGGGAGAGAATCAGGTCTGATCCCTGTCGGGAGGCCGGGCAGCAACGGCATCTGGAAAACAGACTTTGACACCGGTGTCACTCTAAGAGAAAGGCTCCTTAGGCATGGCCTGTCAGTCTGCTGCAAGTCACACAATTTCTACAGAACACCACTCTGTACAGAGTGCCACTCCCCTTAAAAATGGTGGTGACACTTGAAAGAGCATTTCACAAAACCAAGACGTCAGTTAGAAGAGCTGCATTTATGCCTGCACACGTGTATGTGAGCCTAATGCACAAAGAAATCCTAGTCTTGCCAACAAATCAAAAACTGTTCTACAACAGAACTATTTCAGTAAATATGATGAGTATGCGGGACATGGCAGTAAGGCACAGCCTGTGCCCAAATTGCTGCCTCATCCAGCCAGCAGAATGGCTTTACCAATATTCTCCTTTTCATTTTGGAAATGGTCTCTGCTCCCTGCTGTTCTAAGGATCATGCCCAAGTACTGCCTGGGAAGTGTGTTACTAAAGCCAAACCCACACACACCCCAACAGGCAAGGGCACGTACAAACAGTCCAGGCAGTCAGTGCCCAGCCAAGTACCTGCACTGCTTGTAGGTAGATACAGATACAGATACCCTGTCTTAGCTCTGGGGTTTGGGGATGGGGACGAAGTAATACTAAGGATAACTTAGTATAGTTACCATGCCAGCATTCAAATCCTGATACACGTTTGATTACTGGATTTTCTGGTATCAAGTAACCTTTGTATTTTATCTTCCCTCTGCACAGCACATCATTGGAAAGAAAAGGAAGTTCTAGATGAGTATTTCCTTCCAAATGAAGCAGATCTTCGTCAGGTCACTGTACTGTCAAAAGCAGAATGGGAAAGGATTCAGGGCAGCATTAGAGAAGCAGCACACATCGATGAGAAGAAAGAACAGGAAGTGCACTTGGACTCCAAAGCTGCTGGAAAAGAAGACCCACGCAATGCCACTCTGGTAAGTACAAGATACATTTGTAAAAAAGGGTAGTCGCTTTTTTATATACAAAAACACACATAGTAACATTTCTAGCTATACTCCCTTTGTTTAACATTTGCTTTTGAATATGTATTTCAGCTAAATGCCATTTAAATACATTTAACATCTAACATAAACATTTGTATTTTTTTACTTAAAGCTAAAATGCAAAGTAAAAAACCAATCCAAAATTTAAGTGTGATTTCTAATTTTGTCTGCGCTGTAGAGCCTGATACAACAGAAACTTCAAGCCAAAAAATTACGTGAAGAAAAGGAAGAGGAAGAAAGAAAGTTACTTGATTTGGAAGAAGCAAAGTTCCAAGCAGCAAAACGGAAGGAGGTTATCGATCGTGCAAAAACCTACCTAAGCTATCAGGATGACAGAATGAGACGGTTCCATGTTTGTTGACAACTTGTATTTTTTACATTGAAATTGTACTGAATGTCTCTAAAGACTTCTGAACATGAAAATGACTTTAAATGTTCTCTTGCAGAGTGCACTTCTGCTTACTAAGGTCCTAAAAGAAAGAGATGCTCAAGTTGAATTTCTAAAGTCAAGATTAGTTGATAACAAAAAGAGGGATTATGAAGAAGAGCAACGTCAATTTAAAGAATACATTCTCAGCGAGCAAGAAAAAGCACGTCAGCATTATATGAATCAACAGGCACTATTGAAAGATCAGTTACAACAGTAAGTAATAATTAAAAGCAGCCCTACTTCATTATTTACTTAAATTCTTCTCAAAATACATTCTATGAGGTTTTTACAGAAACTTGCTAATAATTTGTTTCACAATGCCATTCTTTTAAAAGAAGATCACAGAAGATCTTGCCCAAAAGGGAAAAGCTATATGCATTTTTAGTTGCCAACAGTCTGTATGCAAAATCGCTTCTGGGAAGCATCAGCAGGTTTTAGTCAAATCACTGTTCAAATGTTAATGAAATTTAAGTGTACTTTACTCAAGTTTTTGTTCCAGACAAGGAAAAGGTTAAATTAGATTTTCCATTTACCCATAATGAGCTTCTAGACTGCACAACAAGAGAAGGCATTACTGTCATTTCTATTCCTTCTCTCAGGTTTTCTGTAAATCTTAGGGAGGGGTCCATAAGATCCACTGGTAAATACCACTGGTCCAATGGGGATCCAGTGGTATTTATAGGACTGGCCCTGGTGGTCTGATAGAAGGAATCAAATTTCCCAAGGCAGAGGAAGGGTTAAAGTCTGGTCATACACATTCCAGGCACAACACACAGATCCTTGCAGAACTTAGTACAGAACATTACCAGTTTAAGCTGCTGCCTGCATGCCCAGAAGAAACACAGGTATGGTGGGTCATGAGAAATCTTGTTCTCCAAGAACGCTGCAGATATGAGCCAGAGCATTACCAATGCAGTGGTGCTAATGAGGCATCCAGCTAAAACTTCTCACCACGACACTGCAAACTGTGAGCATACCATGTAGCTCATTTCTGACCAGGGCTACCATTACAAACAATCATGCTGTTATTCACCTCTGTTCAACTCACCTCTATTCAACTCAAAGTATCACATTCTTCACTGCAAGGTACCTATGGTTATGCAGTTCATTACTTCACACAGCTCCTAGACAATTTATTCGTCTTTTTCTGATTTAGAATAAAGGAACGTGAGCATCAGGCAGATCTGGCCAAACAGGAAAAAAAAAGAGAAGAGGAAGAAATACAGAGATCGATCCAACTGTACCAACTAGAAATTCAGAGAAAAAAAGAAAAGGAACACGAGGAAAAAATTGAACGCCGGAAGCTGTATCATGTAAGTAGCAGGAAAGCAGACAGTTCAAAACGCATATTTCACCTTGGCTGTGATGGTTGGACTCAGACACAAATAAACAGGATTGTGAGTAACAGGGTCTTTGCTGACAGCTTTAGTAGCCTGGGATCAAATGCCTACCCTGCCAGTTGCAGGCCATGTCTTTCCTCAATGCTTTTGAAAAAAAGCACTCTTGGAGTGCTCTTTTGCACCTCCTCTTGGAGGCCCCTCCCTTCTGTTGTCTGAAGGGATGCTGGCACTTGATGCTTTGACTGGTCTATGGTTAAAGATCTGGCTGTAGACATCAAGGAATATCTCCTTGACTTGATAAGTGAATTTAAGTTTCACATTCCTGCTGTTTTAAGCCCATTTTTCTTTGTTAGAAAGAGGGGATAGAGACTGAATGTATCTTTTTAATTGGACTTGATATTTATGATTGGAGAGGTTTAGGGATTTAGTCAAGACTTACTGCCATCTCATTTCATCTTTAAAGGCATGCTACTACGGTACAAACAAGAAGTGCCTCAGAGCAGTTCTGACCAGCATGAAAAAGACAGTTGGTTTTTTACATAAAAGTATAGAAAACTCCTCTTCTGTTGTGTTTTGGATTAAGCTCTTAGACAGGGGCAGTTTTGGATGAGGTGGGGCCAGGAGCAGAATGATCTGTGTGTGGGTGGTGGTTGGACCATCCCCTTGGCCCATGTGTGTCAGTGGGAGCACGGGACAATGCTCTCTGCATGGCACAGCAATTTGTTTGTGCGATGCACCAGAAGCAGCTCTTTGATGCTCAATTCCATTTCCCCACCCTCACATCTACTTCATCACAAGTCTCCTCTTGATGCATGTTTCAATAGGGAGGCAGAAGTAAGTGGAAGTATCCCTTTCCTGCCTTCTCTCTCCTTTCCTGAGGATCCCTTTTCTCTCTTCTGTTTTTGAAAGAAACTTGAGGAGGGGGAACAGGGAGTGATTCCTGTAAGCTGCTACCCCAGGTCCAGATATTCTAAACATCATTTGTTACATCAGGACCATTTTGCCCATACAGGCGTATTTAAATGACCAGAAAATACTCAAAGCAATAGAGGAACAAAACCAAATGGAAGAAGATGATCGGATCAAAGCTCATTTTAAAGCAAAGGAAATTATTGCCCAGATGAGAAAAAAGAAAGAAGCTGAAATGCGTAGGTAGGTGCAATGCTAGAGTATAAATCATAAATGATTTAAAAATTATACTGTAGATGTTTTCAGATCATTTAGACTAATAATATAACACAATCAACAGTTATTCTAAAACATTATTCTAAATTCTACCAATAGGGAGAGCAGGGAATTCCAGAGAAAGAGGAAATTTTTTCACAGGTTTCTTAGTAAGAGTATGAGGGAGCAATCTCTCCACCTTTCAATGTACAGAGGCTTATGAAAGTGCAAAGCTTTGCACCAGTGTATTGTGAAGAGTGATTTTCCATATGGCCTACCAATCTCCACCTCCTCAACAATTAAAGACAATTAAGATCCTTGATGAAAATATTTTTGAGTATAAGCTATATTTCTCTGAGTCAGCTCAAGAAAAATTATTTGACTTCTCAACAAGGCACAAACATTAATTAACTACATCATGTTCTCAAGGGAGATATTTTATCAGTTTAACATTGACAGTACGTGATGATACCACTGAGTCAACCTAAGACTTTTCTTCCCTTCCTGCTTCTGGCCAACATTCCCCGCCTGACGTCTTGCTAGAATCTTTACTGAGTGATCCAGCTCATTATTGCAACAGAAACTAGTGATACACGAACACTGGGAACATTTATTTGCTAAATCAGATAATACAAAAATAAACAGGAGGAACAGAAGGAGATCATGAGTTGGGTGGGTGAGCCAGCCTGTGTGGTCAAGAGGAGAGAACTTTAGAAGCAGCATTGCTGAGTTTGGTAGCTTCAGGTAGACCCAGGTGTGTTGCCCTGGTATGTTATGGAAGCTCATGTTCTTCTGCAGACAAGCACAGGAACAACAGGACAGAATCATTAGTCGATTAGCTGAACTAATGGGTGAGGCATTAAAGAAGGAAGATGTTCGACTGGCTAGAGATGCTGCAAGAATAGAAGCTGAAGAAGAAAAAAAACTCAAAGAGAAAGAAGCAAAACAAAAGGCTGCCATTGAATCTATTGCTGAACACAGAGCCACTGTGGTAAGAAACTTGGGCTGATCTTAATTCTGCTTACCCCAGCTGAGGAGCCTGGCCCAGACCACAGCTGGTGACTCTGGTGCCATGCATCAGCAGGCTTCAGCAAGCCTGCTGACACCTTTCCTGGAGTCCCCTCTCCCTTTCCCCCTTCTGTGTTGGGCACACATCTGCCAGGGCTGCTGACAGCCCTGGGCTTGGACACTGGCCAGCCACAGTGACCGTGCTTATCGGAGCGCTGATTCAGGGCTGCTTCTGCAGGGAGATACAACTTCCAGCTTAGCAGGCCAGCTCCTTGGTTAACTTTTGTGTGTTTTTAAACTACAGATAAAGTTGAAAGAGGAAAAGGAGAGACAGGAGAAAGAAGAGGCTGAAAAAGAACGTGATGCGTTAATGGAAGAAGACCGTGTCCACCTGGAAATGGAAAACAACAAAAAACATGGACGACACGAGGCAAACATGGAAGTACAGAAATTTCAGCTCCAGCAAATGGTAAATAGAAAGCTGTACCCTGTCAATCCCTTCAGAAAGAAGCTTGCACGTAAAAAAATACACTAGTTCCTGCTGAGAGAAATAGAGGAAGTTTGCTGTTTTATTTGGGTTTTTTTGTTTGTTGGGTTGTTTTTAATCATGTGTGCTTGGCATATGCTGTTGTTGGAGACCAGCCTCCTCAGAGCATTGGTGCAAATCAAGGCTGCTTTGCAAGGATAGATCACATCCTGTCCTGTGCCATTATGACATTTTTTCAACCATTCACTGCTGTCCTCTTGTATCTTCTGGACAGGTCACCAAAGAGCAGTAGCTAATGCTGATGGTCACTCAGCTATTTAATGTACCCTTTCTGGGGAGATAAGGCAGGGGAGAGAAGTGGGGAGGGAGGATAAGTGCCAAGTTTCAGCTCAGGATGCCATAGACCTTCTGTAAGCTTTTACCCTCTCTCAGCTTTGCAGGATGGTGAGAACAAAGTACTAAGCTTTGTTATTCCCTTTTCTTCATCAGGCTGAAAAGCAGGCAAGAAAAGAGCAGGAAAAGCAAGCAGACTTGGACTACCATGCTCAGACAGAGGCTATTGCACTTTCTAAAGAACAGGAGTTTCAGAAATATGCAAAGGAATTAATCGAAACAGAATCCAAGAAGACACATTATCTTTATCCTCTTTTCAAAGCTTGTGAAGATGGAAGAGGACTTAGACATAGGCCATTTTTCTGAAATAAGAGAAATAAATACTAATTTCCAAACACATAATTCTATGTTGGGACCTTGTTGTAGCTGTAATGCTGCTCAAGAAACAAAAACATGAAATAATGTTTAATCTCTTTACCAAGGAAAGGCAGAAGGCATTTTCAAGTTAAATAAATATGCTTTTCAACCATACAGGCAGAAAAATTATAATATTATAAATATTATATATTATAAACTGTAAATTATTTATATTAAATATATACCATGAATTTGGACTTTCATTTGAAAAAATAGAAGATTGCCATATAACTGGTTCTATTAAAACATCCCCAGCTTATATTTAATGAATGTTAATTTATTAAATTGAGACCAATTAAGAATTCATATTATATAATTGACTGTCACTGTAACCCATTCCAGCCAAAAGCTCATTATTTCTGTTATATTTTTAATATTCATTGTTCTAAAAATTCACTGTCCCAGGCTTTTCAGTTTTACAACATGAATTCTCAGAGCAAAAAGTCACATTTTTCACTAGCCTACTTCCAGTTAATTATTCCCCATAACAGAAAAGACCAAATGAAAACAACTACAGGGGGTAAAAAAAAGAGAACATATGTGAAAGTTAGAACAGTTAGGGTGTGCAGTTTTGGTAGCATTTTGCAACTATGTCTGAAAATGTCATGCTATAAATCAGTTTTATTACATGAAAATATTGATGTGATTTGATCCCAGCCCTTAAAAGGTCACCAAAGAGGCAAATAGGTCCCAATATAGCTGTAAATAGGGCCTACAAAATCAGCACATCAACAAGGGACAACATTGTTGGGCTGCTCTTTCAAAAAGACTAACAGCAATTCAGTCTGTAAACAGATGTGATTGATTAAATCGGTAAATAGATGTGATCTAAAATTTTATCTCAGATTCCTCAGCAGATTTGCTCACCAACACCCAAGCCACAGACACATCTCCCTCCTTAAGCTTAGGTTTCTTTAATTTCCTTGTCTTGGAAGTTAGGGGTTCCTGTAATGACTTCCTCCACCAGTACCCTGGGTTTAAACAGGGTGTCCCTCCATCCTGGTGTCTGCTGGAAGCAAAGTCCAAGAAACCTGAAGCTTTGCTTTGCTGCACCCTACAGCTGCCAGTCTCTGCTGGCCAGACCAGAAAATAATACAAGTCCTTAAAAAAAAAAAAAGAAAGAAAGAAAAAAAGGATGCTTGCCAACATTTTAGTTTTATAAGTGGGTCTTTGGTGTGTCCTCAAGTTCCTTGGCCTAGCTGCCGAAAGCAGCCAGGCCTTGGAAAAAGCACAGGACTTCGAGGAAGATGTGAGGCCACCCCGAAGGCAATGCACCGCTGGGAAGCTGAGGGCCAAGCAGAGCTGGCTTCACCTCCCCTACACTGTACAAACACTGGGTGTGAGGTGGGCACTGTCCTGCCCGGGTGCAGCAGTCACCTTCTCGAGGAGTCTCTTCCAGGCAAGGCAAGGGATGAATTCCTGGAAGGAGAAGGAGGCCCGACCTCCTCATCCAGCTCTCAGGGCCCCAGCAACAGGCAGGCCTGGTGGGGCGACGGTTCTTGTGAGGCGCGGCAGCGCACTGAGCCAGGCAGAGCGGCCCGGCCACGGCCCCGGCGAACCGGCGGGAGCGGATCGCGACCGGAGCAGGAGGACAGAGGCGGAGGGGCCATTTCAGCCTCTTACCGGGTACGGACGCTCCGCAGGGAAACGAGATGCTCAGGAACCGGCTGCGGAGGAGGGTCCGGCCTCGGGGGCTGGTGGGTGGCTTCCCCCCTCCCTCCGTGTGTGACGGCCCGGACGCTGCCCGCCCGCAGCTGCCCGGGGCGGGGCGGGGCGGGGCNCCTTTGAGCAGGGCGGGAGAAGGAGCCCCGATTTCCTGGGAAGCAAAGCCGTCGGTGAGGATCCCTGCTTCTCCTTCGGCAGACGTTCCGTCTGCACAAAGGCGGCGACGAAGGCCGACGATGGACCGCGATGGGCCGGACGCCATTCGGCGGGAGGCAGAGGTGGAGCATGACCGCTACCTGAGCCGCCGGGCCGTGGCCCAGGAGCAGCTGGCGCAGTGAGTCCGGCGGCGGGGCCCGGGAGTGGAGCGGGAGGGTTTGGGTTAAAAACCTTCTCGCGGCAAGCCCGGCCCGGGCGGGTCCCGGTGCAGGGCCCGCCGAAAGGGGCGGCTCTTGGGCGCTAACCCGCGTGCCGTGCCCGGGGCTCCGTGACTCACTGCTTTTGAACGAGGGTTTTAGATCATACTCACCTCGTGGTCAGATGGACCTTTCCCCACCCTCTATAATTCTGTTCTCCAGCGTCAGAAACGTCTCTTACGGTCAGGGGTTATGTCTATCCTAACACATCCAACAGTTGTGGCTCAATGCTGGCACCGAGAGCAAGTGGCTTGTCTCACTATTGCTGCTTCTCCCTGCCTAGAAGCCTTCACACTTCCAGCTAGCATGGGCATCATGGCCATGTCTTGCACAGTGCTGTGGCACTGCTTAGAAGACTGCTTGCTGGAAAAGGCCGAGGTTGTACAGGAAGTGGGATAACAATGAAACAGGCAAATCAAATTCAATCTAATATTTCAGTCCATACACTGTTCATGTTCACTTTTGCTAGTATAAACTTCCCTAGTGCCCTCAGACTGGAACTGAGCCTTTGGCCAAAGAATTTGGTGTTAGCTTATAGAAACTTATTCTGGTTTTGATCTCTGATATTTTACTTCAAAGTATCAGGGTTTTTTACTGGTTAAGTAGCCATAGATGTGCACAATCTGTACCTGTTCATTATTACTTCACACTATCCCTAGCTCATTTATTCACTTCCCTTTTGTGATTCAGAATAAAGGAGCACAAGGATCAAGCAGATCTGGCTAAGCTGGAAAAGAGAAGAGAAGGGGAACGAATACAGCGATCAAGCGAATTGTACCAGCGGGAAATTCAGAGAGATAAAGAAAAGGATCAGGAGAAAAAAGTTGAATTCCAGAGGCAGCATCATGTAAGTAGCAGGGAAGCAGACAGTTCAAAATGCATATTTCACCTTGGCTGTGATGGTTGGACTCAGCCCACAAATAAACAGGATTGTGGGTAACAGGGTCTTTGCTGGCAGCTTTAGTAGCCTGGGATCAAATGCCTACCCTGCCAGTTGCAGGCCATGTCTTTCCTCAGTGCTTTTGAGAAAGACCTCTTGGAAGTTTTAATGTAGCACCTGAGCTTTGACTGGTTTACAATGGAAAAGTCTGCTAGAATCAGCAAGGAGATTGTCCTTGACTTGACAACTGGATTTAGATTCCATGTACTTGCTCTGTAGTAAGTCCATTTTTCTTTGTTAGGGAGAGGCAATAGCCTGAGTATAACAATATCTAATAAACTTGGTGATGACCTACTTACCACACGTACTGTTTCCTTGCCAATGCCTGCTTGAGCAGGGAAACTGAAGTAGAGTTACTGTGATGATTCATTACCATGTGAGGGAGTAGAAGGAGAGAATTCCCACTAGAACCCTTCTTGCTTTTTTTCCTTCCATACTCCTTACCCCAAGCACACAAATTTCCCCCCAGCCTTGTACGTGCAACAAAATCTATACATACTGCCAAGCTGTACAAGTGCCATTCTGAGTCATTACAAAATGCCTTATTTTGATGGTTCTACAGACTTACTGTTTGAGCCCTTCAGACTCTGCACCATATGAATGTTACACAGGATGGGAACAGTACAGCTGGAGCCACTGGGAAGGTAGAGGAGAGAATATAAAGATGGTATAAGCCTGGAGCTGCAACCACATACTGATTTTACTTTTGTTGTGGTTTGTGATAAGTAGATAATAAAAATTTTCTTCTATCTCTGGGTTTCTGTCTTCTGTAGCTTCTTCACTGATGTAAAGAACTCCTTATTACTGGCTAGGCCTGAAGTATTTGCTAGAATTTGTTTTTAGTTCATGTTTCCAAAATCTAGTTCTACATGAAAATAAACGTAGTTTTCTATTTAAACAGGAATATGTAGCTGAGCAGAAAATATTTAAAGCTGAAGAGAAGCAAAAGGAAGACAAAGATGATGATCGGATTAAGGCTTATATTAAAGGAAAAGACATGATGGCTGATCTGACAAGAGAAAAAAATGCAGAGACTAACAGGTGGGTCTAGGGATAATTTTCAGTGTTAAGATTCAAACTTGCAACTTCGTTTTGTGACAAACAGTATTCTCAGTTGTTATATCAGCAAGATCATAACTTTGATGCAAGCAAGTTTTCTGTTATTAAAACTTGGAGTAGAAAGTGCAGAAAAAATGCCTACCAGTTCCAGCAGTAATTGGTGCTCTTGGGGTGAAGGTAGGATTGCTGGTGTTGTTAGAAGCAACAGGTACCAATTGCCTCTGGTAATCTGAGTGGATGTCCTGGGATGTTACAGCAGCTCATGTTCTCCTGCAGGATGATAGAGAAGCATAAGGAGAAAGCTTTTGATCAATTAACTGCGCAGATGAATGAGAAATTTAAGATTGAAGACGATCGTCTTGCTAGAGGAGCTGCAGAGGTAGAAGTTGAGTACCAAATAAAAAATAAAGAGAAAGAAATGAAAAAAAAGGCTGCTCTTGAATCTATTGAAGAAAACAGAGTCACTGTGGTAAGAAACGGGGGCTGTCCTTGTTCCTCTTTCTGTCATATACTTGTACATAGGAGTAGTGTTTGGAAATGCCATAGTTTCTAGCACAGTCATCTGGAGTGAGACACACATGCAGCTTCTCACCAGTTGCTTTTCATTTATCATCTAGAGTTTTAGAACTAAATCCTTAAGAAATGTGCAAGCAGCATATATGGTGATCCTCTCTTCAAAAAAATTAGACTGGGAAGGTTCTCTAATAGTTTGTAATTTGTGCAAACTCTGCACTGCTTACCCCAGCTGAGGAGCCTGGCCCAGACCACAGCTGGTGACTCTGGTGCCATGCATCAGCAGGCTTCAGCAAGCCTGCTGACACCTTTCCTGGAGTCCCCTCTCCCTTTCCCCCTTCTGTGTTGGGCACACATCTGCCAGGGCTGCTGACAGCCCTGGGCTTGGACACTGGCCAGCCACAGTGACCGTGCTTTATCGGAGCGCTGATTCAGGGCTGCTTCTGCAGGGAGATACAACTTCCAGCTTAGCAGGCCAGCTCCTTGGTTAACTTTTGTGTGTTTTTAAACAACAGATGAATTTGAAAGAGGAAAAGAAGAGAGAGGAAAAAGAAGAGGATGAGAAGGATCGTAATCAGTGGATGACAGAAAATGATGTCTACTTGGAAATGGAAAAAGCCAAGAAACAAAGACAGCGTGATGCAAACATGGAAGTACAGAAATTTCAGCTCCAGCAAATGGTAAATAGAAGAACTGTACACTGTCAGCCCCTTCAGAAAGAAGCACACTTCATCCATAGTACTAGATCTCTTGGGCAGAAGAGAAGAGGGGAGGGGGAGAGAGAGAGAAAGGTTGCTGTGGGTGTCATGTGCATATTTTGTTTGCTTTGGTTTTTACCTGTGTGCACTGCAGCTGCTGATGTTGGAGAGGTGACTGACTGTACCTGTGGGCTACAAGAGGCTTGTTTGTGGAGTGAGAATGTTACTGCTGAAAACTTGACAATGCACGATACACATTTCAGAGGTTTATGGGCCTCCTTTTAGAGCAGTAGAACAGAAGCCTCTTCCAGGCGGACTTGGCCCATGTGAGTCAGGGAGGATTACTGTGAGGGCTGATAATAAGAGATCAACAATGACAGATCACATCCTGTCCTGTGCCATTATGACATTTTTTCAACCATGCACTGCTGTCCTCTTGTATCTTCTGGACAGGTCACCAAAGAGCAGTAGCTAATGCTGATGGTCACTCAGCTATTTAATGTACCCTTTCTGGGGAGATAAGGCAGGGGAGAGAAGTGGGGAGGGAGGATAAGTGCCAAGTTTCAGCTCAGGATGCCATAGACCTTCTGTAAGCTTTTACCCTCTCTCAGTTTTGCAGGATGGTGATGTTGAGAACAAAGTACTAAGCTTTGTTATTCCCTTTTCTTCATCAGGCTGAAAAGCAGGCAAGAAAAGAGCAGGAAAAGCAAGCAGACTTGGACTGCGATGCTCAGAGAGAGGCTGCTTTTCATCGGGATCGAGCATTTCGGAGATAAAGACAGTGAGTAACTGAATCAGTGCCATTACTGGATGTAACTTCTATTCTCTCCAAACATTAAAGGAAGGAACAACATGTGGGCTTCCTAATTAGGACAACCTCAAGAATGGTGGAGTGGATAATCTGCAGTATTAAAAACATTAAAAACTGGGGGGTGGGTGAAGATGGTTGATGCAATGCCTTCCTGCCTCATAGATGAGCCCCCAGCTTGCTCAGGACTGAGAAAACACTTGGCTTTTTGCCACGACTTTTAGAGCCTGCTTTGGCCCTCAAAGCTCTGCCTGAGGGCAGGGCCAAGAACTCTCCTCAGGGCCAGCACAGACTGTTATTGTCTTGGTCAGTCCTGCTGTGGTCTGGGTGGCTGCACTCTTTTTGGATAGAAGAACATGGCTGGGTGGAGCTGACTGACTCTGTACCCATGTCAATTAGCATGGCCTATTATTCTGTAATGTGAACCAAAGCACAGTGAAGACTTGTTTCAAAACCTCACTTCTGACCCTGAAGTAAAAGACTAACATTGCTGCACTATCAACTAAAAGTCACACAGAGTTCTCTCCAATTATCTTGGAGTAGTTAATTTTGAAAATTACATATTACAAAAAGAGATGTGGCAATTAACTTGTGAAATTGTCCCTCAGTACTTTTTTCCTTCGTTCACTAATGAAAAATTTATTTCCCTTCTCTCTGAGCCAGTGCTCATTTTATTACATCAAGCTTTTTTTCAGCAAGCAGAAAGAATGGAAACTTTTATAAAAGCCTTTTGATGGCAGAAGCTGGAGCCTTAAGAAGTATTGACTACAGCAGGAGTGGTGCTGAAACCTGCAGAGCTCGATAATGCTCCAAATGCATCCCTAAGTGCTAATTTGCACATGCTCACTACTGTGCAATTGGTGAGTTAAATGGGTTTTTAGTCTACTTCCACAGCAGCAAGAAACAAGGTGGATTGCAGACTCATTTCCTACTCAGCTTCCAGAAGTGTCCTATTCTGCAGATTACGTACGTCTACATTTGAAGTCTACAGCCTGCTTCCATCAGGCTTCTACTCCTTTTACTTGGAACATCTACAGAAAACCCATCAAACCCATCAAACTCCAGTATCAGAAAACAACTCTTCATTTCAGTACACCTAGAATGAAGTGGGAATTCCATGTAATTTTAAAGCATGTTGGCTAAATATAGATTTGGTTACCTAAATTCAGCATGAAAAAAAATCCAGCAGCAATCATGATCTCAGTTTATTCCATTGACTCAGAGATGCACATACTTCATATGCTTGTTTTAAATAACTAATTCTAGTTAGTAATTTTCTGTAAAACCTCTGTAAAGCACAGTATGATGACACTAGATCAGAATGGCCAGAGGTGGTGGAATGTTGCTGGTAAAAGATGTCCTGTGTAAGGCAGGAGGCTGGTCTAGTTGCTCACCAGAGTCCTCTTCAGCTGCCATTTAAAGATAAGGAGATTAAAATACAGGGAGATGAACTGCAGCTGATAAGAAGAGAAATTGTTGACCTGGAAGAATCTACTCATTGAGAGGTACCTCTCATTTAATGCCTAGGGCCACTCTTGTGTTAGTTATTAGCTGGAGTCATCATTCCCGAAGGTATTTTGATGTGTACATGATGCTTAGGGACACGGATTAGCTAGTGTTGGACTAGCTAATCCAACCCAGCTGGGTTAACAGCTGAACTGGGTTAACAGCTGAACTTGATCTTAAAGGTCTCCTCCAATCTAAATTATTCTATAAAGTTTTAATTAATAGCTAGCAAATCAGAAAATGCTTCGAGAAATAATTTGACTAGTAAACTTCAATTATTCGTTCTGCTCAAAAAAGCATCCTCTCAGATATTGTTCTGCTTCAGCACATTGCAGATGAGAATCATAATAGGTATTAGCCTTATTTGAAGACCAAGACCTTAGAAATGCAAGGCAACCCTCTGAGGGACTGAAACGGAGACCTTAAATCCAACTGCATTTTTTGCACACTTGTGATCCAATTCTGGAAGTAGAACAGCAGCTTTAGTTAGAACATGTGGGCCTCCAGTGTCTATCATGGTACTCTCCCAACAGTATTTCAACTCACACCTGTGTGGTGGTACACATGTAAGAGTACTGTTCTCTTGGATCTAATACAACTCCTCCCTAGGAAATGGAAGAGAACAGCTCTCTGAAATGCCTTATATCCTAAGGGAATTTGAATTAATTAACTGTGCAGCTCTTTACTGTTAGGTAGTGTTCCAGGCTGGAGTTACTAGATTTGTGCAAGTTCTATTCACATGAGTCTTTGCTGCCAATTAGCTCTGAGGAAGTTTGAAGAGGATACACACCTGGAAACAAATGGCCCATGAGCAGAAGAGCTGGCACCATGAGACTATTAAGGATGAACATTTTCACATCCCAATACAGACTTGCTCTATACTTCTGAAAAAGAAAAAAAAAATTTTCAAAGCTTCCTTGTCTTGTTAGGTCATACAATTTACTCTGTTTCAACAACTAAATTCTTTCAAATGTCTGTTATTAACTTAGGCTTTCCTGTTATCTCTTGAATGGAAGAGTGCTGTAACTAGTCTGTAATCTTCCTCCTTGTTCTGGCAGTGCATCCTTGTTTCTGATACTGATTTTCCTTCCTGTTCTGGCAGTGTATTTTTGAGAGACAGAAAATTCACTACCTCTAAATAACATGCAAAAATCCCCATAATCAATGAAGGCTAAGATGGTAGAGGGAAGTAAAAGTGAGAGATTAGAGAATGCCATATGAGATGTTTTCTTTGGAATTATCTTTATTTCTTTCTGTTTAGAATAAGTTGTGGTATAGGCTTTGTCAAGCTTATAATGTGGGAAGTCATTGCTTTCATACTACTGCACTCCTACCACTTGAACCTAAATTTCTTTTTGTTTTGGTATATCATGGTTTTGATGTTGCTAGATATTTAAGTGAATACATGAATGATTCAAATCTGGCATCTGATCTGGTAAACCAATCTCTAGTAAGCAGCCTTAAAGCAGAGCTGTTTGTAGCTTGCTGACACTGTTTTGTATAAACCAGCACGGCACTTTGTTTTTCTGTGGATTGCCTCAGCTCCAATACATTATCCAGAGAAATTAACTATTCTGTTGGGTACTGAAGGGCTTGAACATCAGCACTTCAGGTCCAGGAAAATTCAACACTGCATCTCTGTTAACATAGTAATTGCACACACACCCCCCCACAATGAGTAGCATCTAGTCTGACTCCTTTTCTGTGTAAAAGGAAAGTAAGCAAAGATTAGAAAGAAAAAG
This sequence comes from Urocynchramus pylzowi, assembly GCA_013397555.1. Taxonomy (NCBI): domain Eukaryota; kingdom Metazoa; phylum Chordata; class Aves; order Passeriformes; family Fringillidae; genus Urocynchramus; species Urocynchramus pylzowi. Next base: position 120,470 of record VZRH01006080.1, read on the forward strand.
CAGCATGTACTGAAGTGTGTGTTAATGAGCAGACCAAGAAAAATCCAACAACTGGCACAGTGGACAAGGGCAAAGTTTGGAACTATCTTTGGTAAAGCTTATAAGTACTTCTGCATTAGTTTCAGCTACAATCTATCAGTGCACATACAATTAATAGAAGCCACTAATTATACACTTAAACTGTTTATTTTTTCTTTAGAAACACATTTTACCACTACAGAAGCATCTACAAAGGAGTAAGAAGCTAGCCACTCACTCCTTCCAAGTTCTGTGTGCCTGCAAAACCAATCAGTGCCCGACAGCAGAAGCTAACTGTGGACCAAGTTACAAGACATGCTATTTGCTACAACCTGCCTATAACTCAAGCTCAAGAAACAAGTGCCATAGCTTGCAACTGTACTTTAACTAGTCTAATTTTACTATGGAACAAAGCAGTAGATTCTTTTCAGAAAGTCAAGAGGTAACAACCAAAGGTAAACTATCAGTTCATCTGTACTGTACTCCTTGAATATTCCTGGGCTTCCAGGCTTAACTCAAACCTTCTGTTTTGACTTGGAAAAAAAATCTTACTGAGCAAATAAAATGGGGTACATCTGTGTGTAACAATAAAATCCATGTTGACCATACCTTTTATTTGTGACAGTTTTCTACTTACTTTTACTTTGGAGAATGCAACGGAATGTAGAAACGGTATCTTCAGAAGTTGTGGCATTGGCTGAGTCTTTTAATCTTTTATGGGAGATGTCTGCAGCAAGACTGTATCTAGCACTCCAGCTACCCTGACTACAGGAAATGGGATAAACATTTTCCTGTTGTCTCCTAAGCACTCTGCTGCCAACCAGCCAGGCTGTGATACTGCTGTAGGTGGCTTATTGATTGAAAGTTGCTTTTTTCACTCAGTTCTAAACTGACTGTAAGCTGTGTTCATTCCATTTTTATTCATATTGAACAGATAGCTCTTCTGTAACTAGTGAAAACTATTCTGCTTCACATTCAGACACACACAGACACTAGTATTTTTTCAAGGGGGTGTGCAATTACTATGTTAAAAGACCATAGTTGGCAACAAGCAGAGTTTGCAATTAGACACTAGGTCAGCTTCATTACATACCTGCATTTTTATATGTTAAAATATAGACATAATAGACTGTCAATTTGCCATTCGGTCGTAGAAATTCTTAATTGCACCTATTTGACACTATCATCTAATGTAACATGGAATAAAAATCTAATTTAAACATCTTCAGTAAAAAATTATTGATCTTGGCTTAACTGAGGAGGTAATAACCTGAGATCAAATCACTCTGTCTTGTAAATCTGTACTCAAAGTATCAGCAGGTCAGAAGGCTGGAGGTTGGCCAAGCACATTTACCCTGAGATGAGCTAATTTGGTCAGAGCACAGTGCTAATAATGCTGAGCTCATGGGTTTGATCCTGGCCCACTCACCTAAGAGCTGACCCGATGATTCTTGTAGGACCATTCCAACTTGGAATATTCTGTGAATTTGCAAGCACAGGTTGCACAATATGACTTAGAAACAAGTTATTTCTCTAAATGCAGAAGATGCTAATAATGCAAGAAAAACATGTGGCAGACATGGAATACACTAACAAATAAGCAAAACATTTATTTCTGAGAAGTACTTTAGTACACAACTTGTACATTTCAAATCAAAAATTCATTCTCCCAGGTTACAACTAAATAATCTTCCCTCTTACGACCTATAAATAATAAAATGTCCAAAAGACTACGATTAATTACAAAATACTCTGCTAAATGCTACATGCACAATACTGCTGATATAATTAACAATTATTTTAGCTGAAGGAACCCAGTTATCAGCTAGCTCCTCTTACCATCGTTCAGAATTTAATATGCCTAAATTCTTTCCTATCCTTTCAACCACTCTTTCCAATAGCAGCTATGGCTAAAGCCACATAGAGACTACCTTTTATAATGGGGATATGCGGCCATGTCTAACTTCCTGCCAAAACCAGCAAGTTTCCTTAAGTGCTTCACATATTGCAAAATTTAAATTCAAAATCAGGGTGCTGCATTAATTTAGCTTATTTAGTCCTTTTAATTCCATGAGTACAAATATAAATTTAAAACCAATCATATGCCTATTCAGCAGTTCAAGATTTCTCCTATGAACTTATGCATGTTAACTGCCCTGTTAGTTTTATTTGAACAATGACTATATGATTAAGGAAAGATAATAATTCACTAATACTTTCACAAAATATACCTTTACCTTTATGTAGTTTTACTATCTACACTCATCACTTTTTTTAAAATATTTTATTACTGCTATTCCTTCTGTGAAATACTAGAACTAGAAAACTTATTTTCATACGATACTTAAAAACAAACAAACAGGTGAACATTACTTTTGGCCTTTACACAAAGTTTTGTTGAAACAGTGACAATTAATGACATGAATTGTTCAAGGGTGAGAAGTATGAGTTAAACTAGAAGTACATAAGCACCAAAATGGAAAGCTAAAGTTTTCTGCTAGGCAGCTGCAGAACTGTAGTAAATTGAATTTTTGCAAAATGCAGTTCGCAGACTATTTGATATGCATTTTCTTTAATAATTTAGTTTAATACTGCATTATGAAAATTACTATTTTCAGCAAAGGGAAGGTACATAACAGTTCTTTACATTTCCATTACATTGACTCTGGAAGTGTGGCCAACCATGCCCCCCCCCACGCAAAAAAAAACCCTTCAAAACACAACCCAGAACAAAATTAACAACCCCCCAAAAAGAACACTTTCATGGCTGCTGCTTTTATAAAAGTATAGTATGTATATCTTTAGGTTTTCTTTTACAAGGAAAGTCCTAAAAGCAGGAATATACATTTTTGCTAATCAGAAAAACAATGAGTCTTCTATGCCCCCAGAGGTGTTTCCAAAAATACTTTATTTGCTTCAATAAATCAACAGTTCCAGAAAAGGCAGCTAAAGGACTGCTTCTTTTGTTTACATTAACCTAAAATCCATTTGCCAGGCTGACACTATTACAAATCAGACATTATTGGGGATCACTGCAAATTCTTCAACGCATCTGACAAAGAACACTGCAAGAAAAGCCTGTAGTCTGGCATTTCAAGTACAAAGTGCAAAGTTTCAGGCTAAAATTCTAACAACCAAATAGAACAAAGCATTAAAATGTAACCATTGCCTTTTTTCTTTCTTAAAAACAACGAACTGAAACAAACAACTGAAACACTATGGCTGTGTTAAAGAATCAGCAGACAGCAACACATTTTTTACAGGTAATAGTGTCTACATAACTACGCATTCTATCTATCCACCCTCAACAAGAATTTCTGCTTCTGAGTTGATGGCAGTACCCAGAGAATCCAGCATAAAGTTACAGTCTCTTTCTAATAAAGTTTGGAAAGCCACTGCCAATAATAAATTTGGCATTCCAGGTATCTATATGTTGCATGGTATTAGTAAAATCTCAGCATCTATTGTGGATACAACAGAGAAAGCACGTCTAACCTTTGGAAGTTATTTCAAGCCTGTATGGACACTTAAACATACACCTATAAAGTTAGTCCAGTAATCCCTGCCCTCACTTTACATTGTGTATTGGGGTTCATTAATTCCCTGGAATAAAGTCAGTTCTGAGGTACCGGCAGAAAAAGCTGCACTCTACTTTTTTCCCGGATTCACAAGGAAAGATCATGAGCATTGTTTTTACTGCCTCTGGAATACTTAAATTCTTCCAAACCAGTCCTCTGAGCCAAAAGCCAATGAATGACCTGACACAGATGTCAAAGATGGGACTGAGCTATACTGTGACTACAGCACAAGGTGGCTACTGTGAGGCTGGAAACAGGAAAGCTCTGTCATTGAGGGAATAAACAGACTCAGGACTGCAAGAGCAACAGTCAGTGCCTCCTGACAGGGCAGCAAGAACTGACTAGTGTGTGGGGACACCTTGCTGTCCCTGGGATTGTGCTTTAGTCCCACCGAGTTCTTAATCAACATTCTCAATTTCCAGTTTGATAAAGAAAAGCACAAATCTCTCTTATACAAGGCAAACCCTCCCTTGTATAAGACTGCAATTGTGTTTCTGTTTAAACAAAGTGTTCAGCATGAAATCAATTTACCACCAAATATAACACAGGTAACTGTATCCCACCACCTGCAATTTAGTGTAGCCAGCTTTTAAACAAAACCCAAGTACATTAAAAAAAGGAAAATGGGCTTTTTGCCACCAACTCAGATGAATTTTTAATTTGCTATGAAAGAATTAAAGTCCATTTAAGTTGTGCAAATAATTTTCTTTGAACTGTAACGAAGTCCATACAAAAGGGTATGCAAGTGCATATTTTAAAACAAGTAGCTACAACTGCAAACTATAATTGGATTTAATATCCATTTTGAGATTTTAAACTAAACACAATTAAAAAAATATATTCTATGGATTGCTGTATTGCTGACTGCCTGTATTTTCCCCCCTTCTTCTACAGCAGAGTCAGTATAGTTGTGGATTGTTTTGTTTACATGCTTATACAAGCTTCAGTGATATTGGCAAGAATATTCTCAGTAGTGCAAATAAACTTCTTTAGCAATAGCTTGCTCATGTGTCAGCTCTACTTAAAATAATGAAACAACATTGCAAACAGTTTTTAAATGAGACTCTGAAGCACACGGCATGCATAGCACAGTATAAATGCATGGTTAAGCTGCCACACAAAATTTTCTGAAGCCTAACTTCCTATCTTTACTCTTACTACAGTCCCCCAAAGTAGGACTACAACTTCTACAAAGTTCAGACAAAAAGGGATCCACTATAAAGGTCTTTGGTTCACTCCTCAGAGTTCTCTTAAGTAACTGCTATCACCCACCCACATGTGGACCAGGAACTTTTAAACCTTCTGCATAAAATGACCACTGAAATGCAAAATCCATAGGAGATGTGTCTAAAACACAGTTAAAAAGGAAAAAAAGCACTTGACAGCCAAAGCAGCTCCCCTAACCACTCTGCTAAAAAGTCACTCTACACACTCCCAGTTTTCTTCCTTTAAAAACATTGTTTATATTGTTCACAATCCTAGGTTTTCTTTTGCTTTCAAGACACAACAATTTTTCTTTAGAATAACAATTGTCTGGATCACGATGTCAAGCAAGCTTTGGCATTTCTCCTAACCTGCTGTAAACAAACACTGATCACAAAGTGAAAATGTTAACAAACTCATCACCAAGACAGTAAAAGCAAGTTGTTTATCTAGTGAAAGATTTGGCAAAAATTTTAACAATTACAATATTGTTTTGCTTTGACACAGGTTAAGATTAATGCTTGTCACTTCCCTTTACGACTTTCAAGATTTGCCAGTCTTAGATGTGAATAGTTTAATGGACTGAAAGGAGCATTGGGGTTTGTACCAAATCTATCCTTTCAGACCACTGCACTGAGTCACCACATAGCAGCTGCTCTTTGGGAATTGCACATATGGGGGCACTGCTGCAGCAGCGCAAGCCAAACTCCTTCTCTTCCACGTGAAGGCGTGGTGGTGAAATACAAACTGGGGTGGGACCTAGAGGCAGGAGAGGAAAGCAGAAAAGGAAGGGAATTGGTTTGAGGGATTGTAGAGAATGAGAAGGAATTCACAGTTACATTCTTCAGAATGTGGGGAAACAAGGAAGAAAGCAAATTTCAGTTAAAAAGAAAAGTAAAAGCATGTTTTAAAACATTACTTGAAATTCTGTTTCAACTACTCCAAAAAACCAGTACTGGAGAACTGCAAGAGTTTTCTCATAGAATTGTTAAGAAACAAAACTTGAAAGGATTTCCTGGTTACTTATCTGACCCCACTGTAAATTCTGGTAATCTGTTTCATCTCTGTGCCTCTACTAATTAGGCAACTGAGGCAGGGTAGTCCGAAGCATTCATTTCTGCAGTAGATGACATAAAAGCACAGAATGGAGAGGTTACAGGGGAAAAAATTATGCTGATGAGCGCTTAAAATTTTTTTAGGACAAGGAAATAACTCCCAAACATAGATGACTGCCTTATTACATGAATGAATTCTGCTGCTGGTAGTGACAGAAGTACAAAGATTTACTTAAATTAATTCACTTTGTGATTACAATAAAAACTGACATAATTTACCTCTACAAATAAATTTCCTTAGGATTTATACCTACTGCAAAACAGATGTAGCAAGACTGGAGTAATGGACACCTTGCAATATTCTCCTAACTTTACGATGACATGTAGTTTATCTGCAGCTTTCTTCTTCATGTATGGAACAAGCCTCTTCGAAGGCAGCCATTGCTTGCACTGAACTATGTTTATTAGGTAAAAAATAAAAGTGGCACGGAAGTTACCTTTCTAGCTGACAACACACAAGGATACATAATCCAATAAAATATTTAAAACACAGCACACTGTATTACACATGTAATTTGTTTTTCATTTCAAGTTTATTAAAACTTTAGCAGTACAAATGATCCAGGTTTTAGATTATCAAAAGACCAAACTGAAGTCCACATCTTTAAAAAAGGCGTTCCCCAAAACGTCTCTAAAACTTTGAGACAATGGAAACATTAAGTCCACAAACTCATCCATGCCTGTCATCATCTGTTCCAGGACTTGTTTCACGATCAGACTTTTTATCCTTACTAGGGGCATGATCTCTCTCCTGACTCTTTGATTTTTGGTTTATTTCTTTTTCTGCTGAGGATCTGGTCTTTTCCTTTTCTTTACTGCTGCGTGAGTATGATTTTTTTGATTCTCTCTCTTTGCTACTTGGTCTCTTTTTTGAGTCTGGACTTCTATCCTGATCTCTACTAGACTTCTTATCTCTGCTAGATTCAGGACTACTACTTTCACGGCTTTTCGAACGCCTCTTCCTTTGGCTTTCACTATCATTCCTCTTATATGAGCTTCTACTTTCCCTATTTGAATACCTCTCTCTGTTTCTGCTTTGACTTTCATCTCTCTCTGAACTCCTTGATTCTCTCCTCCTCCTATTTTCTCTTCCTCTGTATTTATCTGGTGTACCTCTCCTTTCTCTGCTTCTTGATCTTCCTCTCCTTCTTGTTTCTCTATCTCTATTCCTTGAATAGTCCTTACTTCTACTGCGATCCCTGTCCCTGCTTCTTGATCTTCCTCTCCTACCCCTATCTCTGCTTTTGCTTCGATCCCTAGTTCTGCTGCTGGAGCTGTGTTTTCCTCTAGCATGCTCACGCTCTTTGCTTCTTGACTTGCGTTTCTCCCTGTCTTTGCTCTTCCTATGCTCTTGTTCATTACTTCTTGAGCCTGCTCTTTTACTTCTCTCCTTGCTCCTACTTCTTTCTTTCTCTCTCCCTCTAGAATCATAGTGCTTTTCTTTTTCTCTACCTTTCTCATGGTCTCTCTCTTTGCTTCTTGATCTTAGTCTCTTTTCATCATGTCTGCTGTGCCTGGAGTCTCTTTCTTTACTTTTTGATTTCTCTCTGCTTTTACTATGGCTTCTAGATTTAGCTCTCTTCTTGGCTTTGCTTTTGTTATGCTTGTCATCTTTTTCTGAATTTCTTCTTGTCTCCCTGTCTTTACTGCTGGATTTGTGATCTTTTTTCTTCTCTTTCTCCCCTCTTCGGCTTGGACTTTCAGAAACTTGCCTGTGGTCTGATATTCTTCTCTCTCTTCCTCTTCCTGGGCTCTTTTGATTATCTTTCTTGGTTTCATTTATTTCACTCCTTGGAGAGAAAAAGATACAATTTTAAAAAAGTTTTCATTTCCCTCCACTCTGAAAAATTAAACCAGAAGTGAGACAGCTTCACAACTAAAACTTCACACCAGATAATTTTTATTAATAACTATGTATTTGCAGTAGCATGGTTAAGCACACACACAATTAAATAATGGAATAATCAAGTCAGCACCTTGGCTTCTTGAAAGCAATTGTAATTGAAAATCCAAGATAACAGGTATTACTTTTAAATAAACAAAAAAAAAAAAAATTAAGAATTAAAAATTTTTTAAAAACCCATATGCACATGTTCCTGAAAGAAATAGTCTTACTTGTCTCCTTTTATCCATCTTTCTCCACTAGACACTCTCATTCTTTGAGCTCTTTGCATTTCTTGCCTCCAATGTGGAGGAGTTTCACTGCGCCGGAATCGATCTCTTGACCTGGATCTGGAAGGCGTCCGGTAACGCTTGGAGGAAAAAAAGAGAAAATCATGCCTTAGTTTGAATTTCACATGCTGTGATACCTAAGCAAGATTTTCACCCCTGGCACTCGGTTCTACATAGCACCTAACATGACACTTCACATGTATATACCAAGTTTCCACTGACAAGTTACTAACTTACTGAAAATGTATCTGATATTTATCTAAAGAGGAAATACAAAAAGTCTGATCAAATAACTGATTTTAAGGTAAGGTCTACATCAGGATTTTTGTAGTCTGATGAGGTTTTCTACTACTTTTAATTTGCACAAATGTTTGTTTACTAACAGTGAAGATTCGTATCTTTGACAGGCAATGCAAAAACAATGCTTCACACTTGCTAAGGATTTTACTAAAAATTCGAGGGATAGAGACTTCAGTTATTAAAAACATTTGGTACATGCAGCGCATAGCATATGGCTTCACAATATTGAAAGAGCTGATTTGACAGCTCCCCCTGCCATGGGGGGAGAAGTTTCCCCCACACTCTTGGCACTGATGTTACTGGTTCTGTGTTCACTAGAACCCTTCTTGAGATAGTTTCATTCACCAATTTAAATATTACCATATTAACTTAAATAAATTATTTTCATGTTTTTTTCTCACCGCCTTCTTCTCTTTTCTGTTCTCCTTCAAGCCTCAGTCCTCAAACCAATTACGATGCACTTCTTTTTTTAAAATCAACTATCCCAATGAATATGATTAGTAACACTAATCATATTCAGTGAGACTGTGCTACCAGCTTGCTTATTTTGAAGAACAGATTACAAACATTTACCCTTGGTCCTCTTCCTTTTATTTTCCTTCCAGATCTGGTGACTAACAGTCTTCTCTGGTATGTTGACTGTGAATTTGATAGATTACTAAAAATAATTAAAAAAGAATGATATTGTTTGTACAATTAAAAAAGAAGGAAAATCAATATTAAAACCTCTCCAGAAACTAAATGAAAACACACAAATTTATTTTACAGCAGACAGTAAGTAACACCTACACAGTAAAACTTCAATTTGTGACCACAATAATTTTAACAAGATTTCCAGGCTTTTGAAGTTTTGAAAAAAGAATAAATTTTTTTTATTATAGACTCAGACTGGACAGTTCCAATGCATGCTAAATAAAATTAAGCCAGTCATTATACGTTCTTTACTCACTAAAACCATTTTCAAAGACTAAGCCTTTGTTCTAGGACAAAGACAACGGTTTCCAATAAACAGAGAAATCTATTTTTCATCCAGCAGTGCTTACAACATGGAACTGGTAAATATGGAAAAGATTCAACATTAGAGTTCTAAAACAGTAATGGGGCCATACCACTGCCAGCACATAGTCAGACTTAAACCAGATATATTACCTCTCTCTTTCCTTCTCTCTGCTTTTTCTCTCTTTTTCTTTCTCATCTACTTTAGGAGGACTTTTCCTCATCAGGAACCGGTTTTCAGGTATAGGAGGAATTTCTTCAGGACGGACAGTAGATAATGGCTGTGCTTCAGTATTTTCATCTTCACTTTCACTGGATGAGCTTTATTTTTGTGTAGAAAATACGCATAATGAGTTATTTGGATGAGGGAAGACCCCTCAATATATTCAAATAATTCAGAAATTATCTTAACTCAATATACAACGATACCACAAGAATCTCAGAAAACAGAGCTATTTCAGAAACAACTTTTTTTTCCCCCATTATATCTTTGTTCCAAAGTACACAACAGAAGTAGATTTCTGACCAACGCTTTTTCTCTACTAATTACAATGGTGCAACACCGAACATATACATACCGTCTATTTAGATGCAACTTTTTATTTCTATTTATTTTCTTTTAAAAACACTCTCAGGAGACTAAAAATTCAGATTTTACACTAGCATATATAACTGTCTACAGACTATAGTAATTCCAAGCAATTTACAAACTTCTGTGAAAAGGGCCTAGATGCACAGAAACAGTATTTAGGCAGCACTGATCTAAGTGAACATTTCTTAAAATTTCACTGCTATCTTAGAAAAATGTGACTTGCACTGTGTCCCAGGGTGACTTTATGATGCTTGTATCCCCAGTCATCTGTTCTGTTATGCTGAATATTAGGTTTTGCACCTTTAAGAATGGTTTTGAGAGCAAAGAGGGGGAGAAGCGCAGAATTTGTTATCAGAAGCTGCACTTGCTCCCTGCATCCTTCTCCTGGACTGTGTTGTCTGCGGACAGACAGACAGCGGGACAGAGCTCTCCTTTGCTTTCAGTTAGTTTTTAGCTAGCTGAGGCAGAGAAGTTCCCTGGACTGTGGTGTTTCATTTCCTTGGAACTGTTCAAACCTGCTCTGGACTGAAAACCCAGAAGAGCACCAGGAGCTGGGACGCTGCATTCCAGCACTGGAGGGACTGCTGACAGCCTGAGTGAGCCAAGTTAGAGCCCACCATAAGGCCTTGCTCAATTTGCCATCTCTACAGAACAAGAGGTTTTATTGTTTAGTACTATTCATTTTTTATGCTTGCGAATACTTTGCTTTTTAAATAAACAGTTTTTTCCACTTTTCTCCAAGGAAATCTTTTCCTGAACCAGCTGGGGGAAGGGCCACTTGAATCTTCTTTTCTAGAGGGACCCCTTTAGGAGCTTTCTCCCAAATTTGCCTTAAACAGGACAAACTGACACAACTTTTATCTCACACTGAACTATAAAAAAACTATTAGATTCAAAATAACATTCTCAGAAGCAAGACTACTTTCTCAGTTTTATTATCTTCCAGTGAAACTGCAAGAGTTTCGGCATAACAGACCAAAAAAAAAAGTACGTTAATTTATTAATTTTATATTTAATTTTGCTATATTCCTGCACAAGTTCCATCACATGTGGTTCAAACTGAATCGTACAGAAGTAAATTTATGGCAACCAACCATTTCAAAACTACCACTCCAACTTTTCAAGCCAACTGAAGTCTTAGTTCATTTATTAACTCCTTTATATGCTGCAGTACATAGGCACATGAACATGACCCTTCACAATCATATCAGAAAATTCATTCCTGTATATGGAAACCAACTATCTCCCAGACTGCAAAACCTGCATTGCTAGTTTACAGAAACATAGTCTGTAGTTATTAAGACAGGAGAATGGTACTGTATGGTGCACATGCAACAAAACAAAACAAATCTCAAAACTGACCTTTTCTTGCTTTTCTTTCTCTTTTTCTTTTCTTTCTTATGTTTCTTGGAATTTCTTTTGTGTTTCTTTTTCCGTTTTTTAGATTTCTCTTCTGAAGCACTCTCAGAATCTGATGATGAATCAGAAGATGATTCTGAATCGCTTGAACTTTCCGAGTCACTGGATGAGGAAGATGACTTGTGTCTCTTCTTTTCTTCTTTCTTGGCTTTAGAAGAATAGCAAAGACACATTTTAATATCAAATACTTCTAAACTAGTCTCATTTAGTATCTATCTCACATTCTTATAATTGTGTCATGAGATTACTTCATCAAAATACTTAACAAATTGACATTTTGGAAAAACATTGTTTCTCCATAGTACAATAAAGGCTATGTCTAGAAAAACAAGCCATTTTCATAATTTGGATTTATGAAACTTTAAGTCTAAAATTTATACTGTCAAGCACTTGCAGAACCATGTGAGTTTTCTGATGATGTTTTATACAACATAAGCTACATATAAATATTTCTTTAAAATTTATTTACACGTGTTTATGAAAAAAAATTCTTTAGCTTCATGTTTCACCTGACTTCATCAAATCACTAACAAGAGAAATTTTTAAAACAGAAAATAAGAGGCACAGATTAAACCAAGTACTCACTGAATTTAGCTCAGGTCACTGGAGGTCTTACACACAGCCTTCCCCTTCCAAAAGCAGGATTCTCTACACACTAGAATTTCCACCATGGTCTGTCACACAGCATTTTTATCATGCTGGCTGTGTATTAGTACCCATCAAGGCCATCACCTTCCCCCACACTCTGCTCTGCCCTTCACGTGCCTGCTGCATAAGGCTTATTGTTCTCCAAACACTCCTACTGCCTATCATTATCCAGAACTGAGCCTTATAGCTTTATAGACTGAGCTATTCCATCACCCTGGCATCAACTGCCCTCCTTGGCACACCAGGCCAGAAACCAGAGCTGCCACGAATGCAGTGGTACTGAGTCAGAGGTACAAGAACATAGACAAATGGGTAAAGGCAACACAAGTCAAATCCTTCCAGAAGCCTGTTCTCTTTTAAGACAAGTTAGAGGGAAAACAGAATTTTTGTATTAATTTCACTCACTCTTTGGATGACAAGCATTTTAAAGCTCTCCCTAAAGGCTGCATGCAGGTCACCACTGCTCAGTGACAAAAATTTTATTTAGTCACTCAAGAGCTCTATCTAGAGTGGATTTCAAAGGGAGTGTGAGGATCCAATGAAAACATCTATGCCAGTGGGCATCTCATCCCCTAGTTTCACCCATCCTGTATCTGTACTGTTTTATTACCTAGTTACAGCACCTGTGCATTTCCTAAAAGATGCCATGCTCCGGAATACTGTCCAAAAAACCCATAATTGTATCCTAACACATGGCATGATCTGAAACCTTTCAGAAGTCAGGAGCCAAAAGATAACTTTGCTTGGAATTCTGTGGTATTGAAGAAATCACCTCAGATGCCAAAGTCATTCTGCCAAATATCCCAACAAATGAACAAAAAGGAGGTGAAAAAACAAGAAGCTGAAGTTCAAATGCTTGTATTTCCCTTTGCCCAAACAAACCATTATTCTTGTGCTGTGCTTCAAAATCCTTGATGCAACCCTTCCCAGTACATAACAGAATGTGCTAAGAATGAAATAGCAAACAAAATAAGCATCTTGGCTTTCCGCTAATGAGATTCTCCATGGTGACAGGAACATCTCAGATTCTGATTCTCTTAGAAAATAAGGCTTGATCCAAGCTCTCATACTATATTCAATTCTACAATGGCAAAGCAGGACAGCCCTTCCAGAAAGAAAGACAGGTTCTGTCATATTCCTCTTTAAGAATAGTTTATAGTAACTTATAAAGTGTATGAGCTAAAGGGCCAAACCCAGACTTTTATAATCTAAGTACCTGCTTTGAAGAGTTACCTTAGAGCAACCTGAAACAAGTTCAACACCTTCCGAAGAAGTACGAGTTATCAAATAAAGTCAGACTGCCACCAATCTTCTTAACATAGCACTCTACTTGCTATGACAAGTGCTTGCCAGCTTTGTACTAAAATGTAGTGAGTATAAGAAAATTCAAGACAGGAGAAGCTTTAAAAAAAAGCACATATGATTGTTATTTAATATCTTTTGCATCAACAAGTTTTAAGCTCTTTAGAAGACCGACTGCTGTGCGATGTTATACACCTTTTCACCAACCATGCCATCATCTATCACAAGTAAGTTTCTAAATATTTTTATAAGCAGCCAGCATGGAAGAAAACAAGCAAAATTACCTCATATGTACAGTTCAACTTTACCTTTGGATTTTGGAATTAACTCTCCACAACTCAGTATGCGTACTTCAGCATATGGTTTACTAGATGCATCTGTTTTCTGGTTTTCTATTTCTCTCACAACTTCCTGACCTGAGATGACTTGTCCAAAAACAACATGATGCCTGAAGAATGTAAATGAAAGTCAGTACTCTTACCAATTAATTCTCTCAAGGAAGTTCTCCCACAAATGTAAGAAGAAAAGAAGAGATATTTACCCATCTAAATGAGGTGTAGGTTTAGTTGTTCTGTTGTTTCCAGATTTTAATTTAAAGAGAAAAACAAAATCAGTATTAGTGAAAAGCAATCAGCATTCAAAGCATGTAATCTACACATAGGAAGGTGAACATTATTTTGAGTGCACTAATAGAATTGAACAAAACCAGTATCTATCAGTCTATGTTTGTGTGCAGTTAAAAATATTTAATGTCTTATGTTAAACTACCTTTCAATGAAACCCTTTGGTTATTACATTTTACTGAAAAAAAAAAAACCCCGAAGTTGCACATAATTTTTAGACAGAAACCTCATATAGGATATAATAAGTTTCTACTTATTAAATTATGTAAATACTACCAGGAATAGATACAAAAATCTGGAGGAAAAATGCAAATAACCGTTTACATATTAAAAAATGACCAGAAAACTGGAAAAAAAAAATTATCTGCTGCAATGTACAGATTACTTGACACAGAAGTGGAACTGACTCTCTCTCAGCTTTCTCCTATACTAGCATTACTAAAGCATACACATGTGCTGTGGAAGAGTAGAAAACTGGGATGACGGGAGTACTGATCATTTAGAAATCCCAAAATAAGGTTTAGTACTGATATCCACAACTCGTTATGTTAACTAAGGCCATGAAACATGGGTAAGAGTGATGTATTTTGAGAATATTTTCTGTAGATAATTTAGGTTTTAAAAGAGTCTACCGCAATGTATTTTTACAATTTAAGTTTTACCTATAAGTAAGACTCTACTGGAAAGCTATTTTGTGATTAGAAAAGCCCTCTACTACTTTGGAGAACCCCCAGAGCTGTTTTGCCACCTTCCTGAAAACAATTTATTAGAGTACTAAGAAATTCACAAGAAACTAACAGGTTTGCTTTTTTGTCCAAGTTAGAACACAGCTACTGAAAACTACTGAAAGCCCTTTTGCACAGAAAATTAAATACAAATAAGCACACTAGAGGTAAAAATAAGTACATTAGGAAAATGGCTACTTCCAGGCAAATCTGGTAAAAAACCATCAACTTTGGCTTTGCACAGGAGCTAGTCTTCAATATTTAAAAGGATTCCCTTTACAGCTCACAAATAGGAAACCATATACACATTTCAAGACATTTCAATACTTACATAAAGAACTGTGAACCATTTGTATCTTTCCCTCGGTTGGCCATTGAAAGGAGAAATTCTTTGTTGTGCTTTACAGCAAAACTTTCATCTAAAGAAAGTGTTTTCAGTTACTTTTTAAGCATACGATATATGCTTAGGTAAATGCTATCGTGTAAGTAAATTAATCCTAATTAAATAAATCTGTTAGTCACTTGAATGAAAAGTTGTGTTAAAAATAGACTAAAAATAACAGCTATTTTTGAAACATCATTCTGTTTAACAAGGAGAAATATGAATCCAATGGTTTATAGCCTGAGAGGAGAAAAAATTAAAATTTAGTATTCTTGCACAAAAGACCTGTCTCCTACCAACGTTAGCAGAGATGTTTAAGTTGTTGCTCTATTTTTCTTTAGAACAGAAACTGTGTATTAACTATTAATAAATCCCTAATTTTCAGGCATTTTGTTGTTCTGAGTTTTTTTTATTTTTTGGTTTTTTTTAAGTACTCAGAGTTTGATAGCAATCCCAAACAACTTGTTTTTGACAGACAGAGATGAATTTATCAAGTTAGCTATTAAGAAAATTAGTTTAACTTCCAAGAATCCTACTTCTTATGAGCAAGGAACTGTTTATAGTTCAAACTAAATCCCAACTAAACTATGAAATGAAAAAAACGTAAAATGTAATTCCTATTCTTCCTTTAAGACACGTGTAAGAAATAATCCTCTCCCTTCTTTCTCGAAACAGCAATAAGGCTTTTGGGGGGAAGGAAATTCTGCAGACATGAGGACATTTGTTTCATATTGTTTGGACACAGACAGCAGGAGGAAGTATTAACAAAGAAAAATCTACAATATTCATAATGCTGCTGTCACTAGCCATGAAAGGGATGGCCCCACTCACTCACTTGTACAACAGCATCAAATGTCAATCTAATCCTATGGTGCATTGGTTAATTGATCCATAAAAGCAAAACTTTCCACAATCAGGTCCATGCTGTGGCCAGCCAAGTTGAAGAGCCAGCCCGCTATTGCCAGAAGATAAGCGGAGGTTGTGCTCATTTTTCCATTTCTCCCAGCCATAGATTTCCTCAAATACAGCTACTCATTTGTGCTGCTTCTGATGCTTGCCAAATTATTTAATTGGATCCACTCACTAACATGGGAATATATAATTTTTTTTTGCTGCAATGATCTTTAGGCATTTTAGCAAGCTGAATCAGGCTAAAGTTTGATCAGAGAGTCAGTGCAAGGTAAGGCTGCCTCCCTCTTTTGGCAGCTGCAAACTGTTGATTCCACTCAAGGTCTGATATAAATTTGCAGCCTGGCCCAACTACAGCAGTGAATAATTACTGTGTGTGCTGCAAGCTTGGACAACTAATGGCAAAAAAAGAATTCGGGAGGGGAAAGGGGTTTAACCTTGCCTGGGTGGCAGCTACCCAGCACCTGGGCTTAGGTGTAACACAACAACTGCTCCAATAAACACAGATGCTCCACCACATTCTGGACAAACACAGGCTGAGAAATGCAGCAACTGTAACTTCTTCTGCAACACCGGCTAAGAAAGAACCAGGACTGTGAGAAAACTAAAAGCTCTATCTTTAATTCATCTTGGGTTCAGGAAAGCAGGGCTGCGTGCATTTTTCCAAATAAAAATTTGCAAGGAAACCCAACCCCATCAACACCTTTCTCCTTGTCCCTCAAAGAGAAGGCCATCCCCAGCTTTTAGCTAGCTGAGCAAGCCAAAAGTAAATGTCTAAAACCAGCAATAAAAATGTAAGTCTGGTAAAAGGGACAAATACAAAGAAGTTCAAGTTTTAGTTTTTCATTCATAAAAATGGTTCATATCTTAAAAATAAAATAACTTAAACGGGACAGTCAAAGGCCTTCAAGACCAGACAAAATTTTTTAAAAAATGGAATTCAGGTTTACAGAACAGAGACTACAGAATGTAAAGGTGATTGTTTATTTTAACACCAAAATAGAACAGACTGATAGAACACTTACCTTCAAAAAAGCCACCATAAATGGATTCTCCTCCTCTGCCATTTCCTTAAAAGAGGAATAGTGACAGTTAAAGTAGCAATTAAAGGAGTTACTTTATGTGGAAGGTACTTCATAATACTGATGTATCTGCATCCAAGTCACTGACATTATTCTTCAAGATATGCAAACACAATCAAGATGCATATTTGTAATCCAAAAGCAAAAAAACTTGGAAAACAAGAAACTATTCTCTCATGTATTCAGCAACAGTCTGCCTTTTTTCTTTACTTCCCAGCAGCAGATACAATATTTTATTTTCATGCTTCAACCTTTCAATAGCAGGTATTCAGTTCTCTGAATACTTGAGATAACTTGAGCAAAACTGTGTGAATACACATATATAGGTTTATTATACAAGTTCTCATGGTAAGGTTCCCACACAGAAGAAAGGGGAAAAAGCAGTGATATCTGTCAGAGAATAATTAATTTCAGTAAATGGCTCTATACAGAATTTTGGCAATGTTTTATTACATAAGCAGCAAAATTTTCTTTAAAGAGTCATGTCATACCTTCACTGAAGTCACCTCCTTGGATCATAAAATCTTTCACAACCCTGTGAAACAGACAACTTTTGTAATGCAATGGCTTTTGGGTGGACTTTCCTGTACCCTTTTCACCTAAAGAAGAGAATGAACAAAACCAAAAATTACTCTCTGCATCTGTAGAATCTTCATTACGAAAAAAGTTCTATGTAAAGCACTCAACCAAAATCATCTGAAAAACTGGCTTGTGAGGCAGACACTTACCTGTAATACCAGTAAGAAACTGGCATTTAAGAAAGCAGTACAGAAACTACTGTCTCTACAGTTAGACTAAAAGAACTCCTTACTGACATTAGCATACAACTCTGATCACTGCCATGCAGATTGACTGAAGCTAAACATCCAGTTTACATTTATGACAACTGGAATTGATCAGAAACATGCAAGAAACAATCAGATCTGTAGTTAAAACACTGCAAGGTTAAGGTACCATAAAAATTTGCAAGAAAGCCAAGAAGGCAGGGGAAAGGAAGAGAACTCTCATTCCCTCCCCCGCTGATGATGACAACTGCCATCTTCCTCCCTTGCATCAGCTCTGCTGGTCAAGCAAACATTGCTTCAGCTACAATACAATGGCCTCTCCCTGCTCAAAGAGAAGATTTCTGCTGAGTTAGCAAGATGAATGGCTCATAGTGGGTCCTGTGAAGGTAACAGTAAGGTAATCAGTGGGACTTCTCAGGGAAGACCACTTCCTCTTCATGCTGGCAAACTATTAGCATCTTCCTATAATCTTATTCCGAGCAATTAAACCGGCAGCTTTTGTCAAGGGCAGTCCCTCCAAACTTACAGACTGGTGTCTCTATAAGGATTTGAATAGCTAGAAAAAAAACCCACTTTTGATAGGAACTCTGAGAAATGTGAAGCTGTGTATGCTCCACTAACTTGGCATATGCCCGGAAAACATGGAGCTGTTGATCCCTGTTTCACAAAGACAGCACACACTTTTCAAAACTCCCAGAAAAACAAGAGACGAGTAAGGAAAACAAAAATTAGAAGTTTGAATAATTTGCTGATGATCAATATCAAACTATCTGCATATTTTTCTCACTATTCTCATATGTGTTAAGGCAGCAAAATAGTTCAGGATCTGAATTTGATTATGGATGTCAGCAACAAAGGATGAACTTAGTCATACTTGTTGCTGACCTGAAATGCTGTTGAAAACTTCAATTCACAAATATAAGACAGCAGCAGGGAGTAACAGCTTTATTAAATAATCTGACTCTTAGGCAGTTGAGAGCAGATCAAGAATGCCACAGTCATGTGTTAACATAGTCACAGCCATTAAAAATCATTAAAGTTCAAATTTGCTAGCAAATTTTGATAATCTGATTTTGTGCCAGTAAACCTATTGTCAGATCAGATAATGCCTACATTCCAGCAGACATCCTCAATGGTGTGCTGCATGATCTAGTTAACTTAACATGAATGTAATTATGTATCCACACCTGATTCAGATCATATTAGTACTGCTGAGGGATTCACTACTAACAGCTACAGACTGAAAATCAACCAAGCTGGAAGGAGAAGCAGAAAAAGCTGAAGACAGAAAGCAGATATGCTATTTATGTATTCATAAAGTTATTCTTGTGACAGTAAACTCAAGTTTTGCTAAGCTGTCAGCATTTGCAACAAAAGTATGCAGTCCACAGGAAAGTAATTCTGTTTGTAAATGCTTCCAAGGGAGAATCTTCTGAGTATTTTCCACTTTCAACAGGAGTAGAAATAACCAGTGTCCATCAAGAAGTTAAAATAACAGAAAAAACAACTGATGAATACAAGCATCACCTTTCAAATTCCACAAAGTATCATAAGACTGAAAAGTAAGTCTGCATGGTTGACCTCTTGTTGGCTACCTTTCAAGACTGGATGATGTTATATAATGTGAACAGTAATATCTGTGCTAGTAACAGAAAATCAGCTTACTGTGCCTGTATTTAAAGTTGGTTGGTATATACTCCCTGCAACACACTAAGCCAAAGCTACAACTGCTTTGACTCCACATCATATGTGCAGGATCATATGTGTACCATCAGCTAAATATTTGGAGATGTCAAGAACCAACGCTGAACTTACTTTCATATTTAAGAAAACGTCACGAATAATAACAGACAAACTAGTTAACATGGCATTACATTAAAAATTACAGATTAAATAGTAAAATCTACAAACCTGTGCAAAGGCAGCGAAAATTCTCACATGTCTTTGGACACACATCTGAGAACAATTCAAAGACCACTCTTCCAGCTAGAAAAAAAAAAAACCCAGCATATTAATTGTGAAGTTAAATGGTATTTGTATTATTCCTATACATATCTCACATGAATATCATGCTACTGAATTGATACTTTCATTTTCTTACCGGGTACATTGTTGATGGCTATGTCAAAAAAGCAACGAGGTCTCTGGACCTTTACTCCCATGGCTTCAGAAGTCTAATTACTGTAAGTAATAAAATAAAATTTAGTTTTTCCTTCTGTGCACTGAAATCATGTGTAAGTCAATACAAAAGTCAATAAAAACTGCAGAAAAGCAAACAAAAAACCCCAGACAGCAAACATAAGCATTTTTTGAAGTTCAAAAAATGCCAAGTACTTTAGGTCATTTTCATGTGTTGTAGCCCCAAATGAGTGATTTTCTTCATGTTCACTGCAATAACATCAAATTTAAACTTGAGTGCCATATTTCAGGTGGGGAAATACAAAAGGAAAAGATACTGTGAGATATGGGCAAGACTTCAGCATTCAATTTTCAAATTTCAAAATTCAGTATTTCCTGGATTCCTGTCATGGCAGTTACCAGGATTCAAACCATTCTTGACAAAAAAAATACAAGGGTGCAGCTGTTCCACAACTGCTGCTAAGTGAAATTACTTTGGTTTTTTTTGTTGTCTCTTTTCCTTTTATGTCATTGCTTATCTCTTAGGACAGTGTCACTGCTATCATTTAAAAGATGCATAGATGCATAGTGCTGCTTAAGGACATGGTTTGGTTGTAGACTTGGGACTGTTAGATTTAATATTGGACTCAATGGTCTTAAGGAGTTTTTCCAGCCTAAATGATTCTATGATTCCTTATAGAGAATTTTAATGCAGCTTTTGCTTTAGACTATATAAATCCATTTTTTTTTTTTTTTTTGTGTAACAAGCTATGTCTTAATTCCATTTGCATCTCCAACATTATGTACAATCATATTATTTTCCTTTTCTAAATCCCTATCCTCTCTGAGTTACTTCAGACTGGGGAAAAAAACCCAACAGTAACAGCAAAAGGATCTGTAAGACAGGAGTACCTTTTCCAGAATTTGGAACATAATCCATACATTTTCAGTCTTAATTATTTTTTATTGCCATAAAACATGGCTCAAATCTAGCTAACATACTGCACACATCTCTCCTGAAGCTTCACTCATAGCTGTACCATAGAACACCCTTGAAAAATTCAATTGTCACCATCTGTCACTCTCAGCATATGAACAAGAGGCTGTAAAAAATCAAGACAGCAGTGTAATCATGTTAGCCTATATTCTCCCTCCTTGTGCTGTCACTCCTAACATTTTGCTAAGATTACACAGCAAAAATCACAAGAACAATGCAGGACTGGTTTAAATTAAACACCACTCAGTAGTTCATTATTCATGTGATTTTTAGCATGAAAAGATTCTAAAAAAATGCAGAATCTCACCAGATATTCTCTAGGTGTGTAACAAACACATTCATACACATTAGCCAGACACTGGTCCAAAGCAGCAGGCTTATCTCAGTCTGTTTGAATTGAATCAGCATTTCTCTCCTATTAGTACAACCAATTTTGTAGCCGGCAGAGAAACAAACAGAGAAGATGCCCATAGCTGGAACCGCCGATGCCATCAGGTTAGCAGGAGGCTGCCGGGTCACCACAGCACGGCACAGGCTGCGAGCAGGGCGGGGTGCGGCCAAGGGAGGCGATGACACGGGATGGGCGGGTGGGACAGGCTGCTTCCAGAACTGAGAGCGGCCGAAGCACAGCCACTCACTGGCAGGGGCACAACAGACTACACTGCTGCACCGGGATACTTTTTTCAAGGAAACCTTTCACAATAAACGCTGTAAAAAATATTGTTTGGTGCTGGAACTGCCAGTTTTAACTGAACTGAGACCTCTAAGGCGCATCAGTACCACAACTGAATGGCTGCTTATACTCAAACTTCAAGCATTTATTTCAAATGCTTAAGTGAGAAGGAATTTCCTGCTTTACAAGCAGTTTGCTTGAGAAATGTAGAGGTACGCCTAACATTTATGTACAGTATTTTAGCTAAAATAAATTATCACTATCTTAATAGGTGACACAATTCTTATTTCAAACACTGATAACAACTCAAGCTACATTGTGAAATAAATGTAAATATACCTATGTCAGTCAATTTTTAACTCTGTTTTGTAGACTGTGTGAGAAAGAAAGCAGAAATAAAGAATTCTACCCAACTCCCTATCCCTACCAAGTTTTCTCAATTTGATGTTTTTCTACCTCTACAATGTTTCATGAACAGTGGAACAAACAAAGTCAGTCCATATTCTAACCATCACCTCCAGTGTACCCTGCACTTTCCCTAAATCCTCCAATAATATCCCCTAAACACCAGCTGCACTAGATTCTAAATGACAGGTATGGCAATGGGTCAGTATGAACTCCCCAAATGGACACCAGGCTAAGCAAATCTATCTCAGTCTTGAGCTCATGGTGCCCAGAAAACCAGGCTGATTGTCACAAATCAGTGACATTTATCCTACCTACCTCACAAGTCAAGTGAGCGTTCCTTCTCCAATACACTTAAGTATCCTTTGCACTGTTATTTCAGCCAGTTCTTTTCCTGATGTGCTACAGAGCAAAGTACCAAGTTACAAATGGTCCTTAAAAGTAATAATTTCTATTCATGTAGTAACACCAAACACAATCTTCTACATACTGATAGTTTAAAACCTGTCCATATCAAGAGCAAGTAAAGGGGGTCTGAATGTTAAATACAAAATCAACAAAGAAAACCATCAAAAATATGCCAAGAATAAAGTCAGAAAATATCAACAATGAAGTCAGAAAATCACAAGCTCAGTAGCATTACACATCTGATAACAATAGGGCTTAAATGATTTGTGCTATTTCTCTCTCAAAATTTATTTTCATTTAAAACATGGATATTCTTAACACTCGATACCCTGTATTTTTTAATTGTGAATTTGATGGAATTTCACTAGTGAAAGGAATATGAATTTGATGTCAACCCAAAAGATCCTTACTATACGTACATTCAAAAAATGTGCTATTCTGGACAATCTTGGTAAGTCAGCTCACTTTTTCTGTCCAAAAATGTTAAGAAAGAACAAAATATCAGCCCAAGTACTACTCTGAAATTTTCAAGTTATTCATCATTCTCAACCACCTTCTGTTTGAAGAGGCTCTTACTAAGTCTAAGTAGAATCTATAACCAAAAAAACCCCCAAAGCCAACCAAGCACCTAGAACACCACTTCAGCATATCTAAAAAAAAGGCTTGTTTCTCTTATGTCTGAAAGTAGAATTACAGTTCAGCTTAGAGCATATTGGTACTTGTTGACAAGTACACCAAAAGTACTTAGTCTTGTCAGAACAGCTGCATCCACAACCAACATTTCACCACCTGTGTCCCTTAGAGTTCACATTACTTCAACCTCCATCAGTCTCATTATTTTGTTTAAATATTTGCAGGATAAAGCTGGCCAGCTCAAGGCCAGGCTGCCAGCAGCTCTTCTCCTCCAAAATGATCTGTGCCAATGGAAAAAGATAACTATCCCAAATTGCTCACAAGCATCTTTCTGCCAGGGATTATGACTGATATTTGTTGATGTATTTAAAAAACAGATCTCGGGGAATTTTATTTCCAAAATCACCTGTGCTAGCAGGGATGTGGTGATAATACTTTTTAACACATACTAGAGCCTTTTGACTGAACAGGCTAGAAAGCACCCCCAGATGCACATCAACTGAGTATCAGCATGTCATGCATCCCAAAGAAGGTGTCAGCAAGCAGCAATACAGCAGTATTTCCTCGTTTTATAGGAGGGAAAAACCAGCCTTCTTTATAACTGTGCTGAACTACTGATTTGTTTCAGTCCCAGTACAGGACAGAATAGTAAGCAAAGATATATTTAGTAGGAAAAAGATACATTGTGTCCTATTCCTTCACTTGCTTCCCTGTCATCACCAGTTCTTCCAGATTTTTAATTTCTCCTTTACCTTGCTTTTGAATGTGCTTCCTTGCATCAACTTATAATTACCTGCTTTGATCTTCATTCAATGTCCAAATGAAGCAAACAATAAAGTACATAAATTCACATTCCCAACATTTCATTTCACACATCTATAAAGGCAGCAAGACTAATGCAGAATCTCCAGAAATGTATTTCAAAGCAAAACTTTGCATTCAGAAAATGCAAATGCACAAAGTGAACACAGAACATATATTCTTTAAGGCTGTGGTTGCAGTCACTTGAAGACAATATAAATATGGGCTGATACTACAATAGAGGGTTCCTAAACACACACACACACACATTTAGCATGGATCCAAGTGGCTGCCTGGCTGCATGAAAATCATCCTTTCCTCCTCCCTCTACAAAAAGATATGGCAGCAGCACATAACAGCCTAAAGTGATGGCAGAGGCACAGACTAAAAATGTTACAAGTTCTTTCCAGTATGGATTAAACTAGAAGTGAATTTATCATTTTGAAATGGGAGACATGAAAATTTGTTCATAGATCCACTCCTGTGTTAGCATGATACCAAAGATGTGAACAACAAAAACCTAAACAGATCAACCCTCTATCTCCATAATTTCCTCAGCATTTTTCCCTAAACACCACCATCTTTTCCTCTGTACTTCATGATCTCAAAACTCTGAATTAGCAGCAATGACATCTAAGGAAATGATTTTTTTTTTTCATTTCACTAATCAGCAGTACAGGATTTTTGTTGCCAAATTTAGGAATAATGTGCTACTAGAACACATTTCAGATTTAGGATGACATCTTTGCAATCACATGGATTTAACACACCTTTAAGAAAGAAAATATTTGCTTTCTACACAGCTCTATGAATTTATGTAGGAAGACTTTCAAGTCATCATTAAAAATCATGAATTATAAGCTTTCAATCTGACAGCTCCTTCCAAAGAAAAACCACCCATAAAATAAAACTTTCAACGTTTTTGCAGGCAAAAAGGGATTCACACCACTTTTCACCAGGCCTCCTCTCTACAACAATGATACAAGTATTTACTGGACTACTGACACAGGATTTGTTTCCCTCTAAAAAAAGAAATCAGACACCTGACAGTATAAAACGTTGTCTTCCATCAACATGAGGTAAGGGAGACTTTAGAAAAGATCACCCTTAGATAGGTCCTGACTAAATATGCAGTACATATTCCTAACCCTACTGCACTGGTAAATCACTTATACCACTTTCAGTATGATTTCTTGCAATTACGAACATGAATTTAGTCTTCTTGTACTACAGTATAAGGAATGCACACCCAGTTTTAACACCCCAGCTGGGAGAGCAAAAAATTCAGCTGAGAAGGTAGTAACATTCTGAAACTGTTAAGACAGAAATACAGGTTCCTACTGGATGATCCCCTTTATTTTTTTAGAAAAGAGATACCTACAATGAAAAATGTTAAAATATCCAACCATGCTCTTGTCACTTGCAACTAAAAATATTTGTTGCCAAGTCTTAGTCATGATTTTCTATTATCTAATTCACATGGAAAGTACTTTTTTTCCTGTCTTATGATTTGTGAAAAAATACAGGTGTTTTTTGTCAGGTCTGTACACAAATAAGTGCACTTGTTGGTGTGAATTTGAATAGGCCTGAATCCATGAACTTTTATTTTAAAAAATAAAAAGTGCTAAGAAAATGCAAGTTTATGCTTTGTATAAAAGGGGAAAAAAACCTTTTACAGGGTGTAATCTCCAAGTCATGCAAATCCAAAAACTAATTTCAGCAGTGGAATCCTTTCCTACTTGTTTCTGAAGATGAGAGTAAGGCAAGACAACCATGCAACAGTAAGAGACAGCTCTGAATGGCAACTCATATTTGTCAACCACAACAAGGAAAACCTTGTTGTATCATGCTTTATTCTCATGTTCTACCCCTTTCTCTGCTCCTCTAGATCCCTTCTAGGCTTCATCCCAGCCTCTGACCTAAACCTCACTGCATTAGAAGATGGCCACATTTTTTCCCTGGCACTCACTGACTCTTCCAAATGGAAGCTGGCTCCTAAATTACCATGGGATGGAGGAGTGAACTGGTCGTGGAGAAATCATGCTGCAACACAATGAAATCCTCCACACTGTTACATATTCTTCACTCTTAAATTCCCTCACAATTCCCAGATTTTCTGAGATTCTATGAGGAAAAAAGCCCAAATCTTCTCTTGGATAGCAGCTTGATGACTGCTAGCTAATTAAAGCAATAATGTTTGCTTCACAGAAGAGGACTGAAAGACTGGGAAGTTTTAATGAGAAATGTAGTCCCAAAGGGTGCTCTCAGAGAACTCCTGATGCTGCTATCCTTTTTACGCTAGCCTTCAGATCGACTTCACATACAGGAAACTACATAATTTCTGAAATATTTATAAAAAAATTTTACTAACGGATAAATCAAGCTCTGTGAGTTTAGACAAACTAATGCTTCATAAATTATGTTTAACCCACAAATTGTTACCATATTTTTATTGTGGTAGCACCTAAAAATCTGAGCAACACTGGACCCCAATGCAATGGGAATAGTTAAACAAAATGGCGGGAAAAAGATTAAAAAAACCCCAACAATATAAAGCCACAACAAAAAAACCGCCAAACTACCATAAGTAACATTTATTCTTGTCCAAAGAACAGCCTCTTCTGTTGACAATATAGAAAAAAGCCACAAAACCTCCAAAATATTCTCTCAGAAAAAATACATCTTACAAAATAGATCATATACAAGATAATATTCTGACGCTTCTCTTAAATCAGATCTCAGATGACTACTACATATAATTAACTAAACCAGTCAAACATTAGGAAACTGCTGGCCAAAATGACTTTATCATTATTTATAAATTTTCTAATTGTGACAGAACTTAAAGGCAATGTTTAGCACTACAACAGATATTCTGTTCACAGTTTCGGTGAGCTATTTCTCTTAAGTCTCTCAAAGCCTCTTCCAGGCCTCAAAGTACAGCCATATATACACAGTACTTATAGTTTGGTCATGGCTGCAAACAAAATGAGTTTGAAACGCAATACTCATAGAAGTCTTTGAAACGCCTTAAGAAATCCCAAAAAGAGAGAGGCAGAGGAGTCAGACACGGTAGCTCCTACAGGCTCCACTTTCCTAGGAGAGGCCTGCAGAGGAGAGAACATGTGGCACGCAGACAGCCCCGTTCCTTCCTCGTCTAGGGGAGGAGGGAAGACTCATTCAAACTCCCCAGCGAGCGCCCGAGCCCGAGCAGGGCGCTCGCTGCGGGCACAGACCCGCGGCTAGCCCGGCTGCGG
>VZRH01006081.1:0-31941 GCA_013397555.1 Urocynchramus pylzowi
GGCTGTGGTTGTTGTCTGTTTGGACTTCGGCAGAGCCTTTCACACTGTCTCCCACAGCACACTCCAGGAGAAGCTGGCAGCCCATGGCTTGGCCAGGAGCACTCTGTGCTGGGTTAGGAACTGGCTGGGTGGCCGGGCCCAGAGAGTGGTGGTGAGCGGTGCTGCATCCAGCTGGGGCCAGTCACCAGTGGTGTCCCTCAGGGCTCTGTGCTGGGACCTGTTCTGTTCAGTGTTTTTATTGGTGACATGGATGAGGGGATTGAGTCTTTCATTGGTAAATTTGGGGGTGACACTAAGCTGGCAGCATGTGTCGATCTGTTGGAGGGTAGGAGGGCTCTGCAGACAGACCTGGAGTGGTTGGATGGATGGGCAGAGTCCAATAGGATGAAGTTTAATAAGTCCAGGTGCCAAGTCCTGCATTTTGGCCACAATAACCCCTGCAGTGTTGTAGACTGGGGAAGGTGTGGCTGGACAGTGCCCAGGCAGAAAGGGACCGGGGGTCACTGGTGACAGCCGGCTGAACATGAGCCAGCAGTGTGCCCTGGTGGCCAAGAAGGCCAAAGGCATCCTGGCCTGTGTCAGGAATAGCGTGGCCAGCAGGAGCAGGGAGGTCATTCTCCCCCTGTACTTGGCACTGGTGAGGCCACACCTGGAGTGCTGTGCCCAGTTCTGGCCCCTCAGTTTGGGAAGGACATTGAGACGCTGGAGCGCGTCCAGAGGAGGCAACGAGGCTGGTGAGGGGCTGGGAACACAAACCCTGTGAGGAACAGCTGAGGGAGCTGGGGGTGTTTAGCCTGGAGAAAAGGAAACTCAGAGGTGACCTTGTCACTCTCTACAACTTCCTGAAGGTGGTTGTAGTCAGGTGGGGGTTGGTCTCTTTCTCCAGGCAGCAGCTGACAGAATGAGAGGACACAGCCTTAAGCTGTACCAAGGGAAATACAGGTTGGATATTAGGAAAAAGTATTTACAGAAAGAGTGATAAAGTACTGGAATGGTCTGCCTAGGGAGGTGGTAGAGTCACCATCCTTGGATGTGTTTAAAAAAAGATTGGATGTGACACTTGGTGACATGGTTTAGTTGAGGTTTTAGGGCATGGGTTGGACTTGATGATCTTGAAGGTGTGATTCTGTGATTTTGGTGTTGGCACAGCTGCTTTTTGGAAGTAACATAAGGGGAAAATGTGACAGGCAATATCTTCTTAATAATAACTTAAATATTTTTAGGGTGTATCACTGATCAATTTACTGATTATGTAACTTCCTCTTCTAGCTGCCTGATGGCTGATAAGCTATGCATAGTCACTTTAAAGCACACATTAGTCACTGTGACTCCTCACTGCCCTGTGCTGAAAGTGGTGACTAATCTCTGGATCTGACTTTCCATTATGAAGTGCAACCTTTACCCTCAGTAACTAGGTGGAGGACTTCACAAAACAGTCTAAAACATTCCTGCCTCCTGTGCTGGGTCCCCCTTACCTCACAGCCAATGTCTGCAACTTCTGAGTCAGCTTGGAAAGATTTGAGGCATTTGTTGTGCTGCTAGGCTGTTAACAAATCTTTAGACTTTGCTGTCTCTTTGAGAAGAATCTAGCTTTGGATAGTGGCTCTTAAGCAGTCTGTGAAGCTGTAGCAGAATGAAGGAAGAAGCCAGCCTGCACATAAAAGCCTGATCCAGAGGCTTATTTTGGCACTCATTTTTGGCATTTTGTCTGATGAAACTGAGGTAGTACAGTGACTTCCATGCTTTGTAGAGTGCTTATAATAGGCTTTTATAATGAATAGAAGAAGGTTATGAGCCAAACATTTTTTTGGAATGTTACAAAATATGCAGTGGTAGAGAATCTTTTTTGCCTTTATTCAAAACCAGCTGATTCAGAGCTTAAATATCACTTCAGGTTAGCAGACTTTTCTGTGCAGATCTGAAATACTGAAACAGTCTCATTTTAGAGAGTATGGGTTAAGCAGGAAGAAGACTTGATCTTATTTTTCTGGTATAAAAAAAGTTGTGAGGGAGTCTTTAGGCTTTAGACTTCAACGTTGGAATAACATTAATACTTCTTTCAGCTCTGTTGAAAAGGGATTTAGCAGTGAGCATTGACAGTGAAGGCAGCCAGCACTGTCCTGAGCTGTATTTAATAGGAGCATGGTCATTATTTATAGGGAAGTGATTATTCCTCTCTGCTTAGTACTACTTGGCTGTCTAGAACTTGGTTTTTGGTCCTTGATCCAGGCAAAACATGAAATGGCAACATGAAAAGACCAGCAGAGGGACCAGCAGGGTGGTCATGAGGCTGGAGCTCAGGCCTGGGAGGGGAGGCTGGGGGAGCCTGGGTTGCTTCAGCCTGAAGAGCAATCTCAGAGGTACCTGACTGCAGGCCCCTTCATACCTGCAAGGATGCCATCAGGAACATGGGGGCCAGGCTCTTCACAGCAGTGAGATACAAAGGCTGTAATTTCTAATAAGAAGTAGGTACAAAACCAGTAGATTTAACAATTAAAAAACAAGCAAAACACCAAAACAGCAAAAATAACAGTCCAGCTTTTACTGTGAGAGCAACCATGCTGTGAAACAGGCTGCATGGGGAGGTTGTGCTGCTTTGTAGGAATTAAAAATACGGCTGGATTGAAACCCTGAGTCACTGCTGATCCTGGCCAGAAGCCCAGGGACCTCCTGAGGTTTCTTCTAACCTGAATGATTGTGTTTGTTCTGCTGCTTCTACAGATGTATGACTGACCATTCTCAAAACACTTGTTTTAGGGAAGACTGTTAACCTGTGAATAAAACAGACATTGTCATAGGTGTGTGAATTATTTCTGGAACGAGTTAGAGTAGCACTAAAAGATGGCAAATATTTGACAGCTATTGTGATCTTGTTTCTTTAAAGATAGAGGTAATAATCACAAGGAAAATCTAGCCATGTCATGGTGTCACCTTTAAAGGACATCAGACTCTCAGTTACCAAATACAGTCCTTCAGAGTCTGGGGACCAAACAGTTCAAGAGTTTGAAGATGCCTTCATGCAGTTAAAGCAAACCTACTCAGCAGTGTTCAAAATGATAAGAGCACAAAGATACTTTTGTTCATTGCTTGCTTAGTTTCTGGGGATAGATTGGATGGGGCTTTAAGGACTTGCTCTAGTGGAAGGCATCCCTGCTCATGGCAGGAGAGTTGGAACTAGATGACCTTTAGGGTCGTTTTCAACCCAAACCATTCTGTGGTGCTACAAATGGGGTTTTTTTTTGTGCTTTTTGGGACATACTGTTTCAGAAACCTGGCACTGCTGTAGAACACACTGGATAATTAATTACTAGGAAAATGAAACCTAACATACTTTTTACTATTGTGAGGTATGAAGAAACAGAATTCCGTAGGACTGGTAAAACTTGTACAAATGGATAACCTGTAACTTTGGAGCATTTCTCCTCTATTTAGTCCTTAAAGATGTCTTCTGTTGGTGCATTAGTAATCTTAAATAAGGGACTTGCCAAATCCCTCTCTCAAGGTAAAGGGAGTAACTGCTCTATTTCTACTGCTGAAAATAATTTTCTATGATGTAAGTAGTTAATGCTTTTTATAAAAAAGTTGACATTTACTGCAAGTGATAATGTGATGATAATGAACTGTACTTCTGTAATCCAGCTTTGCTTTCCTTGAAGTTCTTTAGCATCACAGCAGTTTTCTTCTTGAGATTTTGGGTAGTGATGGGTTTCTTTTTTCTTCCTTCCAGCAGTCTGCATGCTGTGAGATGTAGCCTGAAAGAAGGGAGAGATCTGGAATGCTTTCAAAAATAAAAATTAAGGAGAAACCCCTAAAAGCAAGTTTTTATTCATTGCTGTCTAGATTACAGTGGTAACCTGGTTTCTTTTTTCTAGTTCTAGTTCCATAGGTAGCCCTAAAAATTTAACTGATCAAAACATAAGCTAGCTGACAATTGTCTCCCAGTAACTGTGATATAGATAAGTTACTTCAAATTGTACTTTCTTTGCAGACCCTTTTTCTTCAGTTACCAAATACAAGAATACAGCTGTAGCAAATGTTTGACCCAGGCTTAACAAAAGTGAATGAGCTTTAAAATAGTACTATCATAAGTATTTTCCATTTTGTATATTAAAGTATAGCTTCTCTGAATGTCAGAATAGATCAGTCTCACTGTTTTGGATACTCTTGTTCAAATAGTATTGAAACAGCAGGTTAAGAACTGCTTATTTGAAAACCCTATGCAAATTGTGACTATTCAGTCCTTCATAAATTACAGAAATTAAAATATTTTGAGAAATGTTGAAGTTCCAATACTGGATGAGAAATACCACTTCAGAGCTAACTTTATGTGAAAATGACCTTTAGATGAAAATCGGATGACTAACAAGCTAAATAAAACTCTGTTATTCTTAAGTTCTAGCATGAAGAGCCAAATGCAGACATGCTTTCTGGTGCTTGTCTCAAAGCTGTGCCCCCCATCAACTATTTTCTTTCAAGTGACAGTCAAATGAGGATGCAGAAAACTAAGGGATGCTATTTGCATGGGAGCAGGTAGGAGCTCAGGATAAAATATTAGGATACTTCCTCTTTTAGCATCTTTTTAATTCTAAAGGTTTTCTTTGAGGTATGTTGTTCTTGAGGTAGTTATGATTTCTACTGTAAAGCTGCTGCTTAAGAAGCTCTGCTTCTTGATAAGGTAACATTTATTTTTAGAAGCTACAGAAGTAGTTCCAGAAAGAAAACTTGTTCCTAAAACTTGGAGGTATCCCTTATAGGAATTTTATTTACCCTTTTGGGTTACTTGGCCAGTTTTTTGTGACTTTGAGACTTCCCCAGTAGTTGCTCCCTATTTTAGAGCAATTTAGTGTGATTTTCAGACCTAGGTGTTGGCAAGATGGCCAGATCTAAGTATTGCTGCCTGGTTGCTGAAGAATTCTAAGGCCTTCTATTTGTGGGCATCTTCTGGTTTTGATATGGAGATGTTTTGGATTTGACAAAAAAATCAAATGGATATTTTATCAAAAGGATCATAAGGACAAGATGAAGCTAAAAGGAACCACACCACTTACGGGTATGTGAATGGATATTTGAATTGGGGGCAGGAACTTGGCAGAAGAAGCTGTGCACTTCTGGGGAGTTCCTTTTACAGCCAGTAGCAGAGGATGATAAGGCTGTCAGTGCTCTGTATCTGTCACTTCGCTGGCCACTCAGATTGGCAGCAAGGGACTGAGAGCTTCAAGAGAGACTTTTGTCTTTTTCATCAATAGAGTTGCTGATTTCTTTTAGAATATGGGAGAAAGAGATTGAAAAGGTACTATAAAGGGAAGCACTTACCTTCTTATGGATCACTCATCAGATGATATATAGCACCTTTAATTATCAATGTAAACAAACCTTTGGCTGCAGTATGCACTCTGCTTGAAATAATCTTGATGAGCCATCAGAAGTGGTAGATCAATATGCCTTACAATCCATTTAAAAGTACCAGGAAGGAACACAACTTTCTCCTGCAAGCTGTAGCTATAATTGTTTTGCTTAATAAGTTAATATGAGAACATGAGCACCACTCTACTTTTTAGGTTCTTACGTTATTGTTCATCTGTACTTCAGATACTCTTTGATCTTTAAGGCTTACTTGAATGTCATTAAACATCTGAAAGAAAACTCTTTCACTTATGTCACTAGGCACACTAGGTTAGGTATTTGTGGGGAAGAGAAGGAAATAACTAAGGTAGTTTGCTCTCAGGTAATGCAAAATTCTAATAATGTTTCAACTGCACAGGATGTAAAATTTACCAGGTTTTGCTGATTGCTACCTCAGTGGCTGCTATATGTAACATAATGGTGAGAAGTGGAGTCTTGACTTACTAGATGAGTGTTAAGAACATGCATTCCAAAACAGGAGCAATTAGGTTCAGTTTTTTTCTCTACTGTCACTAAAGTGTTCTGTCATATGCTCAACTTTAGTAGATTGAAGGAATAGAAGAGTGTGTGTGTGTGTTAAGAAAGACTTGTGAAAGCCGAAATATTATTTTGGTATAGTTTTGAGTAAGGCTGTTGCTTTTGTAGATGCTCTAAAAGCTTTAGAGAAGTTGTTGTCTGGCTGATGAGTTAAACATGCCCTTTTCTTAGAGATGCAGAGATCACAATATGATTGGTAAGAGGGAGAACAAGCATCAGAAATCACTACTTGTTTTCTTGGGTGTTTGTTTGTATGTGTTGTGTGTGGATAGGTATCATACACTTGTTGATCAGGAATTTAGAGCAGGTCAGCCAGTGACAATGGATTTCAGAAACACTGCTGGGGGTAAATTTAGAAATGCTTCTCAGCTATTTCAGTATTATTCATATGAATCTCATATTTGGGGTCTGAACTTTACCTCTTCTCTTTTTCAGTGGTTGGAGCAGAACCCAGGAAATCAGTGAGATTTATGTGCTGACCATGTTAAATGACTCCTCTGTTTGGGTGGGATGAGGCTGGAAGGACCAAAACACAATCCCTTGACTTTCCAGGCTTCTTTTGGTTTAGATTGTCATGTGAGCAGGTGGCATGTTCTTAAGCAGGTCCTGTGGTGTATGGTTTGGGAGCCTGGCAGCTCTAGCTGCCATCATGATGACTTGATTGTACACAAAGCATGGCAAACTAGCAGCCTGTGTTGGCATGCACAGACTTGAGGGGGTAGCAAAACTTCTGAAAAAACTTCTGAAAACTTCTGCTGAACTTCTCTTGCAGGAGCCACTAAAATAAGAGAGAATCACAATTTACTGGTAGATGGGGAACAATTTGTACATGGTAATACTATTTTTGTCATAGGAGCTGAACAGAGTAAGAAAAATAGGTACATCACAGCTATGGTGAATAAATGGTTTCACAGAACTTTAAAGATGGGGAGATGGCCTTTATTTTTACTAGCGAGATCTCTGTTTGCTAGAGATTAACTTCATTCTTTGCTCCTTGTAGAAAAACTTGTTCTAAAACATATGCACTTACCTGGTTTTTTTAGCTTGCAAAACTTTTATGAATTAGCAAATGCAGCCTGAAATAAATCCTGAGTAATAATGACTCTTTCTATTTGTTCCTGTTTAAAAACCTTCTAAATAGATTTGTTTTTAAAGTAGCTAAAGGACAAACACAGGTTTATTTGTCTGTTTATCTGTTCTGTGTGTAGTGTACCATAACTAAGAATCGAATCCAGGGGTATAGTTCTCAGTTATCTGAAATTTCAGACATTTAGTGGGTATTACAATGGCTCTATAAATGCATTTTTGACTTGATGGAATACTCATTTAGAGCTAATGAAATTTAATGGAGCTATCTATTGAGTAGATTTTCTGGATGAATCTAAATTAATTTATGCCCTACCAAATTGAATTCTGTAGTGCCCTTCTGTTTTTTGTCCTATCACCTGAACTGACAAGATTTGTCTGATCTATATGGACAACCCATATTAATATCTGTAGCAACCCTATGGTCAAAATTAGGATATTTTGCATGGAATATCTCTAAGCAATACAATTCCATGTTGCTGCAAATATGGATTAGCCTTAATTCTGATAACTGATAAAGCAAGTGATGTCATGATCATTAAAGTCTGTGGATCTTGTCCTTTAAAAAAACTCAAGCCTAAGTTGGTACTAGTTCTTAAACTGATGTAAGATTTATCAAGTAGGAGTTGGCTTGAATTATTTTACAGTAATTTGCCTTTTGACTGTGTTTCTAAGTAGACTTGGATGGAACTGAAATACTTAAAAATGCCTCTTCTGAGAATATTTTGTTCACTGTGATATTACTAGTTATGAAGGCCCTCAGTATCTGTTTTGGGGTTTTTTTGCAGATGATTCAACTCTAGAAGAAAGATTTGTCTTCACAAATTCCTTTGAAAGCACAATGGATGCATTTTAGAGTTCTACAGAAGTCATCTAGGAACAAGAACATTGGACTTTGAGGAATACCGGAGTTCAGAGAGCCCAGGAATTGGTCACTAATAAAGCCTCTTTGGCCATACAGCTTGGAAATGAGTACCATTGAGACAGCAAAGCTTGAAGAGCACATGGAGGGTCAGCCAAATGAGACTTCTAATGGCTACTCACGACCTGCTCTCTCAGTCAGTGAAGAGAACAAAAATGGCACTAGCAAACCAAAGGGCTTGTCTAATGGCTTGCGAAAAACAGCAAAGAAGTATCCTGACTACATCCAGATTGCTATGCCTGCTGAATCTAGGAACAAATTTCCTCTGGAATGGTGGAAAACAGGCATTGCCTTTGTCTATGCTCTCTTCAACTTGATTTTAACAACTGTCATGATCACTGTGGTCCATGAGAGAGTACCTCCAAAGGAGCTAAGCCCTCCCTTGCCTGACAAATTTTTTGATTACATTGATCGTGTGAAATGGGCTTTTTCTGTATCAGAAATAAATGGAATGATACTACTTGGATTATGGATATTCCAGTGGTTGTTTCTTAGATACAAGTAAGTTAGCAATGTATTTTTTTTTTTCTCTGCTCTGTGTTTACATTGCTCATTTTGGGTAGAAGAAATCATACAGTAAAATCCTTAACAATATTGTTGAATAGGGCTGGCAGGAAAATAACAAAGGGATGGCTTGTTTACAAAATGTTCTAGTTCATTTTGTTCTACAAAATGTTCTATGCCAGACATGGAAATACAGGTTTTCTGATTATTGAATAGTGTCTTTGAATTCTGAATTTCTGACACCTATGTTGTACTAGTCAAATTTATTCTGAGATTGGGCTTTTCAAAGTGTGTTTATTGGCCTGGGGATATTTAAACTGGGGAAATCATGATGGTGTAACAATCTAATCCAAGTTTGAGGAAGAACTCACTGTCCTCTACAGCTGCATAGAAGTTTTCTCCAGTGTCTTTCTCAAACAAGATGTATTTAAGTTGAGAATGGGGTTTTAGTATGGGACCAAAAAGAAAAGGTCAATGAGCTGAGGAAAACTGCCTGGCCATACCTGTAAGTTAGACTGAGGCCATCTCAAATTGGTGGGAGCTTCACACTATAAGGAGCTAACAAGACTAAAAGCTGAAGAGGGTGTTCTAATACTTGATTCAGAGAAGTGTGTGGTGAAGAGCTGGGGTGGAGCTGCTCTTTCATTCTGAGGATTCAGCTATCTGATGAAGCTAGAGCTCTGTAACTGTTGAATATCCTGCATGTAAACTTTGCACTCAATCTGTTTCCCCCCCTTTCCTTACTTTCAGATCAATAGTGGGACGCAGGTTCTTTTTTATAATAGGAACTTTGTATCTGTACCGATGTATTACCATGTATGTTACCACTTTACCTGTGCCTGGAATGCATTTTCAGTGTGCTCCAAAGGTAAGAGTCTTTGCCTCTTGCTTCTTGCCTTAGTCTCTGCATCAGTCCTGATCAAATCAGTCCTGATCACTCCTTAGATCAAATAGAAAATGATGTTTCAGGTATTACTAAATAAAACAAATTAATTTCAGTTGGTGTCTTCAGAAACATAGGTAGTGATAAACCAAAACTTGTGTGATAACAGAGCCTCAAATTGTTGATGCGGTTGGCTGCTCCCTTTCAGGACATCTTAGGTTGAAACAGTGTTGCTACTAAAGCAATCATCTTGCTTCTGAGGTTCAAGCTAATCGCTCTTAATACTGTAGCAATATTTTTTCTTATATGGTAGGATACCCAAGGTCAATACTGTAATTTATAGCCTGATATGCAAGCTTGTGTTGCTGTATCCCTTTAAAAACCCACACTGTTATGTGCTTTGCCTAGTTTCTCACACTATTTGGTCAAGAGCTATTACAATACCTGAAGTCAGCTGCCTGTGTTGGTTTCCAACCTACAAAATATATGGGAATGTGACTTAAACAAGTTCAGCGTAAATGAACTGATACATGCAAGAGACATGGATGTGCTAATAGTTTTATAGAAATATTTTAGAAATTTAATGACACTGGAGTTAAGTGGTGACATAAAGGAGTTACTCCCACTTTAGGTTACTAATAAAAAGTTGTAGACTTAAAATTCCTTGGAACAAACTCTGTGTTAGCTGTACTGAAAAAAAAGTATTGCCAGTTTAGTGGGGGGATAAATTTGTCACCTCTTGGATAAGATTTCTAGTCTCGAGTTACAGCTCATGGCTGTTGTCTTCTACGTTGAGACAACTTAGGGATATAGTAGATGAATTACTTCTTATGAATCAGTGTCTATTTGAAAATGTTTTATTTAAGTGCCCCTATTGTAAAGATTTAATGGTTTTGTTTTAACAGCTTGGGGAATGACTATGTAGTAGACTGTGTATTGAGGAGTGAGAAGAGGTAATCAAAGGAAAATGCAAGTGTCTCTGCTGAAAGTGCATTTTGCTAACATGAAACCAGGATTAATTACTTGAACACTGGAAAAACACTTGATGATAATTCTTCTGGATTTTTTATTATATGTGACTAGTTTTCTGATTATGGGAAACAGTTATCCATTTTTCTTGGGTTTTTTTCCTAGAATTAATTTAAAACAGCCAGATAAAACTGCCTAGTATCTGTAAGAAATTAAAAGCTGGTCCTAATTCATGCTTTAAAAATATACATCCTCCAAATATGTGTTAAGTCCTGAGTGAATTCATAACTAAATCTAAAATGAAGCAAGTTTGAGGTTTTTACTCGGTAGAAATAATGGTCAGCTCTGAACAGAATAACAAAATCGGTATGCAAGGTTGTACCAGTTTTTAATGGGTTTCATTGATTCTGTCAACTGCTGTGATGAAAGATCTGACCTTGCAACTTTTTAATGTTTACCTTTTTGGTATATTCTGCATCTCATTCTCATACAGTACATATTTTAAAATAGCCTGGGAAGGTATAGATGGAATGCTGGTGTTACCAAACTGATCTTTATCACCTATCAGCTTGGAAATGCATGCTTATTTGTTTAAGAATATATGAAAGAAACCTGAAGAAAAAGAAGATAATTTGTCCTTTTCTCCCTGTCTCCTTGACTCTATGTGTGTTTGGGCAAGAAGTGTGAGTCACTTATAATACTTCTTTCTGGTGTTCTAGTTGAACGGAGACTCTCAGGCAAAGGTTCAGAGAATCCTGCGACTGATTTCTGGTGGTGGTCTATCCATAACTGGATCACACATCCTGTGTGGAGACTTCCTGTTTAGTGGACACACTGTGGTATTAACACTGGTCTATCTGTTCATCAAAGAGTGTAAGTGATTGTATTTCAATGCACTTTCTTGTTCATGTTTGTTGTACTGGGAAAATGAATGACAAAAGTATGTGTAAAACTGCTGCCCTCCAAAAGTTTCTTGTCAATTGTACACAGACTGTAATTATATGGGTTTGAAACACAAATTGAGTGGAAATGGAACTGTGGCTGTAGTAAAATCATAAAATGGTTAAGGTTGGAAGGGACCACTGTAAGTTATCTAGCCCAACCTTTCTGCTCAAGCAGATTTGAGCACATTGCACAGGATTGTGTCCAGACAGTTCTTGAACGTTTCCAGTGAGAGACTTGACAGCCTTTCTGGGCAGTCTGTTCCAGTGCGTGGAACATGGGTTGCTCCACGTCTGTCTTGTACTAGGGAGCTTGGAACTCCAGATGTGCCTCACTGGGCCAAGTAGAGGGTCAGAACTACCTCCATCAACCTGCTGGCAATGATCTTACTAATACACCCCAGGCTACTCTGCCTTTTTGGCCATGAGGGCTCTGCTCATGGACAGCTTGGCCACCAGGACCTCCAGGTACTACTTAGCTTTCCAGCAGGTTGGCCCCCACCCTGTAGTGCTGTACCAGGTTCTTCCATCCAATTGCAGTACCCTGAACTTGCCCTTGCTGAGTTTCCAAAGGTTCTACTCTGCCCATCCCTTCAATGTGTGTGATTTTCTGAAGGGCAGCACAGCACGACTCCTCTGAGCTTTGTATCCTCAGCAGGCTTGCTGAGGATGAACTCTATCCCTTCATCTAAGTTGTTGATGAGTAAGTTGAACAATGCTGGGCCCAGTATGAACATTTGGGTTGAGCTAGACTGTGCCACTGATTAAAAACCCTCCAAGACCTGCCATTCAGCCAGTTCAGTCCACCCTCTAATGTGGACTGAACTAATTGTCCAGCCTTGCCTGTGAGGATATCATGGGAGACAGTGTCAGAAGTCTTGTTTGAAGTTCACACAGACAACATCCAGTTGTCTCCCATTATCTATCCAGACAGTTGTCCAGATTTTAAAGGCTATCAGGCTGGTTAAGCATGACTTCCCTATGGTGAATCTATGCTAACTACTCCTAACCACATGCTTAGTGATGGCCTCAAGGGTGAGCTGTTCCATCACCTTCCTAGGGATTGTGGTAAGGCTGACTATAAAAGTTATGGGCTTTAATTAATGGCTGAATGTGGCTAAACATGTCACTGCTATCCTTATGGAGTGTTTATTGCTTGATTAAAACAAGATCACTTTTCATCATTTGTTGATAAGCGATTTAATTTTTGGACAAAACATGCTGTAGTAATTGTGCAGGTTAGCTGCAGGGGGTTGTGGGCAATTTTGTGGCTTGAGCACAGCATCATTGCACACTTACACTGCATCCAGAAGCAAAGTTACTTTTCTTAGGTGTGCTGTACATTAGTTACTGCAAGCAATGAAAAGTTAATTCATGCTCTTTGGATGTCTTGTGCTTAAGTCTCCTACTTAATGCTTCTTGTAGTTGATAAGAATTTGGCAAGCATGCAGAAGATGCAGTTATGGTTTCCCCCTTTGCTTTACATTGCTCTGGGCATGGGAGGAAAAATCTTCTGTGCTGTACTGAGAGCATCTATTGAAGTGTTAGAGAACTTAGCACTGACTTCTAAATCTAATATATGGTAAGCAGTGCTTCTGTCCTCGGAGCTTGGCCACACATGAATATGTAGTGGGGAGTTCTATTCTCAGTTCACATGTTTGGAGTTGGAGTCTTCCCTCCTATTGTATCCCAAACTATGCAAATGCTAGCTTAGCTCATGGGAATGGAATTCTCACTGAAAAAAAAAAAGAAGACTAACCAGCATTAGTTTGATGGCTTCCTTTTATTCAAATGTTGAGGGAACAAGATGCTGCAGTGCTGCATTCTGCCTCAAACAAAAAAACACAATATAAAAGGGCATCTTGAATGTGGTAGACTCCAGATTGCAGATTTGAAATGTTCTTTGTTGAACAGTGATTGAAGATGCTGATTATAGTCTGATGATTCTTAGACTTAGGTCTTTCCTGTGATGTGAGTATTACTGGGGGAATGGCATTCGTAACTTATCAAAATTACCAGAGCAATTAGGAATTGCTTGTTTTGTCTGTTATGTTGTATTTTAGTGCTATTCATGTACTCAATTGTACCAGGAAAGATGAAGACAACCCAATATTTTCTGGGCTAGTTTCTCCTGTATTGTATATTATAAGGGATTGGTGCAATAAATTCATACAAATTTTTGTAATAAGCTCTTTGACTGCTGCCTAATTGTTAGGCATATATGTTACTGAAATTGTGCTTTATAAGTGAGAAATGCATAGCTTTCCTTTTTTCAACTTCCTATATAATGATCAAAATGTTATCTGAACCAGGGCATAAGCCTTATAATTGCTCTGAATTAGAGGCTTGGTGGCAGTCTTTTTTTGCTCTTTCAGTAACATGTCTTTGGTGTAAGATGTATTCTGAAGTTTTTGTCTGGCTTAGTGGAATTTTTGCTCTGCTCTTCTCTTCCTTTCATGCACTGCCATTTTTTTCACTTATTGTCTGCACACCACATTTTTCACCAGAATAGTTATTCATATTTTTAAAAGCCTTGGTATGTCTGTCTTGCTCAATGCTTTTTTCATCAACTTCTTGAGATTACTTGGCTTATCTTAAAGAAAAAAAAAAAAAATCAGTAGATGGAGATCTGTCTGCAGAGTTTTGGGGAGAGTTAAGAAAATTTGTTTTGTCACTTGCACCAAAAAATGGCACTACAGTTATTATTTTGCACAGGCCTCTGAGAGCCTACTGGGTTAGCTTGTTGAGATCAGTAACTTTTCTGCTGGTATTGTGAAAGGCTGACCATAACTTCACAAGGCAAGAGGTGCCAAAACCTCCCACTGTGAGTGAAATGAATCCAGTTAGCCTGTCAGAAGTTATGAACTATCATTGTGACATTCAGGGCATTTTTTCAATGGTGAAAGAAGTACAGGAGAACTTTTCCACTGAAGTGGCTGAAAAGCATTTTGAATAGCTTTGCTCCCATTTGTTAAATCTTGCATTAAAGGGTATAAATTCACATACTGTCCTTTTCTGTACAGTGTATTTTGATTCAAAGAACTGAAGCTTCATGCAAATTTATTAAAGCCTAAGAATTAAAACTATTATCTTTCTGTTTTTGATCTCTGCTCAGGTTGTATCAATTCTAGAGGCTTGAGTTTACTCAACTGTAGACTAAGAAAAGATTAAATACAACCAAGTTAAATAACTAAAGTGTATGTTTTACCTCAATTTTGTCTCTTCCTCTGCACCCTAAATCCTAGAAATGATTTAACTGGAAAATTTTATTTGACTAGAAAATGGGTGGCAGTGTTGTCTAACTAACCCATCTTGTGCTCACTTGAAAAAGTAAGAGCACCTCAGTAAGTTTGCATAATTCATTATGTAGATTCACACAAATCAAAACAGGGTATCTGTACCAGTGTGGTTGCAGGGGATCTGCACCAGTGTGATATGAGTTACGTTTTCAAATTTTTTAGCCTTAAATTAATTTTTTTTTCTTTTCCCCTTGCTTTTGTGGACTGTTAGAATAACAGATGGCTTTTTTGCTGTGTTTTTTCCCCATCACCACCCTGTCTCGCAGACTCACCTCGTCATTTCTGGTGGTATCACTTAATCTGCTGGCTGATGAGTGCTGCTGGCATCATCTGTATCCTGGTTGCTCATGAGCACTATACCGTAGATGTCATCATTGCCTACTATATCACCACACGGCTCTTCTGGTGGTACCACTCCATGGCTAATGAAAAGGTGAGTGGCCTTCTCAATCATTGTGTAGCCTGCATTTCTTTCAATTGCCTGAAGGTTAAAGTAAGTTCTTAATCTCAGAATAAAAATAGACATTCCCTATTAAAGCTTAAACAGAATGGGCAAGGAGTTTCACTTCATTGTTATTTCAGTAAATAATATTAATTTGTCTTAAAAATTTTTTGAGCTTTTGAGATTTTAATGCTGTTGTTGATGTATAGAATAGCCCTTCTTTGTCTCAGCTTATGAATAAACAGTAGTTTAGTAATAAAATTTCTGGACAACTGAAATTACCTAGACAGTCCTACAAGTCTAATGCCAATTCTTGTGTAAATGTCGTTAAAGGTACACTGTTCAGAGGGTTTCTGCTGCTGTTGTTTCGACACTTCCAAGTAGAATGTAGCTCTTAAGTCCATTTAATCTAATTCTCAACTATTACTCATCAGTGGAAACAGGACAGGCCTGAAAGCACTCATGTTGAAAAAGGTTTGAGTGCTTTGTTGCCCCAAATTTTGCACAGCAAGAAAGAATCCCTTTGTGGTAAAGATGGTCAGTTTGTAGTATGTATTTGGACAATAATGTCTGTCTCAATTCTATGTTTCTAGGCTAAATGCTCACTGTCTTTGCAGAAATGCATGCAAATGCATTGCATTTTTGCTGTTGTCTTGACTCAGTGTAATTGATTATAAGCCTTTAAACTGACAGTTGCCTTTTCCTCTTTACATGCTTGTGCCAATACAGACTTTAAAGGT
Organism: Urocynchramus pylzowi; assembly: GCA_013397555.1. Taxonomy (NCBI): domain Eukaryota; kingdom Metazoa; phylum Chordata; class Aves; order Passeriformes; family Fringillidae; genus Urocynchramus; species Urocynchramus pylzowi. Next base: position 15,727 of record VZRH01006081.1, read on the forward strand.
GTCTTCGCAGACGAATTTTCTCTCTCGAGCATGGTGGTATCCAATATTTTATTTCTTTGAGAAGAATGTGCAAGGCTCTGTCCCTTGCAGTTTTTCCTGGCCAATATCTTGGCCTCCCAGCTGCTTCAAATCTTCATGCAAAAAGTATTCACGGGTTCAGAAGACAGGAGAGGACAATGAAAAATCTACCTGAAGGAAAGCATCTGCTCTGTTTTTTTCATTTTTGATTTTTTTTTTACCAAAACATTAATGCTGTAACCAAAGTTCTTAAGAAGACTGTAACTGAAGAAGTGGACCAAGCTTCTGTGCAATTGATGGAAAGACAATTGTAGACACATATTGCATTTCAGATATTTTCCTCTCATCTGGCTGTACAGACCTATTCTATTCTTCAGTGCTATTGAAATGCACCACTGATGGGATTTTTTTTATTAAAGGAAAAAAATGGAGCAGGACTGTGCTTTATTAATGAGATAGAGGTGCCAAAGACCACAGTAACACTTCCATTACTATCACTCATCCACAGAAGCACCCAAAAGTCTCCTCTTCAGAGCTCTGGAGTGCCTAAGGGCAAAAACATGCTAACATGTAAAGGCACGATATTGGCAATTTGAGGTGTATTAAAAAAACCACAATTGTGGGAAGTGGTTTGTTGCATTATTCTTGCTAATGAAGGTAAGGCCTTTGTGTGACTGGTACAGCTGGAAGCAAGTCTGACTTTTTTTAAACACTGTAGGTATGAATATCTTAGGACCCTAAAATACTACTTATCACCATTAACTCCCATGTATTCTACTATATACCAATTTTTACATTTTTATTAGTAATTTTATATTTAAACGGTTGTGTTACCTGATGAATTTACAAATTAGGAACAGCTGCTAGCATCAGAGCTCAAGGAGCCTAAAATTTTATTTTTAGTAAGATACACAGTTTGAACATCTGAATCTTGAATTACAGCTGGCCTTGTGTATATAGCTCTACAGTGCCTGTCAGTGTATATAGATGCAGATATACACAAAAGCACATACCTTAAACAAAATTATTTACTGGGAAGAGTAATCCTAGAGTTCTTGATGCAGGCGGAAGTTGTACAGCTCTCACCTGCTTGAGGAATGCAAGGCCAGGTCCAAAATGGGGCTACATTTAAAATAAACATTTTAATTTTAGTAGCAATCTCTTGCTAAAGCTATGTAGCAGGTTTGCTTGGGAGCCATAGTTCTCCATTGAATTTCTTTTTTTTTGTCTTTTACCTCTTGATGTGTTTCTGTGACTTACTTTAAAAAAAGAACCAAACAAAAAAAGTGCTAAGATGAAATATCTACAGCAGCAGCATTTCTTCGACTACAACATAAAATAATTTCATATTAAATGACGTGGTGGTAGAACTCAAAAATAAATTACCTTTTTTCACAGGGTTTCAGTCCAGCTAAAATGGTTATCTAAACAAGTTGGCTAAGAATGGGGGAAACTACCATGGGGTGAACATGTAACAAAACCACAGATTAACAGCTGCCTGTTTCTTGTTGGTTTATGTTGTTTTGTATTGTTGTGAAAGCAAAGTCGAAAATTAGCACACCATGTTTAGCCATTGATGTTCTGTATTAATTTCTGCAGTTAACTCAATATTATTTTCAGATATTCACTAAAACCTAATGAAAAGATAAAACTACATTGTGTTGAGGTGATACTAATATAAACGAAATGCTGCATATTTTAAGAATGTCTTGAACTGAGTGACAAGTGTGAACACAATTTAAATAATGACAACTTGTTTTTAAAAAGTCCAGAGTTAAAGTTGTAAAATGAAATACAGAGTATTCAAATATGATAATTTTCAGTTAAGGGGATAATTTCTGAGTTGTACATGAGAATATTTTTGTGCATTTCAAATATTTTTGTGCATTATCAAAATAATACAATAAAAAGTATTCCTTTCAATACATTTTGGAAAAACTTAGTTAAGAAAGAAATTCAGCTGCGGTTTGGTTTTGTTATTTAAAATGAGTTTAGTAGACTCTGATAATGTGCCCCTGAAGTTGTGTGTATATGGGCTTATCTGTGCTTTCATTTGCTTGCTTCTAGCAGACCATGAACAGCTACAAAGCCAGTATCAAAAAACTTTTGAAAATCCATTTTCTCTATCATATGAACGAATCTGTTCAACACCAGTCAGTAGATGTCCTGAGATACTTGCTGTATCAGTACTATGTCATAGATCATAATTTTTAAAGCTAAAATCTAAGCTGTGTGAGACCTTAAATATGGTCATGTTAATCCACTTGTAGTTATACTATCTTTTAGGAGTTATGAATGGATTTCATTAGTAGTCACTGTGCCTTGAAAATAGCATGATGAAAAGCATTACCTAAGGAGCTTAAGCAGTGATTTTCATCTGGTGGCTGCAAAATAAACACTTTGACAGCGGGATTTCTGTAATAGATCTGCAAAGCAGGCTTTCTTCATGCAGGATGAGGTGTTTGGGGTTTTTTTACACTTATTACCCATTTTTTTCTTTCAGAAACAGGAATGAAATAGAACCAAGTAAAGACTCTGCTTTTGTTGGGCTGTGTGAGCTTTCATTCTATTGCTGAATTTGATAGAGACTTCTACTGTAATACAACAAGAAAGTTTAAGTTGCAGCTCTAGCTCAAAATACTTGATTCCTGTTGTGGCTCAGTCCTCCTTTAAATACTTAATATTTATCCATTGTATGAAAGCTCTCAAAGGGATATGTATGTGTTTAATTAGCAGAGAGCCCCAATTTTCTATGCTCTCAATAGCTTTTAAGTGCTTTTACAAACTTGGATGATATAGCTGTATTTGACTCTTTAGACCTATATGTAAGGTGATAAAATGGGGTAAGTAATGGTATATTCTAGTTCTTACTGTTACAGTAGTTTATCCAATGCAAACCACAACGGCTATGTAAAAATTAATAATTGTAACATCTTGATGATCTTTATATACAAATACCATGAAGCTTAAAGTATAGTTTCATCATAAGAAGCAAGAGAATGCAGTAAGTAAAAAGGAGAAACTTGGACTTTCCCTTAGGACTGCCATCAAATGGTTGATATATTATTTGGTCTGTATATGCCCAATACTTTGCAGTGTGTCACTAATTATTTTTCCTAGTTACAGTAATATTTCTCAGATGTCACATGAGCTGCCCCTTTTCTGTGACTGTAACATGCTCCTCTCGACTGAAGAGCATTTACATGTTGAACTTTACAGACAATAAAAAAAAACACTACATTTGTACACCTGACCTATCAGTATGACTTTGATGCTGATGGGCTTTCTTAAAATGCCTAACGTAAATTGGTCATGCTACAGATGCTAACTCCTAATGCCAGAAATTGTTAACGTCTATTTGAAAGCACTGTAAATGGACACCTTTTTCGGTACGTGCTTAGCACTCCCATGTGGACATAAAAGGTACTAACTGTTAGTCATCCTTCACTGCTCTTTCTTGGAAAGATCGCCACGGGTGGCGTAGTAGCAAAAAGAGCTACTAAAAATTGCTATGAGCCCTAGTACTAGATTTGCTGCCCTCCTTAAAAAAAAAAAAAAAAAATGGTTGGGAGAGAAGGAAACTAAAAAAAGTTTGTTAAAATACACTACCTTCATGTAATAGAGAAATAAAGCTCAGCACAGAGACAGAACTGGGAAGTCTTAAAAGAGATGAGAGACCATTCTCTTAATTGGATTATTGCAAATCCGCTTACTAAGGTCTTAAATCAGAATCTGTTCAATCTCTGGCTTTCTCCTATCAGTACTATCTGGCTAGACAGTTTATCCTAAGTTGTTTGGTACTAACCCAAATTCTTTTCCTCATTTCATTAGATGGGATTTACTGTTCTAGAGACAGATCCATTAGCTTCAGTGCAAGGTGAAGTCTTTCCATTAACTTTAAATGAGCTTTCCCATGGCTCTGTTGGTTTTTTGTGTTTGTTTGCAGGATTTTTTTCTTTGTTAGTGGGAATTTGTGTTCTATGGTTTTGGTTTTGTTGTTTTTTTGTTTGTTTTTTTTAATGCATAAACCTTGAATCTTAAGAGATTCATGGGCTTATTTTGAAAATGGGTCCAAGCTGCCAGATGGATTGGAACCATTTTGCCTTATTGGCAGATGTAATAGTTGTAAAACTCCATTGTCATCTTGATATTTTACAATATACATGTTTTTGACTTACCTAGAACTCTTACATGGGCACACAAAATTAGGGTGATGCTGTGAGATTGAACACTTCTGTATTGGAGTGCTCTATTCTAGGCATTGTAAAATCAATGTCTTAAATTCAGTTACTGAGAATAGGGATCTTAAAAGTAAATACTCCTGTTAGGCATCATTCACATGAGTATTGCTGCTTAAGTACACATGAGAAAAATATCCTAGCATGCCAATCAAGTAACTGCCTATAAGTAAGCCTTCATGTGACACTCTTTGATGCTTCTTAGAATCCAGAGAGAAGTGCTGTGAAATAGAGAATATAGACAAAGGCATTTGTTGTAGTATTTATAAGGAAAAGGAAAGAAGATGAAAACACTGAAGTAGATGGTGATCATATATTGATTTTTGCATGAAATTAAGCTAAAACTACACGTAACTTGTAAGAAGTGTAGATTTAAATTGTGTAATAGTTCTGGGAAAAAAAACCCCAGATCTATAAGGAAGCAGCAGTATTAAGCACATCATTCTGTGGTACAGCTGTGTATCTGTGCTGGCTCTAATCCATAACTTAAAATATAAAAATAAAACCCAACTCAGTGAGAAATGCTTGGAGATTAAAGTAATTAAATATTATTAGCAGTCTTTTATAAGTTGTTCCTACAAGCTGTCACTAATAGTTTCTAAAATGAGAACGAAGTGCTGTAATGCTTAAAACATACTGAAGCTTTTTTCTAATTGACTTTAGTTTCCATGGATTTAACCATATGATTAAATCTTATTAACCTAGAAAGCAGCAGATAAGAATGTCAGGCTGGATACAGGTAGCTCATGTATTGCAAGAAAACTTTCCAGTTCTGAATTCATCTTTCCTGACTAAACACTCAATGCCTGAATGATTTTTAAAGATGAAGTAACAATACTGTGCAGTCTCTAAGGTGTATATGAAATACTGGCGTTGAGGACTCCTCCTTTCTACTGTAAATCAGTGATTAAAAACCCACAAAGGTTTGACTTGTTTTCATTGCAAAATTTTTAATTGCAAAGAACTTGAAGTTGAGCAAATAGCTAGCTGTTTGTTTTCTGTGGCTCTTGGCTGTGTACTAACCTTTAAGATGCAATCTAGGTAGGAGGAAAGGGCAGACCACTTGTTACTGGGAGGAGCAGTGTGTGACTTTTTGAATTAAAATTATATTGGCTGCATGTTACATGCAACCTTTCTTATCTGTACTACAGTTGAAAAAAGATGCTGTATTATACTATTACAGTTAGTGTTTGCACTTTTTAAAATGATTCTGTAGTGGTTGACCCAGTCCTTCTGCTAGATGAGGAGTGTGTGATTTTGTCCTTTACTTGCTGTCTGTATGGTTAAATGTAACTGGTTTTAGTTCTGGTAAATGTCAATGGAAAAATTGCAGATCCCTTGGATATGGTACCTCAGATGTTTTACGGTATCTGTGCATGGGGTTCTTCTAGGAGAAATATTCTTCTTTCAAGCTGTGCCTAAAAAATAATAATGTTAGCTCTTGCATTTTCTCTCAGCATAATACGGTCTTTAGGAGGTTAGCATTTGTGACACTGCAAAGAGTTACTACAGAATAATCTCCTTTGTGCCAACTGAGTTCAGTTTTCACAAAGTATCTTTGAAATATGTTTTGAAGATGACTTTTGGGGTTGTTTTTTTTTTTTTTTCATTAAGAGATAAAGTGGTCAGAAATGAGTCTGAAATAAAAGTATCTTGAGCAGTTGGGGTCAGGCACCACACAGGCACATGGGTGTGGAAGGGGTTTCTCTGGCATAAGCAATATTGGATTCAGTACACAGTGGCTCCCCTAGGAAGGCAAACCAGGTTGTACTTGTACAGTACAAATGGCTGTGAGCCATCTCTACCTGTCCTTTTGAGCTTCTTTTGGACTGACAGTGCAGTACTAAAGGTGGCAATAGCTAAAACGTGAAGGTCACTTACAAATCAAAGCTATAGGTGGGGCTGAAATCTGATCTCTGTAAAAGCAGTCATCAGAGAGCTGCATTCCAATTCAACAAAGCATACAATTGGGTGTTACTTCAGGTATGTGAGTCACATTTAAGATGAGTGGGACTGTTTGCTTTCTAACTTTTTTTTATTAAAGATGGCAGGTGTGCTGAGAATACCAAGAAGAAATTTATCTCCCTGCTTACTTTTACCTCTGCTATTGAAGTGTTTGTGTATGAACCTTAAATATTACTGAACTCCAGCCCCTCTTACATTTGAGTAACTTAGCCATGCTTTGTTACTTCTGTAAAAACTGGGTTTGCATTCCACTTGTTTCAGTTTGTTGCCACTCAAAATGCTGCTTATGATGCTGTACTGCTTTAGACTACTGTCTAACTACCTCTGCTTCTACTAATTGTATTTTCTAAATGGCTCAATACAGAAGAGTAGGATTTGCATTTGAGAAGGCCTAATAATTAACCCTAAAGCCAAAGGCATTCTTGTCAGACGCATCTTTGCACAATTAGTACTTGAAAATTATATCAGGTTTCAAAACCTAACATGCTAGGACATATGTCTTTTCCTTCAGGAATCAATTCTTGTTTCTTAAATGTTTAGCACATTTGTTTGTGTTTATTTTCATGTTTTAGGAGAGCATGTGTGAGATGTGAAAAAGGTTCTGCCAGCTTTTGAGGTCAGGGTTATACCAAGGAACCTGAAAGTAAAAGCAGAAATAATGGTTTGGTAGCTGTGGTTATGCTTTCCATGTGACTTCAAAAACTCTCAAGACTTCCCTAGAAACAGCACAGGACCTCACTTTGGCTGCAACATGGTTTCATCCTTGTCAGCTGACAGCTTTTCTTGCATGACTTCTAGGTTGGATCCAGAGTATCCATAGCTCTTTATGTCAATTGGAGCTGTATATCCAACCTTGGAAAAACTAGACAAGAAAAGGTGTTGGCTGCTGAGGGACCCTCCAAGGCAATATGAGAATGCTGTAATGTGTGAATGATAAGAAGCTGTAAGATGGCATTGTTCTGTAGCTGCAGGATCCAGTTCTGCAAACATCATGCAGCAGACTACTATAACAACAAGCTGAGAAACCTTTGGCTGTAGTTTTTACTGATGTTTGCAAATTGCTTGTCATTTTCATATAAATTCTTCACAATTAGCAAGAGTTGGCTTTTATGTTGTAAAACTTTCAGGGTGACACTTTATAACTGATACTTTGTCAGGTAACTGAGTGTTGTGGTTTGCTGTATACGTGCAAGAGGTACTAGAACTGTTGTGGTTTGTGCTGCAATCTTTTCACTGTGTTAAAAAAAACCCAAACCAAACCAAACTATTGCACTAGTTGTACTTTAAAAAAAAGCAATAATGGGAGCATCTTGTAGCTTTTCCCTCCAGAGGTGCTGTCTGTCATTATCACTTCACTGTCAACTGTGAATTTGGTAAAACATGTTGAAGAATTTGTCCTATGTGGTTTACTTGTTTATTTGGCACATACAAGTTGAAATTTTTTATTGTCAGCCTGTGTACTAATGAATACAGGTGGATTATTTACATAACCACCCACATCTTTAAAAATCAAAAACCTTATATCCATTTATGGTGCTAATAATCTCAATTATAAAGAGCTATAAGAGGTATTCTCTTACACATGAACACTAAGGAAAGCTGTTGTGACACCTTTCAATAAAATAAAATTTCTCCACATTTTAAGTCTGTTCCAAATGCTTTTTATAAAAATACAACACTTTTTCTATTTCTGTTTTTTATAAAAATTGCAAAAAAATAGTATTTTAATGCAGGAAAACATTAGGAGTGTATATTGTTCTAAACTACATGTCCAATTCTAAATTTTCATACATTTAGGATAGCTAATGTTCTGAAACTCTGTCTAAAATCTAAGAATTTCACTAGGTAGGATTAAGGGACAGGCTGATAGTTTAAAGAAAATAATTCTCTGGCTTCATCACTGTTGAAGTCTTGGAGACAGAGGGAGAGGATGTGAAATGGACAAAGCTGTGTTAGGAGGTCACTGATTATATAGTGTAGATGAATATTTTGCTGAAACTTTAAAAAACCCCAAACAACTTGTGATGGATATGACCATGTAACTATCTAAAGAACAGAAGTGAAACAACATAATTGTGAAGGCAGTTGACAGTAGGACATTACAAAAATATGTGAAAGAACCTTAAACTAGATTGTTTAGATTGTGAAACAACAAAGTAATTTTCTAGCTTTGTTTGAAAGCTTCAAAAGTAACTTTTTCTTAAGGTGAAAAACTATCTTGTGCCTTCTGTTGCAGAAGTTATTGTTGCCTTCCCCCCTGCCTTTGGTTGTAATTTTATTGTATATAATGGACAGCACACTTCCAGATCTTTCCAAGAGGCATTTTTGGGCAGCGGTACCTACACTTTCTATCCACAGAGAATACTGAGCCTTTAGTTCTTGTTAAAGGCCCCTTACTTGTGAGCTTACAGTTGTGAAAGTACCTGCCTGTGACAGAGGTTTGGCAATCCTGCTGTAGTCAGCTCTTAGATGAGCACGATGCCCTTAATTCATCTGGGCACGGGAATGTGCGGAGTGGGAGCCATGCCCAGGTGCACTGGTGGCACTGAACCCTCTGCTCTGAAATGGTTGTACCCCAAGTTGCTATCCTTCATACACTAGAATAAATTCTGTTTAATCACTTCCACCTAGTACTTCAAGAAGTAAATGGGATTCTCTAAGATCTATTTGATGGACCTTCTGTATCAGTGCAAAGAATATTCCATGTTTAGAATAATTTAAAGCAGAAACAAGCCCACCATCTAGGATAAAACCAGGGCTGGATGGGGCTTTTGTTGAGTGAAGGTAGGTAGTCTAGTAACAATAGTCTGGATTGTCTTCCTACTTGTCTCAGTGCCAGCTTTTATAGTAGGACCATTGGAAAAGCCAAAGATTGAACAAAGTCATCCATAATAGTCCTAAGCCACATTGAAATATAATTTTCCTGTCTTAATTACTAGATGCTTCAGAGAAGATGGACTGTGGTTTTTTTAATTTACAAAAAAAAAGTGCAATAATTACAGAAATATTAAGAGGCAAATAGCTGCATGTTTCAATGCCCTGCAAAAACAAAACCTTTATAAGCATGTTACATGCACTTGACCAAAAGTGGGTTTTTTTAGCTTTAGCTGCTGTGTTACAGAAACATGTTTCAGTGCACTAGTGTAACTCAGAACTTCCAAATATTTTCAATGTGCTTTTGATGAGGAGAGTGTTTTTTATGAATAAAGTGCCTGTGGAAGTAAAAATCCAAAAGTTGTATGCAAGCTCAAATAAAGCATATAAAACCACAGCCCATACTTGAAGAGAATGGGTGCTAAGTCAGCAGCTGCATAGAACAGCTGGTCAACAGTCCTAAGAGTTGATAGGATTCAAAAACTAAGATAAAGTTTGAGCAAAGAATATTATTTTGCTTTTGAGTTTACTGGGTTAAACTTCCAATGCTTCTGCTTGGGCCTTAACTCTGTAATTTGGTTGTCTAAGGAAAAATTAGTTTCTTTGAACTATTCTATTTTTAATGCTTTTTTTCATGATAGTCTTTACTCTGGTGGGGATTTTTATTTGCTTGTTACGTGGAGCTATTTTTTGACATATTAAAAGTGGAGTCACCATATGCTTTGATTCCTCAGGGGTAAAAGGAAACACCATTCTTCAAACTCTTAAGTGCAGAATTAAAGGGAGTGTGGTTTTTATTATACTGATGCTAGGACTGAATAGGAAGGATTTCCATGGAGAGTACTGTAGTGTTTGTATATGTAGTTATTAGGGGTATGCAGAATATTAGTGAAGTACTTGGATATGTTTTTCTGGTAATTTCATGCTTTAAAAAGAGGCTATTTGGTTCTAATTTAAATTGGAGAAGCTGATTTCATTGTTGCAACAGCTATTATTTTAACTTGAAATGTCCACTTATGTACTGGTACATTAGAGGAAAAGTTATATTTTATCACTTAAAATTTTGAAATTAATCACATTTTCTATCAAAATTAATGTGCAATATAATCTCTGGACATCCTAGAATTGGCTATATGCCATTGAAACCAAACTTTCAGCTGCACATACAGAAAAGAGAGAAGAAAGGCACTTTTTTTAATCTAGTTTAGCTTCTTGACTAGATTGAGAAGGAAGTGAGGCTAGATTACTCTTGTACAAAGAAAACAGGCAAAAACAGTAATGTACTTCAGCTGTGCTGAATACCTTAGCTTCTTATTTTCACACTACAGAACTTAAACTTTTCCGGAGACTCAGATTTAAAATATCTTTAGTTCAGCTAAATTTTCATCTGTTTTTATATATTTTTTCTAATAGATGCATTTTATTTGTATACATTGTAATTAGCCGCTGAATTTCTGCCAAATATGGACAAAATAAAAGCTGCATTCTATTCTGCCAGTCTCAATCTGTTCCTAGTTTTTCTCTTTTGTTCAATCCATGGCTGGTAAAATATCCACTTGCTGTTTAGATTGAAGAGACAGTTGCCTTAATTGCTCAGAGGAAAACTGACCTTGACCATTTAAAGCTTTATGTATTTCTGAAATTGCTGTAACTTCTGTATAATTGCAATAAAACCTTTTTAATACACTTCAGCCATTCTTTTTATGAGCAACTTGTCACTACCTTTACTGAATGTTCAACTGTTTAAAAAATAGTTTGTTTAGCAAAACCCTTTTTAATGGGAAAGCTCCCTTTATTCTGTCTAATTTTTTTTTTTGTTTTTTGGGGATCACTTTATAGAATGAGCACTGTGGGCAAAATATGAATATTTTTCTCTGTTAGTGAGGGTATATCAAGATCACTTACTAAACCCACTGATGCTGCAGTAAATTATTGGGAACACCAGACAATGGCATTTTTTTGACGTTTAATTACCTCTCTAGATAATTAAGTAAATTTTATATTGCTGATCAGCTGGAAAATTGCACTGAAATGTTTACTAGAGGGAGGGGAAAGTTACCCTCAAAACCAGTTCTGAGGGGGTTTGGGGATTGGGGTGTTTGGGTGTGTTTTGGGGTTTTGTGTCTGTGTTTGGGGTTTTTTGTTATTATTTTATTGGAGGGAAAGGAGGAGAGCTACATGTCTTTTCCCGCTGACATTTAAGTGCCCCTCTTCGAAGCCTCTCGGGGTCCTAGAGCTGGGACATGGTTCTAGGTTCGTCCTTGGCTCTGGAAACAGAAGGTTTCGGTGTATTCCCTCGAACTGCCGGGTTTTTGTGTTTGGGAACGGGGGANCCCCGCGCCCTGGCCGCTCGTGGGCAACTTCGCCTTCGCCCTTCTGCCGCCGCCGCTGCTGCGCAGGTGGGCGGTGGATGTGAAGGGCGACCGGCTCTCCCCCGCCTTCTCGCCCCATGTCTTCCTCACCGGCCTCACCAAGATGTACGGCAGCATCTTCCGGCTCTTCGTGGGCAACCGCCCATTCATCATCCTCAACACTTTCGGGGCGGTGCGGNTTCTGAGGGGGTTTGGGGATTGCGGTGTTTGGGTGTGTTTTGGGGTTTTGTGTCTGTGTTTGGGGTTTTTTATTATTTTATTGGAGGGAAAGGAAGAGAGCTACATGTCTTTTTCCGCTGACATTTAAGTGCCCCTCTTCGAAGCCTCTCGGGGTCCTAGAGCTGGGACATGGTTCTAGGTTCGTCCTTGGCTCTGGAAACAGAAGGTTTCGGTGTATTCCCTCGAACTGCCGGGTTTTTGTGTTTGGGAACGGGGGAAAGGATCAGCTGTATTTCCTTCTCCTCTAAACCGCTAAAAAAAAATTGGTATTTGCGTAAGGAGCATTTGAAAACAAGTCCTGCGGGGGGTGGAGAGGAGCGCTCACTTTTTTTTTGTTATTGTGTTTTTACACGAGCAGGACAGGCGGGCTTATATTTAATCCTTTACAAACTCGGGCTCTGTCACGTCCCNCCGGCCTCACCAAGATGTACGGCAGCATCTTCCGGCTCTTCGTGGGCAACCGCCCATTCATCATCCTCAACACTTTCGGGGCGGTGCGGGAGGCGCTGGTGCAGAAGGCGGAGGTGTTCAGCGACCGGCCCTCCGTGCCCATCGTCCTCATGATCACCCACCACAAGGGTAAGCGCCCGGGGCCACCCCGAGTCCCGCCCGGGGAGCTGCCGCACGCCCGGTGATGGCCGGAGCGGGGCTTAGGAGCGATGCGCAGCGGGGGCTGCTCGGGACCGTGGCTGCTCTGCCGAAATTTATAAATAACTCCCGCGAGTTGTGGACTGAACTGTTTACTTGCGTTTTGCTCCTCGCCTGTGTCCCACGCCCTGCTGCTGACAGAGAAACTCGCCCTGCCTTGAGGTGCAGCATCCCCGCGAGGCTGGCAGTGCGGTGCCGTGCACCGCAGAGCATCTCTGGGGGACACGAGTGCCTGATCCCTTTAGCTCTGTGTACAGTAAAGGGACTGAGGAGCTGCTGGGGTGGCTGGGGTGGTTTAGACTGGAGAAGGGGAGGCTCAAGGGGGGGAGGCCTTATCTCTCTTTCCAACTGCCTGAAAAGGGCTTCTAGCCAGGGCGGGGTTGGTCTCCTGGGAACTAAGGGATAGGGCAAGAGGAAATGGCCTCATGTTGTACCAGGGGAAGTTTTGGTTGGTCATTAGGAGGAAGTTCTTCACAGAAAGTGTGATTTGACAGTGGAATCACCGTGCCTGGAGGTGTTTATGGAAGGGCTGGATGTGACACTCAGTGCCATGGTCCCGTTTCACAAGGGGGTGTTCGCTCACGGGTTGGAATCAATCTCAGAGGTCTTTTCCAACCTCATTGTTTCTGTGACTGGCACTTGTGCAGGGGTTTAAGGCTGGTCTGTCACCTGGGGGCTTTCTGATTTTGGCTGTGTGAGGGGCAGAAATTTCGAGTACTTGGGCAGTGGTGCAAAACTGAGCACTCCCCCAGCTCTTACCCAGGTAGTGGTGGCAGAGATCAGGCTTCTGTGGAGTCCTGTGGCTGCACAGTCTGCGCTGCCTGGGTGAAAGCTACTGTTGCTGAGATATTTGCAAATNCCTTATCTCTCTTTCCAACTGCCTGAAAAGGGCTTCTAGCCAGGGCGGGGTTGGTCTCCTGGGAACTAAGGGATAGGGCAAGAGGAAATGGCCTCATGTTGTACCAGGGGAAGTTTTGGTTGGTCATTAGGAGGAAGTTCTTCACAGAAAGTGTGATTTGACAGTGGAATCACCGTGCCTGGAGGTGTTTATGGAAGGGCTGGATGTGACACTCAGTGCCATGGTCCCGTTTCACAAGGGGGTGTTCGCTCACGGGTTGGAATCAATCTCAGAGGTCTTTTCCAACCTCATTGTTTCTGTGACTGGCACTTGTGCAGGGGTTTAAGGCTGGTCTGTCACCTGGGGGCTTTCTGATTTTGGCTGTGTGAGGGGCAGAAATTTCGAGTACTTGGGCAGTGGTGCAAAACTGAGCACTCCCCCAGCTCTTACCCAGGTAGTGGTGGCAGAGATCAGGCTTCTGTGGAGTCCTGTGGCTGCACAGTCTGCGCTGCCTGGGTGAAAGCTACTGTTGCTGAGATATTTGCAAATGTGTTATTCTGCTTGTCAAAACTTACTGAGCATATTTGGGTTAGGTTGTCTTTTTTTTTTTTTTTTTTGTTAAGAGTCCAAAGGAGAGTTACTAGCTTTTGCAGGAAAAAGACATGAAGGGTTTAAACACATGCTGACAATACTGTAGGTAGAATTTCTTCTTGTTTAGTTTTTAGGTCATTACTGATCTCAGTGTTTATGGAAATATACTGAACCTTTTTCAGTTTAGGAGGTGGACCCCAGAATGCTTGTTAGTGTGCTAGCTTGTTGTGAAACTTATGTATTTTTTATTTTTTCCAAGGGTAGGGAAATCTGGTTTTTAAGTGCATGAAACATTTATCTTTTTTTTTGTTGTTTGTTTTTTTCTATACCACAATTGCCCTAGTAAAGAGAAGAAGAAAGTGAGGGACCTAGATCATGTTTATTAAAATACTATCAGGTACCATTGCTGAAATCAGTTTGAAGAACAAAAAAAATATATGATTAATTGTATCAGTTTAATGATATTGTTCCAAGACAGATCTTACTGGCACGTTGTTATCGTGCATGAGTATTTTTAGGTACAGTACTTCAGCAAGAACTGGAGGAGGAAAGGGGAAGAGGAGTTAGATAATTTTAGCAGTGCTGTAAAACCTCATGTTCAGGCTCACGGTTGATTTCTTTTTCCTTGAGTGCCCTGAATTTCATATGTTTCTTGTTCTCTGTCAGACCTTTTTGAATATGGTGAAGCAAAAAGTAGCCAGGGCAGTTGGCAGCTTCTACCAGTGGGTGCTCCAGGAGAGTTGGACATACCAGGAATCTGTTGTCCATAGCCAGAGCATGCTATGGGATGGTGCAAGCCCAGGGATGGTGCCTGTCTGTGTTGCACTGTGGCAAGGACATTGTGTTGCTCTGGGTTTGGTTTTATCTGTAAGGTCACACCATAGCTGTGCTCAGGCATGAGCACTGCAGCATCAGGGCTGCCCAGGGGTCCATAAAACATTCCAGCTGTTCCATAGTGCTCATGTTAGCAGCATGCTGGATTGCCACGGACGTAGGAGTACTGTAGAGTGAACCACAAGGGTGGTGTGTTCTGAGTGCACAAAGGGTGAATATGGGCAGTGGGGCCACTGCCCCCACAAGCTGGTTCTCCAAATGGCAGTGGAAGTTACAGATGTGTCCCTGTGCTGGCTTGGGTTTAGTGGTGGCAGGAGGAGATGACTGAGCCTCTGCCATGCTGCGTGTGTGCTAACAAGTGCTGCTTTTTTAATCTGTGGTTCATGGGGGAGGCAGATGGGTTACAGCACTCAAACTGGAGGCCTCTTAAAATTGGTTTGGGTGATAATTTCAGGAGTTTGTGGGTGAGATGTTTCTGCAGGTCAGGACAGCAGCAGTTGTGTTAGTATGTAGTAGGAAAAGAAATAAAGGCGGGGTGATGGGTAACATCAGATCTGCCACTCACAATTTGGGTACTACAGCTCTGGGAGGTTTAGTGTCCATTTTGGGTTCCTGCATGTCCTTGGGTTTTTTGGGTTCTTTCATTCTGTAAGTGAGTTATTGTGGTTCAGAGATATTGTTACAGAGATATTTTCTTGTAAGCTGCATTTACTGGTATATTTTTGTCTTTACCTTGAGCTGCCCTGCCAGGTATGGTATGGAAGAAGGAGGGGCTTATGTCAGCTGTGTGGTTCTGTTGCATGTAAGATGCAAAGAAAATAATTGTGCCTAGAGGAGAGCAGGTAGAAGTATCAGAAATGGCATATACTACATTTCAGCAACTTGATTAGCAAGTGAGGGAGGCCTTCTTGGCTGCATAGAAAATGCCATAAGAACTTAAGGGAGAAGGTAGTACTCAATTCTTAATTCTTAATTAATCATCACATATGTCTGCAGAAAGAGAAGTTGTAGACTGGGGAGAAACAAGGCATTTCTGTGGTCTAATTTCAGTATTTTAGTTTTTTGTATTCTATAGCTACAAGAGGTAGCAAAGACTGAATCTGCAGAGTACGTGGAGTCAGAGTGGTTGTCTGCCTTTATAGCCCTGTCCTGTGCATATCCACATGTGGACATCTGACAGTACAGAAATTGAATGTTATTAAATGTCATGAGTGCTGTGTTTGTCCATGTTCCCAGTGTTGTAGCAGCACTAGAGCTAGCAGTAAAAAATGGAGGGGGGGTAGGGGTGGAGGAGAGTAAGTAAGCCTTTGCTTCTTGTGAGGATTTGAATTTTTTTGTATAAAAAGGGGAAATAAAATGAACTCTCTGGTTTTCTGAGTTTGTTGGTTGTATTGAAAGGGTTTCATTATCAGCTCATAGAAATTAGGCCTCTGTAGTGAGCATGAAGTCCTGGTTATTGTTGCTTCAGAATTTATTATTGTACGTCCTTCTGAGTTTTTTTGTTGTTGTTTGTTTTGTTTTGTTTTGCCTTAATTTGTTTATAGGAGAGGTTGTTTTTGTTGTTTTTTTTTTTTTTTTTTTTTTTTTTTTTTTTATGTTTAGATGTTTTTGTTGTTAT
>VZRH01006081.1:32047-44417 GCA_013397555.1 Urocynchramus pylzowi
TTTTTTGGGGGGGTTTTTTTTTTTTTTTTTTTTTTTTTTTTTTTTTTTTTTTTTAAGAGTACAGATGTCTGCTGAGTAACTTGGCTTTTTAGGGCAGGCAGATTTTCTTTAAAATCAGCAAAGGACTATTCCATTATGGTAGCTTGGTAGGGATACAGCTGAGAGTTTGCCTTCTTCTCTTACCTCTGTTGTTCTATGTTTATGCTTTTCTTCTTCCTTAATCTGCCTTCTATGTAATTCCTTCCCAATTCTTTCCCAATCAGTTGTTAGTATTCTGCAGCAGTTTGGATTTTGGGGACATCAGAAAACACCCATGCTCTCTGCAGGACTGCTGGAGAGGCTCACTGCATGTGAGGAGGTTTGTTGTTGGTGTTAGCTTTTCTGTGGGCCTAGGCAAGTCTATTTTACATTCAACACAATAGGTCTGTTTTGTTTTATTAAAGTATTTGGATCCTAAAACTAATTTTCTTAACAAAAAAAAAAAAAAAAAAAAGGGAAGAGACTATGGATGTGTAGCCTGTTTTGGAGATATTTGTTGTGGGATAGAAACAGTGATAACTTTGTTTTGTTCCAAGAAATCCATGTTTCTTTCGCAACCCAGCCACAAACTCTGGAAACCCAGGGTTCTTGGTTCTTGGCCAAATTCAACCCAGGTTGGTTCTTGGCCAAATTCAGCCCCAAATACTCCTGTTTTTTCAGAAGTAACCTACTTGAGGACACCAGTGCTAACAGGAAACAGTTGAGAGAAGAAATCTGGAAAGATTTTGGTTCTGTTTTTTGAAGGCCAGGAAGTGGGCTTTTGAATAGATTGCATGAGGAATGTCTTCATGCAGAGAAGATGAAATTCAGCTGATTCTGAGCTTGACTCTTCCTAATGTTCTTGTTTAGGATGTTTGAAGCTAGGTCATGTGTTTGTATTCTTTTAGCATTGAGGACTTGGAACATTAACTTGTAGTAGAAATGTAAGTAATGTTAAGTATTGAAACATGATGCATCTTCTACACTTATATACTACTTCTATTTTCTTATGGCCATTTCTCCTTCTAAGTTAAGGTTTGCAGTTGACAGAAGAACTGATGTTGCTTTTACAAAGTAACTTTTTGTTTCCAGGAAAAAAAAAAAAAAAGTGATGTTGTTTTACTAGAAGAACAAATCCAGAACTAGATCATGTTTGATGACTAAGCTTTCTCAGGTTAACCATGGAGTACATTAGAAATTGCAGTTTGTGTATTTGTTACCCTGTGGTGTTTTTGGTGTGGTCTTTTAATTCAACATAAGAGGTGCTTCTCTTTGAAAGTGAGTAATAGGGATTTAATTTGAATGGTGTTTCATGATGACACAATCATGAAGAACAAGTGCCTAGGGGCATCAAAACTGTGGAGATGCATATGAAGCAGAGTTTTGCCAAGTGTCTCTGAACCTGTTTTCACCTTCCCAGTTTTCTTGCAGTGTGAGTATCCTGTATTTTTATTATAACTTAAAGATAAAGCTCACTTGTAATAGACACATTTGCAAAAAGTATTGAGAAGTTTGTATAAACGAAGGAGAAAAAACACAAATCAGTTTGTGTTTTAATGTCTTCTGTTATGCCTTGCTGAATAAGTTCATGTCTCAGGACATTGGGAGAAAAGACTATATCAAACATATATCCCAGACTAACTGTTCCCTTGTCTTCATCTATTTGTGTCTTGCAAAGTCTAATGAAACTAGTGATGTAACTTGAATGTTTGTTTCAGTGATGAGGAAAAGGAGGGATGGGATTTCCAAAAGCTATAGTAAAGAACCTTGTGTTTTTCCTTTAGCTCCTAGACAGGTGCTTGGGAGAGATTTGCTTTGTATCATTTCCTTCTCTTCTGGCTCTTGGGTTGCAGGCATGGCTAACTATTTCTAATTGAAAATTGGGCATTTTGGTTTCAGTCTCTCCCTTTTTCTTTCAGGTGTTATTTTTGCACCTTATGGCCCTGTCTGGAAGCAACAGAGGAAATTCTCTCTGTCAACACTGCGTCATTTTGGAGTAGGAAGACACAGCTTAGAGCCTAAAATCATAGAGGAGCTGAACTTTGTAAAGGAGGAGATGCTGAAGCACGGGAAGGAGTCCTTTAATCCCTTCCCAATCATTCGCAACGCGGTGTCCAATGTTATCTGTTCCATGGCCTTTGGCAAGCGCTTTAACTACGAAGATGACGAGTTCAAGACGATGCTGAAGAACATGGCCCGCGCCCTGGAGCTGAGCGTGAACAGCTACATGATCCTGGTCAACATCTGCCCTTGGCTCTACTACCTTCCCTTCGGGCCTTTCCGGGAGCTTCGGCAAACGGAGTTAGACATTACTGCTTTTCTCAAGAGAATCATTGCCCAGCACAGGGATACGCTGGATGCAGCAAATCCCAGGGACTTCATTGATATGTACTTCATCCATGCTGAAGAAGAGAAGAGCAACAAGGAGAGCAGTTTTAATGACGATTACCTGTTTTTTATCATCGGTGATCTCTTCATCGCGGGCACAGATACTACCTCCAACACGTTGCTGTGGTGCCTGCTCTACATGTCTCTCTACCCTGAAGTACAAGGTAAGATTACTTTTATTCTAGGTGATTTATTTCAGACTGTAAAGCTCCAGATGCTCAGAAACAGAAGCAAACAGCGACAGTGAAGAAATCATTTGGAGTGCCAACGGTTTGTGTTGTATGTGTGTTTTGAAAGGCTGGTGTGTAATCAGGCATCTTCTGTCCTGCTGTTCTGTGATGATTTCTGGGTTAGTGCTATATATTAAGTGCTAAATAGCCCTTTAATCTGTGAGTTTCTTCTGGTTTGGGACAACTTTATCTTTCCCAAACAGTTCCAGGGAACCTTCAGCATGTTTGAAAAACTTTGGCAGTTGTGACATTCCAGGCATGTAGTAGTGACAGAAGATGTGTGAAGACCGTAGTGCTAAGGTCTGCTTTTAGGACTCCTTGAGCAGGGAGGTTCTTGAACCTGGCAGCAGAGTCTGGGGAAGTAGAACACTACCTGCTGTAGAGGAGGATCAAATCAGAGACAGCTTAAGCAAACTGGACTTGCACAAATGCACAGCACCAGCTGCCAGTGTTGTTAGAGGGCCCCTCCCTGTCAGTCTTGAGTCAGGGCACTCGGGTGGGTTGCTGATGATGAGGCATGGGGGGACAAAAACAAAAACAGAACAAACTGGTCTTGTTCAGTGTTGGGGAAGGATGACTGGGGGAAACCTTATACTATCTACAACTGTCTGATTAAAAGATGCTAAGAAGATGGAGGCAGTCTCACCTAAGGTGTGCAGGAGGGAAGGGAAGCAGTGGAAACAACCTACAACAAGGAAATTCTGATCAGATATCAGGAAAAGAAATTGCCCTGTCAACATGGCAAAGGAGTGACGTAGATTGCCCTGAGAGTTAACAGAATCTCTGGTTTTGGAATTTTTCAAAACTAAGTGGGTCATGACTGGTAGTAGTCTCATTTGCCCTGAGTTGGATCTGTTTGGAAAAATCTCTTTAAATAGGTCAAGATCATAGTTTATTGCACAAAGTCAAACAAACTGCAAAACAGGGCACCAGTTCAGTACATGGGAGAGAGAGTTCACTGGGGACAAATGTCAAGTAAACTTTTATTGCCATAGGATTATTCTTCTGTTTTATTGTCATGTGTTATCACTGCTTGACTTGATAGGCAGTTACATGGATTAGATGTATTCTAAATGACACAAATGGAATCCAGAAGAGTTTTGTGTTTGTTTTTTTA
The DNA here is from genome assembly GCA_013397555.1 of Urocynchramus pylzowi. NCBI lineage: Eukaryota > Metazoa > Chordata > Aves > Passeriformes > Fringillidae > Urocynchramus > Urocynchramus pylzowi. The sequence continues at coordinate 35,801 of VZRH01006081.1, forward strand.
ACCTTTTTTCCTTCTGCCGGGTAATGTATGTGTATGTGCTAGTCAATTTTTACTTTTCTGCTGATCTCTAACAGTTTTATTACCTCTCTCTGATTTCCCCTTACACTGTGGCTCTTGTCAAGTAATCTAAATATGCTCAGTAGTCCAGACTGTATCACTTTTAATATCCCATTCCTTATATCCTGATTGCCTTGGAGCTGTTTATGGACCCCTTTTTTTATTCCTGGTAATACATTTCTCTTAAATGTATTTCCTCCCTAGAGAAAATACCTGAATTGTGTATCTTTTAGAAATAGCAAAAGTTGCTTGCAACATGGAAAGGAAACTAACAGCTATCAGAGGAAAAAAAAAATATTTTTCTCTTTGGAAAACGGTTTTGCTTTTTACATGGAAATAGAGAATTATGTGGATGGACAATATGGTGAAGACATGGGGAGTATTTGGCTTGTTCTGTTCCCTGACTTAGTTTTGGTCCTTGACTCCTGAAGATCATTGAGATTTTTAAATATATGAGAAGTTGTGGAGTAGTTCAAATAACATGCTGTTGCAGAGATTGCTGGAGTTTACATTTTGCAGCTGGTAATGTGAGCAGCAGTTTGGCTGCTGTCTGTATAGTTTTTAGAAACTTTAGTTTTTTTCATATTTTTAGAAACAATGAGCAAATGAGTTGTTCAGGAAAAAGCACTGGTGTGACATTTGGTATGAGACAGTCTAATTTTTTTTTTTTTTTAATATATAGAAAACTTTATTTATTTGTTTAGATTACTGTGAACATACATGCCTAAATATAGGGCTATGATATGTCCCTAATAAAAGTAGCAAACCCCCACAAAGAAAGTACTGGAGAGCCACTGTCAGCACATCTCTTGCTGTGTTTTTTGTGGTTTTTAATGTTTTTTATGCATGAGCTTTTCTTCTGGGGCAAACCCAGTAGGTGGCAGCAGCGGCTCCTTAGACACAGTTCAGGCAGCACTTGGGGATGCTGGGACAGTTTTTTTCTCATTGAGCTTTTATTTAATCATGTGTCACTGCTAAGGGGAGAAAAAAGCAAAAACTCAGAGTATCAGCAGCCTGGTTGGAAAAGGCAAGTGGAACAACCACAAAGTATGCAAGATATAAAGGGTAAAAAATAAAAACTGACTTTTATTATTATTGATTAAAGGTTAGTTTTGAGGTCTCCTTTTTCAAGATTGTCTTTTGTGGTGTAGCCAGATTGCAAGTTACCTGCAAGAAAAGGCACATCATCCTGTACGTACATAGGTGAAGCAAATCCTGAATCTTGGAAACTTTTATGAAGAGAATTACTTGTATGCTGGACCTTCAGTGAAATGAAAGGGGCAAGCAAATAATTTGATTTTTTTTGCTCCCCATGAATGAGAAAGTTGATAAGCTCATGAATTTTTTTGACTTTGCAGAAGGGCTGCAAAGGGAAAGGAGCATCTGCTGCTGCCTTTGGGGGAAATGGGAAATAACTGAGTTTAGGTTCTGTGAATAGAAAGCAGGAAATGGCAAGAACGAGTTAAATGGCTTCAGTGCTTGCAGTAACAGCACCAGAATTCCTGCTCCAGAATGAAGTATCTAAAGCAACTGCATGAAAAACTTTCCCATCTCTTCACACTCAGGCACACACTGCACGCAGTTCTCTTACTGTTCAAGTTTTTAATTGCAGAGCAGAAGCTTGATGTTTTCATCATTCAAATTACTGTATAATTAAACTCTTAAAGTAAGATTATGAATATGTTTGGAGTAGCAACAGGACTTTTCCTGTACTTTTCCAATACTGAAATGCTAGCAGTGTCTGTCAGCTCAGTAGCTTTACTCTTGACTATTGTCAAGATTGTGCTTGGTCGTTTTCTTCATAGCTGAGTCTGTTCCTAAGGCTAATGTTGGTATAGCTGTTTCAGCTAGGAATCACATCTTGAAGTAATTTTTGAGAAATCCGTGTGAACAGTGAAGCAAGCACAGTCAGATGAAATTGAGATGATGTCTTCTCACATATTATGTCTTTTGACGTCTTTATTTTTCTTGCTCCCTTTGAATAGAGAAAGTTCATGCAGAAATTGAAGCAGTTCTAGGACGTGACAAAGTTCCCTCTCTTGCTCACAAGGCTCAAATGCCCTTCACAGAGGCAACCATTATGGAAGTGCAGAGGATGACTGCAGTTGTTCCCCTTTCTATTCCTCGAATGGCCTCAGAAACTGCTGGTAAGCATTCCTAGAGACTTGTTACTACAGTGTTTCCTCTGGGGATGAAGATCTGATGGGACAGCTAGTTGTAATTTACAAAGACCTCATTTACGTATTAGCTCTGTAAAACAAATATGTAAAATATTTGTCTTTATAGGGAGCAGGAGGCCTTGACATAGTTCTCTGTGTAAGCAGCATGTCTGACCTGACATCCAGCAGTTTTTCTAATCTCGAGTGATTTCTTCTCTGGGAGTCACTTGTATTGACTGGTGTTCTAAGTCATAGCTGGCAGCTGAGACTGCAGCTTTGTACCTGAAAGAGCAGAGCTGTTCTTGGCATTCTGACACAGAGGTCTGAAAACATCAGTTTAGAGTAATTGGTTTGCTAAAGGCTTATACCACTGACCTCCACATGTATAGAAAACATTAAGAAACGAGTCTTCCAACTCATCTATGTGTTTTCATAGACATAGCTGAGCACTGGCCAAAGTCAGTGTGAGAGAGGAATACTCAGCTTTTAAACCTATTACTGAATTGATCTGCTTTTCTAAATGTTTTGATTTGCAGGAGAGTGAGGTGCAACAAGCTGAAATGAGATTAGTCATTTCAAAACCCTTGTGTCACAACAGTTCAAAATCCATCCTTTGACTGTGGTGGGGCTCTGTGACAGCACAGGAGCAGGAGGAAAGTGGGTCACAGAGTGCATTTGGTGCTGTGGGTGCATGCAGTGGGTGCTGCAGAGTGCATTTCTGACAGCTGCTGCTTCCTTCTCTCTGCAGAAGCTGTTGGTGTAACAACTTGGTGTCTTCCCAGATGTTCAGGCTTGTGTGATTCTGACTCAAGCAGGGTAGCAGAGATCACCTTTGCCTTCAGCTTTTGCTACATTTGCTACATTTGCTACATTGCAGCCCACAGCTAGGGATCGATATAATTTTTTGTGACATCCTCTTGTTGTCTTTTTACTGCTATTTTTCCCACGTTTCCTTCTATCAACTTGTCACTTCTCTGTGTCTGTTTTTGTTTAAAGTGCTCCAGGGATATACTATTCCTAAGGGTAGTGTGATTGTGCCCAACCTGTGGTCAGTACACAGAGATCCTAACATTTGGGAGAAGCCAGATGAATTTCAACCATCAAGATTTCTGGATGAAAATGGCCAGCTAATAAAGAAAGAGTCATTCATTCCTTTTGGAATGGGTAAGATAATTCACATGGAGTCATTAGCTGGGTGGGTGGGTGGTGGTGTTTCAAGTGTAGGGCCTTGGGGGTGAGGGATATGAAAGTTGCACGTAGGACCAATTATAGAAGTAGATTTACTATCACAGTTGGTGGCTTGCAAAATGGTTTGGGTCCCTAAATAGCCAGTCACCAGACAGAAATGATGAATTGTTCTTTGATACTACTTTTGCTGTGAATGTAAATATTGTTAATATGAACTAGTACAGATAAACAAGGCTTAGACTCAAATACAGGAGGCCAGAGCTTCAGAGGTCATAGCTTAATAGTAGTTTGAGCCTTTTTTGGACTATGGTAGCACAGGAATTACATGTGTGTTAACAAATAGGTCAACTGTATAAAGACAGTAATACCTCTCTTCTAACTGTTCTTTAGGTAAACGTGTGTGCATGGGAGAGCAGTTGGCCAAAATGGAGCTGTTCTTGATTTTTTCAAGTCTTATGCAAAGTTTTACCTTTATGTACCCTGAAAATGCTGCAAAACCATCTATGGAGGGAAGGTTTGGTCTAACTTTAGCTCCATGTCCATTCAACATAATAGCTTTGAAAAAATGATACAGTGTCAAAAAAGATTAAGCAAAGAAATACTGCACTTCTAAAATACAGCTTTTTTTATTATTATTATTACTTCCAGCTTATTTGTTACTTTCTTTCCAGAAAATAACCCCAACTGTGTAGACTTTCCTAGTCAGTGAGAATGATCCATTTAGCCTTCTGGAAGGAAGATTTTTTTGTCGGCTGTTGCATTCCACAAATAAACTGACAGCATAGTTTTTAATTGATGTTAAAACTTGGTGGGCTTAACCTCTGTCTATTATGGTCAGTTTGTCAAATGTTTATTATGGGAGAATGGTCCAAAACATTTGTTACTGTTCTGGCAAATAGTAATTGTGAAAAATTGTGAAAGCAGCACATAAACATTTCATTTACCAAAGGAGTGAAGCACATCATGTAATATTTAAAGTATTAATGAATTGATTGTTAGCATTTTCTGTGAAAAGAAAGATTATAGCTGAGCTTAAATAATTACTTACACTTTTTGGAAATTACCAAATGACATTACTTTTAATCTTGGAGGATTCTTTTTTGCAACTAACTTATAGGTGTAGTAGATTGGATTCCAAATATCCTTGAGATTCAGGGCTCACTATAAAAAAGCAGGTACCAAGTTGGAAAAGCCAGGGTTTGAGGCCAAATGAGTCCTTGAATATGCCACATTCTCAACATGAAATGAGTGTGCAGCATCATGATGCAGATGTTTTATCTCAGAATACAAAGGAGAGCGGAATTCTCTAGCAAGAAACAGCAGAGCTCTGTTCTCTCTGGTGCCAAACATATTCAAGACATCTGTGCTGCCTCTTGGCATTCATTGTTTACCTCATGGCAGCAGTGGCTGCAGGCTGGACGGGACCAGCAGCTGCTCACTGGGGAAAACACTACATGTGTAGTCCTGAAGTCGAGGCTGGTGCTCAGGTTTTTCATCCACATACAGGCAGTGTGGACAGTACTGCCACAACCTCTGGCTTTGGGAACTGGAGTTCCCAGTTCTTCAAATATGGCATCACTAGAGCAGTACAGGTACTGCTTATACATTTACCATGGAACAGGAGGAAGCTGACAAACTTGAGGTTTGGATAGAATAGCTCTCTGTTTATTATCTTCCATATAGAGTAAAAGTATCTGTAGTTCATACAGCATTAGTGTATCAGTACTTTTTTCACATGCAGAATCTTAGTGCTCTTAACCACTGTCAAACCAGCTGCCAAGGAAACCTCATGTTAATTGTTTCAGAACAGGGCTCTCAGTCTTGCCTTGTATTTCCAACATGAAAAGTGATCTTTTGGGGGACTATGTAACAACTAACTTTTGAATAGTTGTTCTTAATCATTCTTTAATCTCTTTACACTCCTTTTGATCTATCAGAATTTCGTATCACATTAATTACGTTTCTATATATTATTCTAAAGATTTATTTCCCCTCACTGGAGATCTAGAGAATACCTAGAGCCCTCCTAATGTCAAGTTTACAAGACTGGAATGTGAATTTGAATGTAATTCCAAATTGGATATTCCATAGCAGAAACAAAACCCAAATTATAAAAGGAGAGACAACTTCTCAGCTTTAAATAAATGTCTGGTTTTGTCACTTTTACCTTGAAGTTTTAAAAGCCAGGTAGTGCCTAACAAAGACTGTAAGATAGTTATTTTGCATTTAAATTAAGGTTATCTGTTACCTCTTTTAACAGAGTGCCTTAATTTTTGAATTATGTGTTCGGTTGGTCAGGTATCCCACTGTCTGTGTGAGAACTTTCAATTCTTAATTAGGTTAACTTTTGACTATATAGGCTTGTGGGTTTGGTTTTTTGGTATGAAGTTTTTGAAAACTTAGTACAATAAAAAGATGAGTTTGGTACCAATGCAGTGAACTTGCTCTAAAACCGGACAGTACTGGAGAATTGAGCACTTTATTTAATTTAATTTTGTATTTTCCAATGAATAAATAGATTCTGTAGAGTTGGGATTTTTGTCTGGAAATCCTAAAATTATGCTTAATTGAGAAGCTAAAATTAAGTGCTGATAATATTTATCTTTCTGTTGAAATGTCTCTTTAAACAACATAATGATGTTGGTGTGCAACTGATCACTTGTACAAAATATCTGTCCTTTTAATCAATGAGGACACATTTGAAAAGCACTTTAGTATTTTTTTTTACAGATTCCAAAGAAGATGCAATTCACATAATCCCCTGGTATGTGAAACTGTACATATTTGTGCTTGTTTTGCCTGCTGAGTTTAGTTTAAAATGTCACCTTTCAAAACTACCCTTTGAAAATTTGCCTTCTGCAAATACTACTTTGAGAATGTGTTTTTTGGTGATACCTGTAATCAAATGCTGCAATGTGTGACAGGCTAAAACTACTGATTGGAAGTTCCACCCATGTCAAGGTGTGCTAGAATACAGGATGCTGTTGGAAATGACAATAAAGACCTGCCTTTCATACCTTCCAGGTGCATTGAAATTTTCACAGGATACCATAAAAGTAGCTAAACAATAGCATAATAGCAGCAAAGTCTGTGGATTTCAAAGTGTGTTGCCATCTTTGGCAAACTGTAAAGAGTGGTAGCAAAGTTGGTTTGTTTCTGTAAATGTATCCTCCCCCTCTCCTTTTTTTTAGCAGAGGAAGCATCTCAAATGCCTTGTTGAAAAATGTGTGCTCAGATAAGTGGGTGACTGTTTCTGAATGCTGCAAATATCTTTATTTCTAAAATTACTTTGCTTCAATGTGTTTTTATTTTGAATAAAGTAATTCCTAAGTAAGTGTTTCACAGCTTTGCATAGTCATTTCAATGAGTTCCACTTACTGACTAAACTTGTGGTGTTTGGCATCTTACATCTTGCAGAAAAAGCTTCTGAGTGAGAAAATGTTAAAAATGCTTTGGATGAAGAATGAAGGAGGTAGGGAAACAAAGTGAAATTGGGAAAATAACATTGCCAGGCATGTTATGAACAAATGATAGAAAGAGGTTTTTTTAAAAACACTGTTACCCAGAGTAGAAGAAGAGGGAAGGGTAGGAGATGAGGAAGATAAAGGAGCAAATGAATTGTCAGCAGGAGGAGGTGTGCAGTCTGCAGGAAAGAAAAAGAAAACCTGGGCAGAAGTTGAGGTGTAGTTTTTTTGGACTCCTGGCATCGAGAGAGGCAGAGAGGGAAAGAGGTGCCAAGGGGGAGCCTGGGGGAGAGGGCAAAGAGCCCCCGAGGGGTCTCAGGGGAAAGGGGGAGATCCTTCCCTATGGAAGAGCAGGGGGCTGAGCTGAAATGTTTGTGAGGAGGGGGTGGGTATCAGCACTGGTCTTAACCAGGAGCTGGGCACTCAGCAACAAGAGCTGTCGGTGGAAATCTTGTGTCATATGCCCTGGAGTTAGGTTGCAGGTTACTTGGCATCCTGCTATTTTTTGTTTGTTTGTTTGTTTGTTTGTTTGTTTGTTTTAGGGGAAATTCATTAATTAGCATTCAGCTGTCATTTGTATACACAGAGATCATTAAGGGTGAGTCTTTAGATAAAGCTGTTTCCACAGCCACTTTCTGCTCCTGCCTAATCCAGGTGAATTTTTTTGCAGTAGGTTTGTGGTACAAAGTGCGGAGATATGAGAATACAGCACTTTATTTTGAATAAAACAAGCTGCTTAATGTTTACACTGATGCTGACTCAAGTAGTATTTGCAGTGTTGTCAGCTGCTGCTGAACTGCAGGTCTTTCTGGTGATAAATTAATTAGATGAAAAATCAGGGCAGTCGGCATCTGATATGATTCAGCTGTTAGTGTTTATAATGGAAGAATTTTTCTCTTGAGTTTTTTTTAAATTATATTCGTTTATTATGTATCTTGTGCTAGCCTGGAAATAGCATCCCCTTCTAGTCAGGAAACTTTTGTTGTGGAGAGCTTCTAATGATGTGAATAGGAAGAACATTGAGGCGCTGGAGAGTGTCCAGAGAAGGGCAAAGAGGCTGGGGAAGGGTCTGGAGCACAGGTCCTGTGAGGAGCAGCTGAGGGATCTGGCGTTGTTTAGCCCGGAGGAAAGGGGGCTCAGGGCAGACCTTATCGCTCTCCACAACTCCCTGACCGGGAGGGTGTAGCCAGGTGGGGGTAGAGCTCTTCTCCCACGGATAGAATAAGAGGACACAGCCTTAAGCTGTACCGGGAGAGGTTTGGGTTGAACTCTGTGTTCACAGAGAGGGTGATTTGACACTGGAATGGGCTGCCCGGGGAGGTGGTGCAGTCACCGTTCCTGGAGGTGTTTAGTGAAAGACTGGATCCGCCACTTGGTGTCATGGTCCAGTTGACATGGTGGTGTTTGGTCACGGGTTGGACTCGATGGTCTCGAAGATCTTTCCGGCCTCATTGATTCAGCGGTTCTGTGAGCATGAGCAGCGGCATGAGCGAGCGCTGAGGGCAGCGCGGTGACCTCTGAGGCGAAGGGCGGGCATCAGGCAGCCTCGGCCGCCGGCCCAGCGCCAGCCGGGGGCTTGCGGGCGTTCCGGCAGTGCTGACCTTGCCCTTACTGCTTGGCTCTTAGGGAGTCAGAGGCAGCGAAGGTGAAAGACCCAACGCGCCTCCCCCCTCGGCGGGCAGCTGGGACCGGGTAGCCGGGACCTGCCGCCTTCCCCCGGGGCGGAGCGCGGCGCTCGCCCCGCCTCGC
>VZRH01006081.1:44536-143485 GCA_013397555.1 Urocynchramus pylzowi
CAGCGCGGGCCCTTCCCGGGCTGCTGCTCCCGCGCCCCCGCGCCCCGCTGGGGCTCTGAGCCCGCAGCTGAGCCCGGCCGCGGTGCTGCACTCCGCGCCGTCCCCGGGCGGGAAGGGGCGGGCTCAGGGAAGGGCGAGCGGTCTGCTGGCGGACCGGCATGAATAAATCCCACAACTAAACATACCAACCCTCCTGGCGCTTCTCGGAAGGTGTTGCAGACCGTGCTCAAACTCCTTCGCGCTCGCCTTTCCAGGCTCTGTGTGTGTGTGTGGGCAGCAGCGGCCGCGCTGGCTCTGGGCCGTGCTGGGACGCGGCCCTGCGCTCCGCTGCCAGACTGCCGCGGCTCGGGGCTCGCCTCTGCCGGGGCGGGGCACAGGGTAGTGCTGCTCCGCTCCTTGCGCAGCTCCCCCGCTTCTCCTGCTGATCCGCCCGCCTTCAGGTCAGACGGCTTGGCGAGAAGAACCAAGGATGATGGCTTAGATTGTTTAAGGTGGTTCTTAAGACAGTGCGTGGACTGATTGTAAACAGACAGGTAATGATATGTGGAAAATGTTGGTTGGAAAGAAGATTCTTCTAGCAAGGGAGCAGATCTAGTGACATTTTAGACATTTTACCAGTAGAATGCGGCAGCTAAAATGAGCATTTAGCTGTCAGTCATCTTCAGAATTATGAACATTTAAATAGGACTTATTTTCCCACAGTTTAATCTCAGACCTTTGGCTTTTAAGTTCACCTTTAACTTGATAGCTTTAGAACATTAAATTGAAGAGTCCTTTCAGTGATTGACAATTTCAGCACTTAGTTAATTCAGAGAAAGAACCTGTTGCCCAGGATACCAGCGTCTGATTCTTCACAAAGAATAAGGGGGGGTAGGCAAACATCTGAGCGGAAGCTGACAGTGGGGCTGGAGCTGGAGATCATGAATAGCAGTTCTCCCTTTCAATGAATTAATAGGTTTGCTTCTCAGAACTAAAGATTTCTTACATTCCTGGCAAATGGAATACAGAGGCAAATTTTTTTGGCTAAGAAAATAGTTGTTTGTTCTCTTTTCTGGTAAAAACACTCCTCTGTATCGTAATACTAGAGCTTGAGGTTTCCACTGGAGAACCATCGAAGAACAACTTAAAAAAAAGTTGTTCTTGTGTTTGAGGAAGATGCAGACTATGCAAAGCTTATCATTTTCCAGGTAAGTGTGCTGATCTTGTTCTGCTGGACTGCACATTTTCAGAGAGCAGCTTGTCAAGAGAAACATGTCTGGTATTTGACAGTAACAGGGGTTGCAGGCCTCTACCACTGTTCAGGGTCCAGGATTGTTTTGCTGACCATCTGCCTCCAATTTATCAATCCAAACTTATCTCAAAGCAGAGGTCATTATAACACTGAGTGGTGTCTCCCCTGTACCCTATTAATAAAGCTGCTTTTCATCCCTTTTTGAGCACTTAAGAAATTGTGTCTCCTCTTCTCTTGGTTTTTTATACTGTCAGGTGAAGCAAGCCTCAGCTAAAGTGTATGGCTGAAACCCATAATTTTTTATTCTGCCCTGTGAAGAGCATTTCTGTATGAAAAAAGCATTGATTGACTCCCCAGCACTTGTGCTTCTTATTTAGAAACACATTCTTAAGATCATTGGATAGTAGAGTTTAGGCAACTGTGTGATTGAGTTGCAAGGAAATGGTATGGTCTTGTCTTATTTTCTTCCTCCCTGTCCATGTAAATATGGTGGGAAATGGGAGATGTTAATTTTTCAAGATTTTTCACCAGGTGGTCAGTGACAGTGTCATAAATGGATCCTCAGAGAAGCTGAGGGCAGCACGATGCCCTCAGCTCTTAAAAATGTGCTTTCATCTTCAGATGAAAAATCACTGTTAAAAATGATCAGCAACAGATGAAGTGTTAGAAGTGCAAGTTTGGTTTCAGTGGTTTTTATGGAATGGCCATTGTGCAAATAAAAAACCAAGTTGGATGAAGAAATGTCTGTCTGCAGACTGTCCCCTTGTTAAAGCTCTACTGCTGCTGTCCAGGGACAATCTGGCATTTCTTTATTTGCTGGTGAGGTGGTATTACCTCACCTATTTTAGTGAGGTAAATTGGATGAGAGTATCCCCATGCTTTTCTTCATGAGATAGCTGTACTTTCCGTTTCAGCTGGCTTTGTTGAGTAGGTCTTGTGGGTGCATGAGTCTTTAGTCATCAGATGTAAGGTTAAATGCAAGATAAAGGATTGCTGAAGGGAAGCTCTGAAGTTGAGTCACTTTAAAACCATCAGTGGAACTGTGTTTTAATATCTGTTTTACACAGTTACTAAATCACAACTCTCTTAGTTCAAGGATTCTGGAGTGAAGATAGACTGTTGCTAACTAACTAGAGGAACATAAATTAAGTAATAGTGAAATAACAGATAACAAACAGCTGATCTTTAATATGCTAATACAATGCAAGACAGTGACGTTATGTGTTTGAAATTAATTTAAATACCAACCAAAAAGGCAATCCAGTAGTGCTGTGTGTAGCTGAGCCAGTGTTTGCACTAAGTGCAGAGTAAGGAGACTCTGTAGCCATTCTTGTCTGTGTGGAATCCTGGAGTGGCAAACATTCACCCCTGCTCCACTGTCACCTTCCTGTTCTTGCAGGGACATGCTCATGGCCTGACAGCAGAGCTGTGTTCTGGGGACACAGGGTTGCCTGTCCCCTGTGCCACCTGCTCACCCTTGCCAGCATTCCAGTTTTGGTCTCCACAGCCCTTTTTCCTTCCAAGATCCAAGGCTCTTAACTAAAACACTTGTTCCTTTCAAGACAACTGTTTATTCTGTATTCTGCTGGCCACAGCAATTTAGATGCCTTCAGACACAAGATTCTGCAGACAGTGGGAGGGAAAGAGAGATTTCTTTTTCCTTTTCCCTCAAGTTGTTTGAGACCTTTGTCCCTTCAGCATCACCCCAGCTGTATACAGGCTTTTGTGATTTTTCTAGTCAAGTGCATTTAATTCAATGTATTTTATCTCTCTTTTGCCTAAATGCCTGGTGTATTGTCTGTCAACACAAATCAGTATGGTTGGTTGTTTTGTGACATTGATGTTGAATTTTTTTTTTTTTTGACTTCCAGGTTGCAGCAGCCAGTGGTCATGCTGTGGTGTTAGTTGACCAGTCAGATGAAATCCTTAAAAAGTCTACAAAAGGAATTGAAGAGAGTTTGAAGAGAGTGATAAAGAAGAAGTTTGCAGATAAGCCTGAGGTTGACACCTTCTTCTTAATTTCTCTAGGAAAACTTGAAAGAATAAAAACTGCCATATTGAAGTTATGATATTGCAGTTATGCATTATAGAGCATGTTATTATACTTGCTTAAAAAGAAAACTTTTTTCCCAGTGTGCTCAAGAACCTGGACTTTCAGTTTGTTTGGTTTTTTTTTAATTTAGGGAGGTTGAAAGATGCGTTACCTCATTTTCTTTCCTTAATAAACTTCAGCTTCAGGATAAAGATTTAAACCTACTTGGCAATCTTTTAAAACAGATGCTAAGTGTGAAATGGAGTAAAATTATTCATCAAACTTAAAAGCAAGCAGTCTTTGAGTGCTTACCTGGGAATGCACCCATTTTATCCGAAAGCAAATAGTAACAAAATTGTCTTAATACCTGAGTAAGGAGCCTTTTATTATTTTAACTTTTTTCCTCCTAACTTGGCCACAGGATTACTGCAAAGGAAATGGGAGTGCAAGTGACACATGTTAGATATATAACTCAGCATTTGCATTGCTGAGTAAGTCTTGCATACAGCAAGCCACTGTGGTGCTAGCTTTGTATCCTAAGGGTTACTTGTTGCTGTGCTTGCTTCTCTAAATTCCACAGCAGATTCATTTCTTCTTTTGATACATGTTAACATATACAATGTATACTGATCTTGATGACTGCCAGAAAATGATGCAGCAGACAAAGGAAATAAAAAGGGCTTGTTTGCAGGAGTATGGAAGTGCCAGGATAAGTAGGGCATACATATATAATTATGGAGGGCCTTTTAATCAAAAAGAAAACTGTCCACATAATACTTGCACTTTTTGTATGACATTATATTCTACCATATAGTTTGTTTTTTTTTTAATTTGTACTGCATCTCCATTTACCCCTGGCTAAAGATCTTGCATTTCTCTTTGATTTCTGTCCTCATAAACTATGTCAGCAGATTTACTAGTGAGAAAACATTTTTTCCCCACTTTTTCACTGAAACTATAGCTACTGATTGAACAACTAGGTGATCACTCAGACTCTTGTGCTGAAGGTTGGACTACAGCAAATGGTCTTCCTAAAAGAATGGATTTAAAGGTCTCCTATTTGCTTCAAAACAGATTTGATTGGCTAGGAAAATTTTGTCAGTGGAAAGCATTGTACCTCAACACACTGAGAGCTTTTTCATTGATTTGGAAATGTGGCAGACTGCCTGCATTTTGGGGGGGTCAAAACCACCAGAGAACATAAGGGGATTCTCATGTAAAAGTAAATTAAATGACTGTAAATAGACGTTACAGCTGCTTGAAAATGTTTCAGGCTGGTGCTGAGTTCATCAAGAAGACCTTGAAGAACCTCACAACAAGCACAGATGCAGCATCAGTGGTCCACAGCACAGATTTGGTGATAGAAGCCATTGTGGAGAACCTGGAAGTTAAAAATAAACTCTTCAAGACGCTGGATAAGTTTGCTCCAGAGTATGTGCATTTTTCTTGTTACATTTTGAAATTTACACTATTTCCTGTTTTTACATTCACAGTTCTCTGTTTTCTTAGCTGCTTTATTTAAAAATCAATTTTGCTGTCTCAGAGTAGCTCCAGACTATCATGTTGGTGTGGAATAGTTGTTGTGCCAGGTGCATATGTTATAAAAGTTCTCAGGTGTGTTGCATTGCTTCATTTGCTTGTTGCATTGCTTCATTTGCTTGTTGCATTGCTTCATTTGCTTGTTGCATTGCTTCATTTGCTTGTTGCATTGCTTCATTTGTTGTTCCAGGTGTGTTTAGTCATTAAGATTGCCTACCTACTTGGCAAGTTCAAATCTTAATCCAACCACAGGTGCAGAACAGTAGAATTAACTTGTTCCAGTGGACATGGGTTACTGTTGTGTTCCCATACTTAAATAGGGAATTGGGGTGATAAAGTATTTGTTTCCAGCATATTTGTCATAAACAAGTTTTACGAAGTCTCAGTCAGCTCAATAATGTGAGCATGGGGACTTGGAGCCTCGCTTAGAAATATGTATGTTTGGAGCACCTGAGGCTATTTTTCATAAGATTGAGCTGTCTGTCAGCATAGCTGCTGTAGAATATCAAATTTTACATCACAGTGTTAAAAGATACTGGGGGTTGTTCAAATATGCTCCTGCCCATTGCGTGAGGGCTGATTTTGCAGAGTTGGGAAAAATGGCTAAAGCAAGAAGCCTTTCTTTTTAAGAGGATGTTTGGAAGCTGTTATAAACATACAGATCTCTTATGTGTTGGATAAAGAAAGGTTAAGTGGATGGCAAAAAAATGGGTTGCAGTGTAGAAAGTCTAGATGAAATACCAGTAAAATAGTGAAACTTAGTAGTCAAGTGTTTAAAATATTAGCTTTGGATACAAAAGGTAATTTTTAACTTTGTACTGAGAGAGTATAGAGTTGCAGATGGTGTGTGTGTAGTGTGGGGAAAGACAGAAACCTGTAGTGAGTGTTTTTCCATGTGTTGGAAGGAAGCAGTAGGCTTTACTCATCCCTCATGGTACTGTACTGGAATGGAGAGCTCTCCCTGTCAGTGCAAGCATTCTACAGCCTTTTCTAAGACTGAATAGTTCAAAATTTATAAACCTATTGTATGGACTAACTGTTGTGTCAGCTCAGTAGGGGTGGTAGACTTGTGGTTAATGGGTAACAAAAGATTTGTTTAAAGACAGCTTTGAGTCTCAGGAGGAGCTTTGCTTCTGAGAGGCTCTGAGCATTGATGGCCCTCGGAAGTGTGGGTTACAGGGAGAGACCAGGAAAGAGCAGGATGCTGTGGAGGGATGACTTGGCTTTATTCAAATCTCAGGACTTCCCACAGGGTTGATGATAGCAGGTGGAAATGTGAGGGGCTATGTATTACAGTTATTCTGACAACTGTTATACAACTTCTGCCTGTGAAAAACAAGGTGTGTGAAACCCTGCATTTTTTGTGATGTATTTCATGTCTTATGCATTTCTTAAGCTGCAACATGTACTTGTTCATCTCCCGTTTTTGCACTATGGAGACAACTCTGAGGAAAATAAATAAGTCTGGGAACTGCAAAAAACTAAAATATACATTGAAAAAGCATAGTACAATTAACTTAATTACTTTTCCTTTTCTTATAAAGTAACTGAGTAATTCCTCTGAAAGTGGACCTAAACATGTAGGGGATGGGAAAGCTATCCTTTTATTGAGAGAAGTTGTATTTGTGAGTGGGGAGTGAATTTCTCCTAAGTGTTCAAATCAAATGTAATAAGCCAGGAGCTTTTGGCAACCCTTTGGAAACTCAGGGTATTCCTCATATGGGTAGCTGTCCAGGTGAAACAGTGGATGCTGTTCCTTGAGTGCCATTAGTCTGAGAACATATTTTACTTGTTTATGTTCTTGTAACTTTGCAAAAATTTATGTTCTTGGAGCTTTACAAAATGTGTAAGGCAGAATTGCGTGTCCTATTCCTCTCAGTATTATAACTCACCACATTTAGTATTTATTACTGTGTTACATGGTCATCATCTTTGGAGCAGAGTAAAGCATTGCTACCTACTCTTCAGTTCTGTTTCCCTTTTCTTGAATGGAGTTAGCCTTGCATTTCCATTTTGAAAAAGGTCAGGCTAGGGTTTTTGTAGACACTGCAGCACTTTTCCAAACAGGATAATAATGAATATGACAAATGAACTTTTGCATATCCACTTTAAAAACTTTTCTGTACTTGATTTCTGTTTTTTTCTGGGATGTAGGAAATGCCCATCAATATTCCTCGGTCTAGGATTTGCCTTTAGATGTGGAAACTCAGCTTGGACCTGGCCAGTGTTTTTCAGCTGTTCACTGTATTAGAATCAATGTGTTATAAAACTGTTAAAAAAAGAAGTATTGTTCAGTGTTTGCTGTGTAAGGCAGCTGGACTGTAAGAGTTGGTTTTATTGGAAATATTTATTAACATTTCTCTTGTGTTGGGCTCTGCTTTTGACGTCTTTCCCTGAGCCACTAGATGGCACCAAGAGAAAGCACTCTGGTGTTGGGAAAGCCATTTCCATGGCTTCACTAGTACTTGTTTCCCCAAGCCTCCCAACTCTGCTGTCACCTGAAGCATGGATTGTGTCATTATAAGTCACAGAGGCGTGAAAATTTTATTCTAAACTCAACTGAAATCACTTGGTTGGTCAGAGAAGAAAGTGTAACTAAAATGCACTTGTTCACTGTGCAAATCCAATGCTTTTCTTTTTTCCAAGGCTTTCTATTGTGTGAGGCTACAGAAGAGGTATTGAGGTAAAATCTCTTAAGTGAACTCAGATATAAACCTAGCAGTGATTATATTTCACAAATCAATGTGCTTCTTTTTTATATCAATATTTTAATTTTTATATACAGTGGCAAATTTTCAGTGAGAATTTTGTATGCACTGACCTTGCAAGGTCAAAACTATGGAATGCAGAATTCTCCTTTTAGTACCTCACCTCAGAACAGTATAAGGCCACTTTATGGTGGGGAGATAATAAAAGAATATTTGTAAGAAGAGGAAACAGGAATTTTCAGGATTTTTTATTTCCTTCACTATAACAAAAAAAAAATATAATAAAAAATTGAAAACAAAGTAGGTGTTTTTGTCTTGAAATGTTCTCTTTAATGCCACTATAAAATGTCACCATGACTTGGATGTAACTTTTCTGAAAGCTCTGTTGTAAAGCTCAGTTACATCTTAGTACAATGTAAGCAAAATATCAACATAGATAAACATTTGCCAAGTCCAGTAGGATAACTTTTTGAAGGGAGAGTAGGATGCAATCCAAAATGAAAGGTAGGTTTTAATCTCTAATTTAGTTTCTGATTTTCTGATTTGAAGAAAAAGCCATTTCTCTAAGTTTTTGGTGTGATAGCAGGGCTTTTGAGGTTTTGAGATCTTTTTAGGAAGAAAAACCCAAAACAAACAAAAAACTCAAACCACTATAAATTGCAGTTAGTAAATCTGGTTTATGTCTGGAAAAGGTCTTCATATATGTGTTAAAATTCTTGGCGTATTGTGTGTCCTTTGCAGTGTCCTTTGCAGTGTCCTAGTGTGGCAGGTTTTAAATTTTCTCTGTTTTTTTCCCCGTCAGATCTTTGTTCTGGTGGTAGGTTTGCTCATCATGTCTGTCATTGATGATTTTAAACCAAAGTAAATTGCAAATTTTCTGTAAGACTCTAAAGTGCATTTTTGACATGGCATATGATTGGGTTTTAATAAATGTCTAAATGTGTTTAACAACAAATAAAAATACCCTTAGGTTTCCAGGATTGCTGAAGAAATTACCTAGAATGAATTTGGGGAGTGAAATAAAATTTTCTGCTTGCACAGTCCTTTTTTCTAACCCTAATAAAAGTATTCAACATAATTCCTCAAGAATCAGAAAGTCACATGGTCTTTCTGCAGTGGTTATTTAATCATTACTGTGCTTAGACCTCAGTAGAAGGACCATGGTAAACTGCAGGGATATTTCTGACAATTCTTGGGTGGTTAGACAGAGGATGTCTCTTTATGTTTAGTGCTTCAATCTCCTACTGTCCTTTATTCAGTATATATATTTCTTATTTCCAGGCATACGATATTTGCAAGCAACACTTCATCCTTGCAAATCACAAAGATGGCAAACGCCACCACCAGGCAGGACCGATTTGGTGGTCTCCATTTCTTCAATCCTGTGCCTATGATGAAGCTCGTGGAGGTGAGTGTCTTCTGAGCACACCTTACAGGGGCTGCTGTCATCATGTTCCATCATAGCAGCAACTGCAGCCCAGCAGTGGGATTTCAGATGGATTGACAGAGCAGATCTCAGTTTGCAGCTGTTCCAATATGGAATTGGCTGCCTCTATTGATTATAGAGGGTGCTGCAGTCACTGTTGAGGGGCAGGTTTAAGAGGCAGAGGTAACTCCTTCAGTCTGAAGGCTCCTGAACTGCCAACAGAGGTGCTGTTTATAGCCATCATTTCAAGCAGGGAGGCTTATTCATAAGAAGTGCTGATACCAGTGTAGAAATAAATAGAAAATATCAGGAGATGAAATCTTATTGCCTTGTCACTTTTGAAACAAAATCAGTCGTTTGTTTCAGTGTTTCCAGTGCTACAGGCTGGGGAAGAGGGGCTGGAAATCTGACCAGAGGAAAAGAATCTGGGAGTGCTGGCAGATAGCTGCTGAACATGAGCCAGTGTGTGCTCAGGTGGCCAAGAAGGCCAATGCCATCCTGCCTTGTGTCAAAAATAGTGTGGCCAGCAGGACCAGGGCCGTGACTGTCCCTCTGTACTCGGCACTGGTGAGGCCACACCTCGAATGCTGTGTCCATTTCTGGGCCTTTCACTACAGGAATGACATTGATGTGCTGGAGCATGTCCAGAGAAAGGAAACAGAGCTGGTGAAGAGTCTGGAGAGTAACTCACATGAGGAGCAGCTGAGGGAGCTGGGATTGTTTAGCTTGAAAAAATGAGGCCAAGGAGAAGCCTTATCACTCCCTAAAATTACCTGAGAGAGGGTTGTAGAGAGGTGGAGTAGCTGCTAGAACTTCTTATATCAGGAGCTAGGGCTGTTTAAATGGTTCTCTAGAGTGATGTCCTTGTGTTTCCCAAGACAAGAGACTATGTAGATTTTAGAGTTCTTTTGATACACTATAATTTCTTAAGTGTGCTTTCAAAGAATGGTTCCTTTTACCATCCTTCCATAGTGGCTGAGTGGGAAAGTGTCTTGAAGAAACACAACTTTGCAAAATGCTGTGTCTATGTGTAAAATAGTGTTCTGGGTCTGTTACATATCTATACATTGAAGTTGGTTTTCTGCAAAACATTTTGTGAATTTCTGGAAGAGTGTTCTGGATTACATTGCTGCAATGGGGAAATGAGGGAGACTCTGCTCATAAATATGCTTATGCTCTCTCTGCCTTCCCTGTACCCAGGTCATCAAGACTCCAATGACCAGCCAAAAGACTTTTGAATCACTTGTGGATTTCAGTAAGGCAGTAGGAAAGAGTCCTGTCAGTTGTAAGGTGAGTCCGCTTTGACAGTATAGTCTTCAGAGGGTTTGTCCTTGCAGCTTAATTTTAAGGTGCTAGGTTTTAGTAGATGTATGAGCACTTCAAAAATTTCCAGGCTTCTTCTTGTCCAGTTTGTCTTTGTAATTAAAAGCAATTTTACAAAGAAAACACCCACATTTACCACAAATTCTTCAAAGTCCAGTGACTCTAGACATCTTGTCTAGAGCAGCAAAACCCATAGGTATCAGAGCTTACTGTTACGGAGTCTTTTTTTCAAGTCCTGCAGAAGCATGGACTGGAGAGCTTAAGCAGGAGCATATCTTTAGCCTTGCCAGAGACAAAACTGCTGCCTTTTGTACTGTGAGGCAGTTGGCTGAATCCTCCATGGTGTGTGCTCATTGCAAGTTTTTCTTAAGACTGCAGTAACTAGACACATATTAATCTTAATTTCTTCTCAGCTTTGGGGTTTTTTTCTCTAGAGAAACACCCTACTTCGAAAGCACACTTTTTCTGAATCCATTAAGCTGTGGTCTGGATAGCTTTATGCAAGCTACTGCTTTGGGTTTCACAGCTCCCAGGAGACAGTTGATAATAAAAAGAAGGGCCTGCAATCTGGTAGTTACTGGATTAATTAATTCAGCTTCTGGATACTGGACTCTAATTCTGGCTGTGTTCTCTGAATTCTGGCTAAATTGTTCTGTGGCCTTAGTTGACTTTTTTCCTATTTCTGACACAGTTTAGTACTATGCAATGTATAGAATACAGGATGAATTGTTATAAATCAGCTTGGATAGAGAATAATGCAGTATTCAAGCCTGAACTTTTTTTTTTTTAATTTTTGCTTAAAGGGGAAGCCTTGCTTGGGGTTCTCTGTATAAAATATTGATATAAAGTGGAATGAATAATAAACATCTGAAACAGTAATAATATACAAAATAATATTGTATTTGCAGAACTCTTTCTCTTGTGTTTGATTTATTGTGCTTTTGATTGATGCTTGTGCAAAAGAAGTTTTGCATTCATTTGTTACCTTCTGACAGCATTTGTCTTACCTTTTCATTGTTAGTGTTGATGTTTGCTGTTAAATCTTTCCTAACTTTCAAAAGTATGGATCACTAGTGAGCAGTGGGGGAAAAGCAGACTATTTAGTCAGGAGTGTTTCTGGTAGTGGACACACAGACAAAAAAACCTTCTGGGGAAGAACTTCTTTTCTCCTAACCTACAGGAAATCGTATCATTAGACTCTTGATAAAGAAAAGACTAGCCATATTAAATTGTTTTAAGATTAATTGCTTTGGCTTGTAGTAGTCTTATTGTTCTCAGACATGATGACTGTTTATGTGCCATTCCTTGTTTGAATTTCACAATGTTTTATGCTTTAATCCTGAGCAGATAAATGAGATGAAAAATACAGTTCAGAGAGTATCTTAAGTAATGATACAATAAGTGTCTTCATCCACTTGTCACGTAGCAATGAGTGTAGTTCTGGTAAAGAGTGTTTACTTAGAATCCCTTTTTTATTTTTCATAGGATACTCCAGGCTTTATTGTAAATCGTCTCCTGGTGCCATATATGATGGAAGCTGTTCGTCTTTTTGAGAGAGGTACTTGGTGGAATATTGACCTCAAGGGATGTTGTATATACAACACTACTATATGTTACATTGTTTCAGAAAAGCTGTGGGACTCCCTCAGAATTTTCAGACATTAAAGGCTGGAAATGAACAGAGAATGTTAAATATGAGCTAACATGTGTAGCTGGAAAGGCTTTGCCTTCACTTTGAAATGACAGGTTATGCAGAGTTGGAAGGTACTTGTGTGTGAAATTCCTGGTGGTGGAAAATGTTTCTGGCTTGGAGGTGACAAGGTGAGTGTAGTGCCACTGTAAAAATATCCATTGCCAGCTATTCAGAAGCTTTCCTCTCTCTGTCCCAGGAGACATTGATAGAAGTGATTGAAAGTCCCATAATGGGACCATTAGTAAAGTTCTCCTGATGGAGAACTTCACTTATATGGGGCTTGTGAAATAAACCCCCAGTTTCGAGGTCAGTGGTGTAATAGTGTCACACTATGGTACTGGCACTGAAGTGATTTGAGCTCAGCTACTGCCACATAAAACTTCCTGTTCCCCTTCTGTGCTGAGTTTTAGACACAGGTTCTTCAGGAACTCCACTCTCACTGCTGGTCTCTTTTACATTAATATGCAGGTAAAAGTAATTATGAATCCCCAAAGAACCACTGAATTTTTCAAAGCATTGAAGCTTGTTTTGAAAAGAAGCCAATAATGAATGTAGCAGATAAAGATGAAATTACAGACTATAATTGCTTTTATTTCAAGTGCTCTGCTCGTAGCTCTGTGCTACTAAGAATGTCATTTGAAACATTTTGTTTTTGAAATCACTGCCTTTTTACAGATGAAAGCACTCCATTTTCAGAATTCCACCAAGTATGCTTTAAATATTAAAATTTCTTTTAAAGCACATGGAAGGGATGGTTTGATTTCAAAAAAAAAAAAAAAAAAAAACCAAAAAACAACACTACTTGTTTATCCATCAACAGATGTACCTAATTACATCTCAAAGGGAGAAAAGAGAAAATTTAGTGACTTGAAAGGCAAAGGCATGAATGGGAGGGGGCATTATTCTTTTAGAAAAAGTCACAGTTTTGAATAAAGTGTATGGTGTTTCAGTGTGTTTAAAAGAGGTGCCTTTGTTAAGTGACATGTATCATTGTGCATATTTCTGGAGACAACAGAACTTTTAATTAAATGCAGAAGAAAACAGTTATTGAGTTTGTATGTTAAAACTGAGTGCTTTTGCCTAAGCAAAACAATATTTTTATTTAATCTTTATTCTTTTTGTATTTTCTCCTACAGTATGATATTTCCAAAATTGCTGAAGTTAATTTGTGACTTTTTAACTCTAATGAAGTCTATTTAAAAAGCTAGTTGATGTCTTGGGAAGATTGATGGCTGTCTTTTAATTCATATGTTCCAGTGAATCAGGTTAAATTTCTATCATATCCTTTGTGTTTATTCTCAGAGTAGACACTTGAGTCAGATTGTCATCTACATTAAATTGTGTCTCTTTCCTGGTAACCCCAAGCATTGAAATGCCATTTTATTGGGCTAGTCCTTGAGTTTTTATTTCTGCAAAATCTCATTCTGTTAAATGTGCACTTTTACATAAGCAATATACCTTTAGTATATTAACAATGACTTAAAAGGGGCATATTGTAAATATTCATGTATAGTGGTCTGTACTGCTCTGTCCTTAGTGGAAAAACTAAAAAGCAGTCAGCTAAGTTTCTATTAAAGTCTGCTTTATACTAGCAGAGACTAGAATGAACCAGGGATATAGCCTTTCTTTGCCCTTTTACTGCTTTTTATTGTGTTGTAATTAAACTGTTGGGTGGCCAAGTCCCAAGTTTGACAAAGTGGGACAAATCTGTTGAGAGAACAAGTGTGTATACCTGCATCAGCTGCAAGTCAGCTGAGGATTTAGCTGTGTTTGAATTTGGGGAACTGAAATTATGTTAGAATTAGGTAAGACTACTCTTCACAGCTTCTCAGAATTAAAATGTGGCTTAAAAAAACATTGTCAGCTTTAAAGAGTAAAAGGAGGTATATATAAATTATTAGTTCATACAGAACTGTCACTGAAGTTACCTTTACAAGAGATTTTGTAAATTTATTTCTAGGCTTCTCTGATCTTAGGTGTATAAATTGCACAGGCTGTGTCTGCCAAGGTGCCGGACACCGTGCATGCCTGTACGCATCGAGCACGGAGGTTACTTAACAAGTACCTCTGGGGTTTGTATAACTTCATCCTTCATCCTTTTTGTAGCATCTGCAGAGAAGGTGCACTGCCTTTCTCTAAATATCAGTTACAGGTATGCAGTAGGGGTGCATCTGCTTTGATGACAGTCTAAAATATGTATTCCCAGCTAAAAAATGAGGTTCAAGTTAACTATGACAATGTGGCAGTGCAGGATTTGTGTTTTTATAGGCGCAGACTGAAGTAGATGTAACAAATTTCTGATAATTTTGATTATTTCTTTTTAAATAATTTTGGAATTCATGAGTTCAACTGCACCTGCACAGTTATTTCAGGTCTCTCTTATCTGCCATCTCTGATTCCAACGGATATCCTCTGGTAATAGGTGCTGTAGCTAAGCATGTTACTCAGATGCTCCTGCTCCCCTCTCCATGCCTGCCTTACCCATCGGCTGGATATCAGTTGTGTTCTGGCAGCTGTAGTGTAAGGGTGGCTCTGTCCTGTGCATTGTTCAAAAGCTGCTGCTGATCTCATGAAGCTGAAATTGAGTTGTTTCCTTACTTACCCTGTTCTGCTGCCTCTAAAAGAAGATTTTTTTTCTTCATAGTGACCAGTTCTTCCCTTAGTCGTTCTGACAGGGTCAGCATGGTAACTGTGGCTCCATCAGCAGTGCAGTGCTCGGTATTGAAATGCAAGAGGAAGCCAGGAAAATGGAAAGCAGGACTGCAGGGCTTGCTTTTTTTTTTCTTTTTTTTTTTGTGAGAGGTTCAGCTTTATGCTTCAGCATGTATATGCTGACTCCAGTTTTTGTGGCTGTGAAACATGCAGAGATTTCTGTGAAGAGCTGCACCAGGGTGAAATAACACCCTGTTAATTATTTATAAGTGGTGCCAAGGAGATGGGGAATCTTCTCTGTTCATCAAACTGTCAATCTTTTCTCTAGGAGATGCATCAAAGGAAGATATTGATGTTGCTATGAAGCTTGGGGCTGGCTATCCCATGGGTCCATTTGAACTGCTGGACTATGTTGGGTTGGATACCAGTAAATACATTATAGATGGTACTGCATGCTTCTTTTTTTCTGCTTTTCTACATTCTAGCTAAATTGTAGATGTTTTAATGCAAATGTGACTTAATTATTTAAACTGACTGTTTATGGTATAGCCTTTGAGGAGAAGGGAGTTAGAATTCAGCTCAGAATCTGTGTGAGTACAGCATTTGTACTGCATGCCTGTACCCTTTGTACATGGGGACAGTGGTAGCTTTGTTGACTTCATCAAGTGCTATTGGAAAATAGTAATGATATTAACATTAATGGTACTTTATATAATTAAAAAGAATCAATGGGAAGAGTGACATGTACTGGAAGTGAGGAATTCTATAAAAAGCACAAATGTTGAGACTCCCTATCCTTTTTCTACCAGCCATATTTTCATTCTTAATTAATAGGAAACCCAGTAAATATCTCAAAAGATGTAAGTGAACCATCTCCCTGTCACTTCAGCTAATAGGTGGGTGACTGTCAATACAGTAACAAAAACATACATAATTAGTGATGGCTTGTTGATGGTTGTGTTCTTTTGAATGAGCAGCTTAAACATTCTGAGGCAAAATGTTACTTTGACAATGGCATTTTCAGTGGAACCTCTTTTGCTCTCAGTACTGTGGAGTAGTGTTACATTGTTCTAAGTAACCGTGTGTTTCACAGGTAGAAATTCAACTTGGAATTTCTTTGCACTTGAATTTCTTTTCAGTAGAGCCTTTATTTTATTTCTTTGTACTTGACTATGTTTCAAAAGTTCTCCTTAATTGTTTTTAAAAATCTTCAATTGTGGAGATTATAAGATGTTTGGAGTACTGAGCCTGAAGATTAATTCTTAGATTTGTGCATAATCATCAATACTGACCTGGGCTTTCTGAAGCTGTACTGCAGGGTCTCAGGGAGCCTAGAATAAGTTCCAGTCCTTCTTCAATTTTCTGACCTTTGAATATTTTTATAAGGAGATGCAGATATCAATATATTATCTTTGCATATAAACAGAACTGTTACTAATTAATCCAATTCCCTTCCTTTCCAGGATGGCATTCATTAGAGCCCAACAATCCTCTTTTTGCACCCAGCCCACTCCTGAATAAACTGGTAGAAGAAAAGAAGCTGGGTAAAAAGACTGGAGAAGGATTTTACAAATACAAATGAACTCCAGACCTCAAGAGGTGTTAAACCATCTGTATATGCTATTCAGCATTGCCATAATACAGGTGTTTAAACCTTCCCAGGGGTGGCACAAGCTGCATTTAGAACATAACTCACTTGTGAACTGAGTGATTGCACTAGTTAACTGTGGTCAAAGCTTGATTTGGTAGATTTTTTTTTTCTTGTAATTCCAAAAAGTATTCAATGTACAGTGCCTTCATGAAATGTTGATTTTTCTCAGGTGCAGTACAGAATGACAAGTGAATTTATGTATTTGAAATGTTATTATATTGATGGGGAAAATCCTAAAAATAACCTCACTTTCTTAAAAATAAAATTTTCAACAATTTTGTATTGAGTGTGAGGGCTTGCAGTTGTGTTTTGGATGGAGCCCACAGGGTGGCAGTCTCTTCCCACACTGGCAAATGCAGCCTGGAAAGGCAGTGGGTTGTTTTGTTGGGATTTTTCTTAAGTGCACCACTAGTTTGTAGATGGAAATTACAGTGCCTTGAACAATAATGTTTTGAAGGATGTATTTAAAAATAAATAAAGAATCCCAATGGCAGACTGCTCCCCAAATAGAAGGTTCCCAGTAAAGCATTTAAAAGCATTTGCATGGGGTTTTCTAGCATTTTCAAATAGTGGTTGAGGGCCTGCTTTTGCTAGGTGCTGTAAGAACGTAATGAAGATTTCTAGGGGATTTCTGGTCTCAGGGGCATGAGCTAGCATGCTGGTGAAAGCTTCTGAATGTTTTCTAGAGTCCTGTAAATTGGCTGTATTTAAAGTGTCATTTTTACACCATACACTACTACTGTAGTTGAGTGCCTTCAGGATTGCAGTTGGGAGTTTGTGCTGTGTAAACAAATAAGTGTGTCTGGTTGTGTGAGGCACCTTCTGTTTTGCAACTTCATTTCCTTGGGGCTTAGCAGAGCTGAATTTGTCCATGGTGGGAGTGCATCAAATCCTGTCTTTTCTCCAGATATTGCAAAGCAAGTGAGCATGAGGATTGGTGTTCCAGTTCAACTCAGCAGTAGCATTCCTTTACTTTCTGTACTTAGTGCTTATATATATATATTGTTGTAGAAATTATTAATAGTTATTCTAATGCCAAGTTGCCTCTTCCTCTCTCCTCCATTATCTAATTCAGATTGCATATAAAGAAATTGAGTGCTGACAAAGGTTAGTTTCCTGGCACATGATCACATAAGAAATCTCTGACTGGAGAACAAAATTTCTGGTTTATTGGATTCTGGTCCTTAATTACATATCATCTAATTTTGAACCACTTGCCTTGAAAGAAAAGGCTAAAGGAAAGAAACACTACTATAAACAGTCTCTTTTCTTTACTAATATATTGTTAAACTGACTTGGTTTTACTGAAATACAGTCTACTTCTTACATATGAAGTCTGTTTCACTGAAGGTTCTTAATGCTTGTAGCTCATTTTAGTGAATTTTGAATGCTGCAGGGTGAAGTTAGTCAGTACTATGTTTTCAGTAGTAATTAAAAATGGGAATGTGTATGACTCTTGTGTCTTAAAAATTGCTATTTGTTTTATACAAAAACCATTTGTATTGTAAAATACAAATGTTTTTTGTATTTTACAAAAAATGTAAAAAAACATTTAGGTAGAAGTAATTTGCTACTGCTCCCTTTACTTGGATGATGATCTTTAATTTGGAAAGGGGAAGGTTTATAGCAAGACATAGGCTATTTAATGTTAAATGTGCAAAATATTTTTCACTAGTAAATGTGATATTTTAGAAAAATAAACTTTCTCTAAACCAGTGTTTTCCTTTCAAGAGCTCTAACAGGTACAGTATGTTTATATGTAATAAATAGAGGCATTTTTGAGTTGGACTTGCTATTTGAGAAGATACTTCCTTTTTTTTGCAGAATAGGCCCTATGGAGGTACTTTATTGGTGGTTGGGGATAGTTTATTTTATCAGCATGTGGAGTGCTGTGCCAGGATGAGTAGAGATGAGGTAAAGGGTGAAAACTTCAAATGCTCCCTCTTAAATCTAGATCAGAATGCAGAGTGGTAATTGAATGACTGTAGTCATTGAAACAAGGTAAGCCTTTTCTTTTGCTACTCAATGGGGAGGCATGGAGAATGTAGAAGTCCCTTTTAAGAGAGGAAAATTAGGAAATTAGCCAGAAGTAGGATATTAAGTAGTCACTCCTGAATTTTACAAGAATTTCTACAGCTTTGATAGTTTAAAGATTTCTAGAGAGCTTAAAGAATATGTAATGAAATAAAGGGATTGTCTGTTGCCAGCTTTTCCTCACATTATTTCCCATCCCTTGCTGTGGCTGTGGCTTGAAGCAGAGTCATATGAGCCACCTTCCACTGCACACAGTGTGGATGAAGGAGAATCTCCTGCTGATCAGTACCTCAGACTAGCATGTGGTACATTAGACCCGCTCTCACCATTCAGCTCTCCTTGAATTTTTATTAATAGTGCAAAAGAGATTGAGGAAAAAAATGAGGGATAGAAGAGAAAGGAGGGAAGGGTGTTTGGTTTCCCTCACTGCCTACTTTTAAAACCTTTAGTCTTTATTATCCTTTCTGTCAGCAGGCCTCACAGATTTAGAGCATTTGCCCCACTTTGGCCAAAGCTTTGGGATGTGAGCTTGGCACAGCTCGAGGGCAGCTTGACAGCCAGAGCTGAGGAGTCGGACGTGAGCCCAGCGACTGCAGCTGGGAAGATGGCTCCAGATCCAGCATCTGGGTCATTTCAGCTGCCAAATGTGCTCCATCTGTGGTCAACCTAGCTGCTGACACGGCGGGGGAGAAAACGGGAGCACAGCAAATTTTAAACAGGGACTTGAAAGCAGAATCTTGATTGGGCAGAGGAGGGTGCTCTGCAGGGGTGGCTTATGGAGAATAAAGTGCAAGAGTTGGCAGTAAAGTTTGATATAAAGAGGAATTAAGTGTGTAGAATTGATTGACTCAGCAACTGCATAAAATAACTTGGAAAGGTATCTTTTTTTCTTTCATAGATGAATTGTATTTGTCCCCCAAGCCATCTGACCCAAGGGTTTTGAGGTGACAATGCAAATATCCTTCAAAAACCAATTAACAGGAGTTAACTCTAGCATCTAGCATGGGCTCTTCAGAGCCATGAGATCCAGTACTACCAGCCATGCACTTCAGCAGTGAATCAGGTCTCTGAAAAGCAGGGTAGTGGCTTCTGAATGAGATTCCGTTGTGGTTTGGGTTTGTTTTCTCAGTGCCGTATTTGGTGGCTTGTTCTGTGGATGGGGCTCTTGTCACACCTCCAGGCATCTATGAAACTTCTGAGGTTTATCAACCAATCTTTTCTGGAGACCTGCTTATTATAAATTAGTGAATGTTTATCAGGGTCAAGAAGCAAGAAAGAATATTTTTGCTGTATGAAGTGACGTGTGGTGCGATAGGATTGTCTTGTTAAATCTGTATATGTGACTAGAATGAGAAGGGCATCTGAAAAATAGTTGTTTTGTTTGCCTGCCCAAAAGGTGATTTTGTGAAAAGGTCTTGTATGTTCCTGACTTTGTGCCAGGCTTTGGTCAGTAAAGTCTGCAGGTGAGTTAGGTGTAAGTTAATGCAATGCAGTGTATTCCTGTGGCCAGGTGTGGTGCTGGGAGGTGAGAGGTACTAGCAGATGTTCTCTGTTGTTTAGTGCATGCTTGTTATTGCATCTAGAGAAAGCCCCTTTACAGTACCAAGTGACTTTAAAGATGTGGGTAAACTACACACAGCTTCTGTAGTTTGTAGAGACCAACTTTTCCTAAGAATTTACTGCTGACAGTTTTGGAGCTAATTTTTTCAAGAGAGGCATCTGTAGCTGTGGTGCTATGTTCTTTTCTGACTAGTACCACAGCAGTGACCCACATCTCAGTATTTTTATTCACTACAGTTTGTGACCATGTGAGCAATTATAAAACTGACCTGAATAATGCCTCTTCCTTGTGCTTTTTGGAAGAGCTGAGACCAGGAAGAAAAGCAGATGCTGTCATTCTTTTGAGAGCTATATCTTTTCATGTTATATGTTCCTTCAGTAGCTTTTTCCGTTATTCATTGCCAGAGGGATGTGCTTCTACTGGATTCTGTTAGAGAAGGGTTAAGTAGAGCCACAATCTGGTAACTGTAAAGATGATTTGTAGAATGATCTGCCTTGAGCTTTATGATCTTCTCAAAAGTTCGCATCAAAACTGAAATCACTCTTTATATACCATTTACTATCCAATATACTTGTTAGTTTATAAATGCAGTGCTATGCAGAGTCTTAATTTAAATGTATGAGATCACAGAACAGTCTGTGATCGTGTCAGGTGTTACTGATAATATATTAGATTTAGGTTTGTATGCCCATGGAGCAACTTTGCACTTGTTCAATTCACTCTTCTCTTTGATTCCCCTACAGGTTTTCTATTTGGTTTTCCATAAATTGAAAATAACTCAAGGCAGTGCATTCTTTGCAGAGGAACCAGCACCATAAAGCTCTAATGCTGGCTGGAAGTTTTGTTTTTTTCTGGGGCAGGAATAATACAAAACATCAAACCTAGTTATTAAAGGAGCCTTTTCTTTTGTCATGTGGTGGCACAAGGCATCGCAGTGAGGCGTAGGGCCAGGCTTTGTTTCCAGCCTGGGGTCAGAGGCTGCGAGTTGGCCACGGCACAGGAGGAGATTTTAGCACGAGGCTTTTGCTTGGCGGGCACTAAGGAACTTGTCGCTTACTTTGGCTGTCCCGTGCTGCCAGATAACAGGATTTTTTCCTAGCCTGTTGTTTGCTGCTGCTTTGATTTGTGCATCTCTGTCCTGCTTAGTAACAGCTTCTTCTATTCTGGTCCATTTTTTTCTGCCAGCAACCACTTCTGGGTGGTTTTCTGTAAATGGAGAAACCCTTACAGTATTCGCTAGTTAAAGAATGCAAGTTTTTTGTCAGTAGTAACTTAAACCCCCCATTTGGAGTCTTGGCTTCAGCAACAAAAATGTTGTGGATTAACCACTTTCACCAGCAAGAGGCTTTCTGATGAGCTGTGGGAAGAAGTGTATGCTTGGTGGTAGGTCTACAGTAAACAGCTGGAATTTGCATGTGGTGAATTAGCACCAAATAAAACCCCCTTTTTTTTCTTAATTATTCTTGCATACTCAAATGGACCTATTAAACATTTGTGCAATAGAAATTGGTAAAACCACACATTTACAGTAAGTGGATCTTGGTTGGGCTCAGGCTGACATTTCTCTGCTCTGTTGGTGGCAGGACCTATGTAAGTAACATATAATCCAAGGAAGGGACCACTCTGATCCTTGACTCCTTGGCATGCAGTGGTGCCCTGACTTGGATTGAAGCACTGCAGTCACTGGAAGAAAGCCCTTGCTTCAACTCAGAATCTTCACCTACTTTACATTAACTTTGTTTGAGACCTGCTGTTTTGAATCCTACACAGCCACAAGCATAAGCAGGTGTAAGATACACAGCATTTGTATTTCACAGGCTTTTTAGTTGTTAGTTTTCTCTAAAGAGGTGTAAAAGGTAAACGGTTTCTGACAACTGCTTTATTTCTCTGAATATGTCAAAAGGGCTAATGGGTTCCTTACAGCTGATGTTGCAATTCTTTTTCATTGCAATTTAGGGTGAAATTTCTAAAAGCCTTTTATTCCAGTTGGAAGCCTAGTGATGTTTTCCAGAATGTCTAAACAGATGAGGCATCTAGCTTCCTATGATTTCTTCTCAGCACTGAAATCCCTCTCAGAACTTTAAAAAAGTATTTGTTGAAGAGCCTGATTTTGGGGGCCCTAGTTTACTTTTAAATCTTGAACTTAATTTCCAGAATAATGGGGAATATTAGAAAAGACCTGGCATGGACTTTGATGCCAAGTTCTCCCACCTCCTTTCAGTTCTTGAGACAATGTGAAAGAAAACAGCAACTTTCATACTTTTCTTCCTCTGTTTCCTCTTTGTCTACTTTCTGGAACACAATTACTAGCAGAAACAAAATTCTGCTCTTGCTAATTAGTAACTTCAGACAGTAGCAATCAGACTGTGCTTCTAAGGGTTGGAAAAAAGTACCGCCTCCTGATTTCTTCACTCTCTCCTTTCACTTCCTTTTGAGTCAGAGGGTTATCCCATCTGCTTATGGATGGATTTCTGAGTGCTTCTGTGACATCAGTGTCAGGCAGTGAGCAGTGGACACCCCAATAATGTTTTAAGTGCCTTAAAAGAGGTCTCTGAGTCCTTTGAGGAGGAGCATGGGTGAGATAGAGTGCAGGGAAATAGTTCATTGAGAGGGAGCTGATTTGAATGAGGCTGTGGATTCTGAAACCAGTCAGGGTGCTTTTAGGAACATGGCAGTGTATGTGAAGTGTGAGACTGAGAATGGGCATTTAAATAGCTTACTTTAGAGTAAGAGACAGAAGATACTTGGAGAATTTAATTAATTTAGTACTAGAGAGATGAGGGCTTCAAAATGGTAATTTTTTCTTTTAATAGGAGAGAATTTGGGGGGACAGGGAGAAAATGCTATGAATTTCACATAAGTGGTTTTCCTGATACCATTTTTATTGCTTTAAATAAAAACATTACTTAAAACTGAAGAAGAAGTATTTCTCTTTCTTAGGAACTTAGCATTTTATTTTTGGCTAAGACTGAAAGCTATTGTTGATTAAGTTGACACTTAACTGGCAAATCTATGAACTGAAGCCAGTATTGTTACTTGGATCTAAATTTGTAAGGACATTTGGTCGTCACAGATCAAAAGATGAACATATAGTTTACCTCAAAGACAGAGTTGTATTCTAAAGACTATTTGCACACGTTTACAGCTGAAATCATTGCTTAGCCTATTGACATGTGGTATTTCAAGTAGAGGTGGAAGGGGAGAATAATGGCAAACAATGATGAGTATGTCAAATGATCGTGCAATTGGCACTATCTTACCCACAGACTCATTGCTTTTTAGGAAAGGCCAGAGCTTTTCCACAGTGGAAGACATTTCTAACATTACAAGGAGGAAAGTTTCTAGTGAAAACTATGACTTTGAAAAATTGTTTTTATTGTGATTTTAGGGGATGAACTGTTTCAGTGACAGGTAAGACTGGGCTTAGCTATTGCTGGTATCAGTTTGACTCAGAATTACATGTCATTTATATTATGAGAGTAGTAGCTAGTATGAGTATGTGCTAGTCCACAGGCACATAGCTCAACTTGCAACAGATTTATATTAATTTATGAAATTGGGAAATCAATCTAAAATGAGCGCCATATTCTTTACCTTCTGCATGCAAGGAAGTGACTTGGAGAACTTGCTGAATCTGCTGGGGAATGGAGAGAGAAGTAACAAAGTTTGACATTTGGCATCTGGAAATTAAGCATGTGTTTAGAAGATTTTAGATACCTGTGACTAGAAGTGATTTCAAGATGTGAATTAGCAAGGACATCCTTCAACCCCAACTACTGTATGCTGCAAAGAATGTGGCAGGCTTTTCTATCCTGGTTTGGAGTTGTCTTCTGCTTAATTTAATTAAGTATTGGCCACAATATCTAAAATAAACTGTTTGAAATCTGATAAAGGAACAGGTGAGAAAGTTCTGCCTAGTCTTCATTGTTCAGCTGAGAGTGATTGTAGTTGGAACTGGTATTTGCACTTTTCCATTTCATCTTTTCTGTGAGCTGCTACTTCTACTTAGTTACACCCTCAGCCTAAGCGTGGGTCTCTCCATGCTTCCCTGGGTCATGGCAATGTAAATGCTACAATAGCAGTAGTGCCCAATAGAAAATAGTTTAGGTGAAACTCTTTAATCCATGCCCATCAGCTTTCTCTGTGCTTTGTTCTCTCTGTTCTGTCTGAGTTTCCTTGCCATTGCCTGTGAAAGTGAGCTAACTCCTGCCCAGAAATGGCAAAGGGTTAAGCTAGTGAGACAATGACTGGAGTAAGGTGATCTGAAGAATTCTTTGAATTTTGGTTGATAAATACAGTGTATATCATGTTTATATAATTGTGTGGTAGCTGTTATGATAACTATACCTGTAGTGTAGCTGTATGCATCTCATTTAAAATATCTGTTAATTCTTCTGTCTGTGGTTTACATGAGTTACACATAATTGTATCTGATCCTCACAACATACCTAGGAGCTAAGGAAGTACCATCCTTCAGATGTGCTTGGGGAACACATATGCAGGGAAATTCTTCCTTCACTTGTCTAGAAAATAGTCTTTCTCCCCTTTCTTCCTTCAAATTGTATTTATTTCCAAACTGGACAGAATGAAAATACAGTATAAGTGTTAGACCTGTGCTAGATTTAAGTCCATTTTTTTTTTAGGTTCATAGGAAATCCAGCATTAGGTCATTGGAAAGGGGGGACTGCTTCTGAGTGGGTGAGAGCAGTTAGCAAAGCTGTTCCATCAGCAGGGAACTCTTTCTGCCAATGAGAGCAGGCCGAGAGCAGAGGAGTATGTCAAACACAGGAGAGAAGGGGAGGAGGGAAGAGACCTAGAGTAGAAGTGAAATCAAATGGACTAAAGGGAAGAAGGGAATAAACTACTTGAATATTGAGAAATGGCTTGCAATTCTGTTTCAGTATGTAATTTCAGTAAATTCACACTCACTAAACAATTAAATATTAGTACCAGTATAGGCAGAAGTAGACTGCTCAGTGATTAACTAAGTGCTGTGAGTGGTTTGATTTCTGGGTCATGCAATTATACCAGTCCCGCTCATAGGGAACTTTGACCATATGTGAAAACTGCCTTATAAAATTTGAATTTTCAAACAGTGGCTAAAACCACTCATGGTTAAATATGTTGAGGCTTATTAGATTAGAATGTTTTGATTATGAATTCTTTCAGGTTATTGTCATAAAAAGT
This sequence comes from Urocynchramus pylzowi, assembly GCA_013397555.1. Lineage (NCBI taxonomy): Eukaryota > Metazoa > Chordata > Aves > Passeriformes > Fringillidae > Urocynchramus > Urocynchramus pylzowi. The sequence goes on from VZRH01006081.1 coordinate 69,574, forward strand.
TGAGTACAGTTTGAAACTATTAGGTCTTTACAGGAAAAAAGCAGTGGCTGTTCTGTCACATGATTTTTTTGCAAATATGATTACTACCTATTGATTTAGCATTAATGGAGTGTAGAATGAAAGAAGTTGTTGCTGCTGATATTAATCATGACAAAATGAAACATTTCACAGAGAAGAGTAAAAAGGAAACATATTTCAGGGTAGCAAAAGCAACAACTAGAATGTAAGAATCTTGTCCATCTTGGGCTTTTTTCAGCCAAGGGATGTCGTCACTGCCATGTTGTGCTGTGTGCTGTCTCCTCTTTTGTTACCCAGCACTTTGCTTTCACAGGCAGGTGCCAAGAAGAACTAATCCTTCTATAGCATTCTGCTTTGTCAAAATCTGAGTCCTTGCTTCGGTGGCTTTTTCTCTCTGTCTTAAAAGACAGAGATGTCCTAACTCAGCCAAACAGATACTCTTTAGGACATTTTTTAGCCACTTTTCTTACCTGTAGGAAATTTGTACAAATTCAAACATTGGCCTGTCCAAATAACTCTTCTGACCATCATTAAGTTTTGAAGTATGTTATTTTTCTTATTCTGCTGAAGATTTTATTATGTCGGTTACCTTTTCTCAGCGCAGTGAACAGTACAGACCACTTCTTGAGTGAGCTGCTCTTCTAGTATGAAGCAGAAATTCTTCTCCTATCTCTGCTGGTTTATGCTGATTTTCCATAGATCACAGGTTAATGAACCTGTTGCTTTTTTGTATTTGTTGGGTTTCTGGAAGGTGGGATTGGTGAGTTTATCAAAATGTGATTTGTAGGACAGCATTCACAAGAAGAAAACCTTGGTTTTCTAAGGTTCCCAGACCAGGTATGCAGTGACTGTTATCTCAGCCAAGCAGACAGACATCTGTGATTCAGTGAAGGCATGGTTGCTGCAGGAGGGGTGTCCAAAGAGAAGCCATCATTTAAAATCCATGGCCTGAAGGTATGACTGTTTATCTGGGAGGATAGGGAGCAGTATTTCAGTCCTTGTTTTGACCTGGCCAAAAACTGGTTCATTTCCCCTGTTTCTGGCACATATGTTCCTTTTCCTGGGCAGATGCCCATTTGCTTACTTGACTTTCTAAACGTGAGCTTCATATCTATGAGGAGACTCAAAGGGTAAATTCATACATTAATCCAGAGTTTCTCTTCCTGATGTGTTGTGGAGAAATGAATGTGTTTGGGCATACTTTCTAGGTTTTTGGTTTCATCTCAGAATGTGTTTATAGCCAACCATTTTCCTGTTACAGCTTCTCCTTTTGGCTGACTTCCTTTTTAGCCCAGTAGTTTTTCACTGACCTGACTTGGGAGAAAGGTATTCATAGCTGACAGACTTCTGGCTGTTTATGGACTTACTTATTTTCCCTCTAATGTTCTACTTTGTGTTAGGTCCTTATTCTGAAGGAGAGGATTCCTTGCATGTTAGTCCCTTGCATGTTATAAGGGGGAAAACTGCATCTGCCTTATGGGAGAGGTTACAGAGCATTTAAGACTCAGTAGTGTCCTTCATTTTCTGCCAGTCTTGCTTTAGCCTGATTAGCTTCCACGTAGACCAGAGCAGGAGGCCACTAGGAAACAGAATGGTTGCTTCAAAGCCTTGTGCATTACATTGGTTTCAAAGAAGTGCAGACAACTGATGCTGTGGATTCTGCTGTCCTAGAGCAAGGATTGGGTCCTTAAGGTCCTACATTTTCTGCAAATAGACCCAGCCATCAAACTAAGTGACTGCCTTTTCTGTTGCCTAATCCAAAGCGGAAACTACAACAGAAGATAATTCAGTAGAGCTGGTGAGTCCCTATAAGCACAACTAGTGAATCTGTCATCACTTGCTGCATAAGAAGCCAAAGTTAGCTGAAGCATTGTTCTTTTATGTAACACAGGGAAAATGGCTCCAGTCCAGGCAATCCAGAAGCCTGAGGAGCCAGACCATCCTGTGATGTTGGGCTGCTTAGCTGTAAATAATCCTGGCTCAACTCCCCTGTTCTGTATCTGCTGGTTTTGGTGAGGGGAAGGAGAAGGCTGTGTGTTTCCTAGGTACTGGGACAGCTCTGTGTTTATGCACCAGACTACCCGTGCTGTGATCCGTGCAAGAACTGCTTTTAGTACATGCACAGAACCAAGTGTGGGGGCAGAGAGTGGTTTGTGAATGCTTGTACAGAAGTGTCTGGATAATTAACTCAGCCATTAGGTAGGAGCATTTAAATCCTTGAAGATGTTTTCTGTGGGAAATACAGGATAATCATCTCCTCAGGCACCCAAAAGAGACAAGGTTAGATTCTGATGTCTGCCTAAATTGCACATCAGGAATTTAGGTGCTGGTTTTGAGTCTCACCTAGAATAATTTGTTCCATGTCACAAGGATTTAAACCTAGTCTTACTGCCAGGGTTGTACCATCATCACTTGGCCATCTTTACTAGCTCATCTCCACTGACAAACTGGCACAGTACAGTGAGGGCTCTTTTGGTCCCACAGGAACTAATGCCAATTAGCAGGGGAGGGCAGGAGTGGACACAGACCCAAGTCACAGGGGGTATTCCAGGACAGGGGGGTTACTCTGTTTCAGGTGCTCTCATGGCAGCATCCTAAGCCTTGCATATTAGTTAACCTTTCCCATAGCTGCTGTATGTGAAAGGTCTTTGATCTATGAATGAGCCAAACACATGGTGCTTGTTCACTGTATGTTAACAGCAGAGATATTATTTTTAGCTCCCAAATTCTTTTTCTTCACTATTAGAGCTGAAAGACCTTTCATCCTTAAGGCAGGCAACTGTTCACAACAGTGTATTGGGTAGAATGTGCTACATGAAGCCGACACTTCCACTGGGAACATTTGTTTTCAGAATGGATAAATGGTTTTTTAAATAGCCATTACATCTAAACGAAGTAGCCATGTTTTATAAAGTTCTAAAGAGAACTGTTGTCTTTGGAACATGTAATTTGCAGATCTCACTGCAGTAATCCTTGATTTAGAACAATTACAGCACTAAGTACTTGCCTTTTTTCCCCTTTAAAAAACAAAACCAAACCCAAACCAAAAGCCAGACAGGTTTCCAGCAAAGGCTGGGATAATTGAATGGAAACATAGCCAAGTCTTGCAAAACTCCAGTATACAGTTGCTATTCTCTCAAGAGATATTTTCTCCTGCCATCTGAGAGCCTGGTCACTTGTTTTTATTTATTTTTAACATAATCACCAGTTGCTCGAAATAAATATTGCAAGAACTAATATGCTGGTTACAGCCTTAGAACTGGGCATGTGTGTAGTGCACACTGGTTTAAGAGGAAGTTGTTTTATAACATTTTTAATTATGAAATTTCTTATGCAACCAAGTTAAAGGGTCATTTATAAATAATCCAATTCCAAAGCTTCCTTAGGCAGTAACGGACCTATGTCATTTCTTGTAGCTTAAGCTTGACTCAGTCCAGTCTCACGCCAAACAATGTTTGGGAGCTGGAATATAAAGAATGCTGATTCAATGTACAGTTCATAATACTTCTTTTCCACTCACAAATCGGTGGAGTAGTTCCATCTATGGCTCCAGTGTCTGGTTTTTTTAAGTCCCTTAGCAGAAGTGAGGCAGCTGTGCTGCTTGCTATAGCAGGAGCATCTCCCAGGCACCAGTGGCAGTAGGCAGACCATGCTGACTGGATCTCAGACCATGAAACCAGGCCTTGCACAGCTGATTCTGCAGCCAGCTTCAGTCCCTGACTGAGAAGTAATTATACAGCTACAAGAAATTTAACTGTAGGCCTCTACCTCTTGTGTGGGCATGGAGCACATACAGAAAGAAGCAAATCCATATTTGTAATCATCAGCTTAAACCCACTCCTCCCTTCCCTAAAATTTTGCTAGGAAAATGATGATAGAGGGATCCTTAATACTTCCACTTAGGCCAAAGCTAACTGAGCAGCACAAGGGACCATTGAGCCTCCCTGTTCCTTATTCCTGGTATGGAACTGAAGACTTCTGCTCACTTTTCAAAGAAAAAGTCATTTTCCAAAATCACTTCAGGTGAGCAAACAGCCAAACAGATACATTGTATTTCCTACAACAGAAGACTGAGCCAAAAGTCTTCAGCCTTAGAAGTGACTGTGCCTTCCTGAGCTTGCTTCTACCTTTGAGGGATTCTAGCAAAACCCTATTTTTTTTTAAGCTAATTTTAAAGACAGTTAACTTTTATTTTATTACAAAGCTTTTATTAAAAAACAAATGCTCAGCACATTAACTCAAACTGGAATGACAAAAAAAAAATTGGTTGACAGTATTTTTGGCAAAGGCTGTGCCTTACTATTTTAAAAAATGGGTACATCAATGCTCATTTCAACAACTGGCATAAAATCCCACTAACAGGCTAACAAAAACAGATACAAATACAGAACAATTGAAGTAATAATTCAAGTGCTGGGCTTTTTACAAGGAGAAGGGGAATGGGTGAGACGGAGAACTCACTGCAGTCAGATTTGCTGGATGTATTGCTTATGTTTACAGAGTAGATGATGCAAGACTAACATGTCTACTGACCAGCTGACTGTTGTTACATTTATTTAGTTCTATAGGACACTGTATTATATAGACTGAGAGGCCACTATTTGTTACAAATAGTTTAACAAAACAGCCACCTTTTTTCCATACAGATTTTTCCTCTGGCAGAAAAAAAAAAGAAAAACTTTTATTTAAAAAGTATTTCAGATTTCTGACACTTGTTTAAGCTTATACCTAGTAAAATATACACCAAAGAAATTACAAACTAAAAGTTAAAATATAAAAGCATTCAAGTTTCTTAAAAAAAGCTAAAACCAAAATTGATCCTGTCGCACCATTAAATAAAAAGAAGGTTGAGCGCGTCATCCTGGTCCAGGCAAATTCCATCCCTCGATGTGCTGTGTGGGGCAGCTGTGGTCTATGTAATTCTGCTGGCTGAAGCAGGCACAGACAGCCATGCTACTGTGTTTGCTGACTCAATATGGACACAGATGAGACAGGGGCTTAAGAGTGCAAGGCAGAAGTGAAGACAAAAGCTGCTCTGCTGACCCAGGAGCTCATTTGCTCTATTTATATCAGGGCTGGACCTCGTGATAGTGAAGGATTTTGGCAGTGATTGTCTTTATGATTCAGTGTCTCTAGCAGTGACATCAGGGTGAATGACATCCTAGACAGACTCCTTGGGGGTGGTCTGTGTGGATGAAGGACACACCTAGGGTTTAACAAGCTTCCATCTCCAGAAGGGGTCCTGGTGTCGCCGCCTTTGCTTTGCAAGTTGAGAAAGCATTTCTTTTCCCACCTACAGGGAAGGGGGGGAAAGAGAGAGAGAGAGAGAAAGTGTGATAAAGACTATCTGAAGCCTTTTTTTAAAAAAAAAGTTCTTTAAACAAGCTGGTGATGGGTCACTGTAACTCTTACAGCTCTATTAGTGGAATGTGCATTACAATGTCAAAGTTAAATGCAGAATTTATTACTATTTGCTTTTACTTGACGTTTGCAACTATATTTATGGAAAGTACTTTGCATTGTAAAGAGATACCAACTAGAAAGGTGGGGTTTTAAACATCCAGCATATTACAGAATTTTTTTCCCTTTAGTAGTGGATTTCATTTATCTACAACATTTGACCCAGATACCATTACAAAATTAGACATCCTCGGGCTTTAGTACTGCAGTGCAGTGGTTGAGGTCAATTAAATCTCTATTTCAGAGCCTCAAGCTCTACTCCCTACAGACATGAAAAAATGCTGTCTTCTGCAAGCAGTTTGGTAGAGGAATGTGGTGGATGAGGCTTGTGTGAACACTGATTCTACCATCCATCCTCATGTCTGGGGAGGATTTGTTCTGCTCTTCAGTGGGGTAGGGAACATCTTCCAGCTGTGTAAGAATCATGGGCCTCCTCCCTAGCAGTAAAGTTCACTAGATCTTGGAAGGATTTATATTCTTAGAGCATGTGAAATGGCCCACAGTACAGGCCTAATAGGAATTGCTCATCCAAAGGGGAACAGTCTAGGTCAGTGGGTTACATCAGCTGATTTATGAAATTGCCAACTCAACCATCACCCTTGCCATTCTGATCCAGACAAGTGGGTTATAAGAGGGTCTCCACCCAAAATCTCTCTAACGAGTCAGATGTTTTTCCACATATGGACACGTGCTCTCCAGTAACTGTTTGGGGATTATTGGTATCTCAGAAAAATCAACATTAACCTTGAGGTTTCCATGTACTACTCAACTGCCAAACAAGTAGAAGGTTCAATGAGCAAAGCTTTTGAGAGTGATCAAAATTCACACAAGAATGCAGTTCAGTGGAGAAGATAAATGAATTTTCACCAGAAGAGACACAAAATGCTTAGTCACATAAAGATACACTGCCAGCACCTTGAGTCACGCAAGGCAAGACAGAACAAGTTTATGAAGAAATGGTTTAAACCACAAGTCAAACTTCTGTTAGACTAATCATGATAGATAGCAAGAGCCACAAGCTGAATTAATCAGTAAATTTTACATTACATTATATTTCAGCAGTATTTAAACCAAGGCCATTTATAACTAAGCACCTACCTCCCATCCACTGCAGCTTCCATGTAAACCAATACCACACAAAGTGTTTCACTCATAGTGGCTGAGTAGTGTGGCAGCTCCTAAGTAAGGAGTTGCACTGTCTCATGTAGACCAGGGTAGAAAGCCTCTAAAACTGATTTTGTACCCTTTGATTCTAATCAGCATAAGCTGAGGCCCCAAAATCTTAGTAAGTAAGTTGATTCTTTATCAGAGGTCACCCACCTCTGATAAGGAATCTGATTAATAGCTATTGTTATAGTGGAAAGTTGAGGACACTTAAGTTTAGCTGCAGACTAAGGTAGAAAAGACCAGCACGAATTTATAGCAAACTGCTCTGTATAGCTTAGATTTGATGCAGACTCCCTTGTTGTGCACATAGTGCCATCCCTGATACGTAAGGAATAACTTACACCTGTTGCTGGTAGCCACAAAAGGACATTTAAAGCCACTGAGGCCCCTTAAACAGCACAGCTAAAAGTCCACTGGCAAACCAGCAGTTTCAACAGAGGTGGTCTGTATTGACTAATTCAGTTCCTATTTCCTCATAAAACCAGCCCATGTCCCAACTAAAAAAAGCCTCCTGAGCTTCCTGCCTTTTTTTTATTTTTTATGAAGTAGCGCAGTGCTCCGTAACACGTGCGGATCAAAGAGCTACGAAGGGCTCTACCTTTCCAAGGAGCACGAAAGAGGCCAAGCAAACAGCACAGAAACACTGGGGAGAGCACCCTGCAGCTTTATATTTATTTTGTGCCTTTTCATCCCGGATTTTCAAAGGTTTGGTCCAGGTTGCTCTTCCTGGGAAGGTTTTCCTCTCAGTCTTACATGAAAACATTCAGCTTCCTGTTGAGGAATGGCCTTGAGGCGCCAGGCCAGTAGTTCACAGCAGTCTGATACAAGCGTTGTGATTCAGAGCTACTCCCCATTAGCAGCCAGGAATGTCTACTTCACTGAAGGAAATGAAATGCTCTTCTGTTGAGATGGTTCCCTGCCTCCTCCCCCCTTCTCTTACCAGCAAGCTGTCTTTGAAGTCAGGAGGTTAAAATAACGACCATGGCCTTGCTCTGGCCCTCAGCTTTTTCCAACAGCAGCCATTGCTTCTTTCTCAATCCAGAGGCAGCTTTTGCAGTGCCTGCCTCCTTTCCATAGCTCCTAACTATGCCCAGCTCCTCTAGAGAGGCTGCAGCCACCACGGCTATTCTGGAAGGGGACAGGCACAGGGAAGCCCCACGTGATTTTTATTTCCAAGCAGTACAGCAAATTATAGAGTAGCTATCCTGAAAACAGCATCTAGAACCCAGCCTTTCCCCTGCTGCACATTAAGGCTACACACTGGAAATTGCTTCTACTGCTGATAAACCAAATAATACCTAAAAAATATGAGTGATGATGGTGTTGCCTTACAGATATAAAACAGGTCAAATCAGGATTCTTTTCAAGAAACCACAGGCATGTGCTAAGGAGACTGAAGACTTCCCACATCTAAGGCTTCACTGGGGGGCTGCAGCTGAAGTCTCGCCAGGCGAGGCATGCCCTAGCAAAGCCCAATCCACAAGTGAAGTCGGCACAAATCAAAGACTGCAATTACAGCTCCCTGGCTGTGGTTAGGCTTCAAAGAAAGTGCTGCAAGTCACATTTTACATATGTGAAGTCTTGAGCCTGAGCCACAATAGGAGGCACTGTCTGTGCCATTTGCAGTGTACATCTGACTGCAGGAGGAAAGGGGAAAAAGAAAACAACACCTCGAGTAAGAAACAGATATAAGATTCAAGAATAATGAAGTGCAAAAAGAAAAGCCTTACTATTGAAGTAAAAAATAAAAAAAAACTAATAAAAAAAACTAATTCAGGAATTGCTACAGTAAAACTAAACTCTCCTAGCAAGCCTGGGCTCAGTGGCTGAGGGGATCACAAGGGGATCTGAAGTCCTCCCCATGCTTCAGAATGAGATGGATGAAGGGTGGGTCTGCAAAGGTCTTGTTCTCCTCCTCTGGTCTTTTAACTTTTCTAGAACAAGAGAGAGAATTATGCAGCTTCATCCAGGTCATGCTAATCAGAAAAGGTTACTGAAGAAAGTCAGGAATGTCCGTGTCAGTGCAGGAATAAGCATGGAGGAAAAGAGATACCTAACCCTTCACAGAGGGCAAGGGATATCAAACATTTTAAATGAGGTACTTTTTTTCCTACACCTTTCCCTATCACATTGTTTGGATACAGTTCTAAGGAGACACAAGACAACATATAACAGACAGTTATATCTATTTTTTTTTTTTAAAGAAAAAAGTTCATCTCCAAACCTGTCTTTTAATCCAGTTGTTCAAACAACATGGCAAATTCAGGGACCCAAAAGCTGAAACTGTAATTTTCTCTGTAAGTCCAAAACGAACATGTTCAACTTACTGCCAGCCATGGTTTATTCAATACTCCAGAAACCTGGCTATGCAAAAACCAGGTCCTTATTTATCAGGGCAGTTCATGGTGTTTGTGAAGTCCCTCTGTATTTTCTTTAACAGCAGAGTTGGAGAGGGTTTCAGGCGCAAGCAGATAGATGCCGGCGCTGCAGTCTGCTCCTCTTCCTGCCCAGCTGTGCCATGGTTTGTGGGTTTAGCCCAAACCAGATCCTTGAGATGTTCAGGGCAAACACAAACAAACACTCCACAACCCTTGTTGTTTCTAAACAAAAAAAAGCACCTCCCAACAAAACCCCAGTCATTTAAGTAATCCAATTTGCTGCAGGGTCCCACAAGCTGTTACAAAACATGGATGGAGAGACCTACGGGAGACAGGAAAAAGCCCTCTCTGTAAGAGCTGGATACCAGCAGGCAGCAGAGGAAACTTTGTAAGCTGCCTTTGTATCCAAAGAAATGACATAAAATTGTACCATAAAACTGTAACAGATGCTACCATGTTGAAACTATGTTAGTATGAAGTTTTTCTTGGTCTGTCTAACCCCTCCATCCCCCTTGCTACTTTTAACCTTGGTCCATTGCTGCTAACTGTGAATGGAGACTCCAACAGCAAATTACTCACTGCTGTTGTAAATGCCCTGAATTAACTGCCCCTGAAAATACCTCACCATTAACTGCAGATGGAGCCTGGAGCCCTAACTTCTGTCCTCATAGTTTGACCTCAGCTAGATGCATTAAGTGAGCAGCAGGAATATTCCTCCCCCAGCCTTCCCAAGACAGAGACCTCTTCCAGAGCAGATTAGTTTCAGCACAGAAAACACCCAGGTATTTTAGGGTTCCCGTTTTGTGCAGCTGACAGCAATGATGCCAAGCAGGTGTGGCCCTTATCAAAGGCCCCCAGTGTAGGCAGCACAAAACTACAAGCTCTATCACTTAGCTAGAATCTTTAAAATTATCTTACTGGAAGAACCAAGACATGTTTTTCCTGTTGGGTGTAGGAGGGGAGAGAGGCTCCATGTTTATAATAAAAACCAGATTGCCTCTAGACAGCTGTCTCTAGCAGCTTCTTAAAGAGGAACAGTATCCTAAAGGCGAGGAAGAGGGAGGAAGAAACAGGCTTGTCTCCTTTCTGTATCTTTATGGCATATAATAAACATTCAGGAGACTATTTTTTAAATTATTTGTTTTCTAGACTGAGAGCTAGGAGCACTGAAATTGCTACTTCAGTTTTCACCTGCTGTAACAGAGAAGAACATGAGGTATTGGTAAAGTACTAAGTGACAATTCTTTCAGAAAAAAGAAATAGCACAGGTACAGTTTCCTTTGTAGATCTTTTTTTTCTGCCACAATTAAACATAGGTTAGAATTTACAGTACTTTGAAAGACAATCTCAACAGTTAAATCTTCTGATACATGGAATAATTTAAATAGTTGCTTTTATGAAACCAAAGGCAAGTCAGATGTAACCTGAATATCTTCTTGAGCTTCCATCAACTCTTCTACACACAGGCATCCACAGAGCAACACAAGCATAAGACAACAGCACACAGAAACCACTAAAGAATTCAAACATACCAACTTCACTTTGATGCAATTAACTCATCTCATCATAAAATCTCGACTGGTCCAAAATACACAACAGGAAGTCTGTGTACCTCAAAAGACCCACATACATGAAGAAACCCAACTGTTCATCAAAATGTAGTCCCACCTAGTATGTGCATTTGCCTTTACACCATAGAAACCAATTCTGTGTAGTTATTTTAGCAATAATATTTTACCACGTGCAATTTCAGGTCTCCCTGAGATGAAGGATAGATAGAAGGCTCTCATAACTCCTGAGTTTAACTCTGATACAACTTAATATTAATGAGGGAACACATATCCTGTAGCTTTTGCAAGGAGGAAGCAACTTCAGAAATCATGTCTCTCTGCTCACTTAAGCCTACTAAACTCTCTGCAAGCCCTGTTCCCACTGTACTGATGCCTGTGACAAGAACACCAATTCACAGGTGGTCGCTGGTACCATTTTCCTCAGCTGCCTCTAACCCTGCTCACACACTACACCCCAGTGCCAGTGACACCTTCACTGGTGTGACCATTTGCTCCTACCCTTGGAAGGAGGAGCTGAAAGCTCTCACTAAAGCCCATAACATCTCACTTACTTGCCAGCTCATGTTTTAACTGGCCAGACAGTGGTGCTTCAGCTGGCCATGCTAAGAGTTTCCTTCCTTGTACAGCTTTCCAATCTGCAAGCTTTCAAAACTGTCTGTATGGCACAGACAAGCAGGTAAAGGGTCAGATTTAAAAGATGACTTGCATAAATAATTCCTAAAGTAGAGGATTAAGGAACTGGCTGGTATGAGAAGGTTTGATCTATTAGCAGTGACTTTTGCAGTATCATGGTTAAGGCTCTTTGGTGTTGTTCTGTTCTTTTGGTTAGTTTTGTCTTCAGGATGGCTAGGTTTGCACTCATGTATATCAGAAGACCTCTTTAATCATAATCTCTAAAATCAGAGGCAAATGGAAGCAAAACTCAGTGCTAGGGTTTGCTAAGCTTTGACAGAACTGCATTTGAACACAATTCTGTTGAAATTACAAGACAGATTTCACCCAAGCTTAGTCTCCAGAAACAAATGGGAAAGACTTTGACAGTGCCATAAAAACTTGCTTTCTAGCTCATCAGGAACACAGTATCAAAAACTCATTTTGAAATTTTTCATGTAAATACACTAAAAAAAGTGGAACTGCAATGCAGACCTGAGAAAAACACTAAAATGCTGAAGTTTGCTTCCAACTGGAAATGAAAGAACATTTCAAAACCTTACATCTTATTTATGAAACAGTTTGTTTCTACAGAGTTTTTCTCATGACCTTAGACTTCTCAGTCTGGTGGTGAGTTTACTAAATCCACCAAAATACACCGTTTTTATCCAGAGAAGAATGGTGCACCAGCAGTCAACTCCCTGTCCCCACCCTATCCCACAGGAAGAGTTAGAACAATAGTTGTCCCACTGCTCTCCTTCATTCTAGCCCAAGCCGCCTACTGCTAACACCTCAGAAGTGAAACAATAAGAGGTTTTTTAATCACTTGTAAATGTGGTTAAGTTCAGACTTCATTAAGCATCTCTAATTTCACAGTAGGTTCTGCAACTTGAGTATCTTCAACAAAACAAACACATACACTGACCTCCTGAATTACCTATTTTTTCCATTTGTCAGTGTCAATTTAAAATATGAAACGCTGAAGATCAGCTTCATAACTGCCCACGCTGCACTTATTTTGCAAAAATCCTTAACATTTTTTCTTATTTCTCTACTCTACTATGTATGCTCATTATCTAGTTGAAAGTATTCTGATGTTTTTTAATTTGTAAAACCTATGCTTTGCTACTGCCCTCACTTACCCCTCCCACAGTGTGACTGCACTGAAAATAGCCCTTCCTGCCTTCCTTCCTTCCTTCGTGCCTTCCTTCCCTCCATAAGGGACCTCCACCAGGATGGTAATGGGAAGCAGGGACCTGGATCTGCTCTGCTGCACCTCTCCCAGCAGGTGTCAGTGCCCCTCTGCACCTGCCACCTGCATGGGGCCGTGGCTTCTCTTCAGTTTGCTCTTCTGACCTTTTCCTTGATGTCAGAGAGCCTGGAAGAGAGGAAGGCTTCTGTCTTTCACCCCAGCAAGATCAATGTCAGGTCAGAATTAAGTTACAGGAGGGACACACAGGAGGGACAGAATGCCATCCAGAGGGACGTGGGCAGGCTTGAGAGGTGGCCTGTGCAAACCTCAGGAAGTTTGACAAGTGCCAGGTCCAGCAACTGGGTCAGGGCAAACCCACACACAAATACAGGCTGGGTGGAGAATGGACTGAGAGCAGCCCTGTGGAGAAAGGCTTGGGGGGTTGGTGGAAGAGACCCAGCCACGTGCACTCACAGCCCAGAAAGTCACTTGTATCCTGGGCTGTATCCAAAGCACCTTGGCCATCAGAGCAAGGGAAGGGATTCTGCCCCTCTGTTCTGCTCTGGTGAGACCCCACCTGCAGTGCTGCATCCAGCTCTGGTGTCCCCAACAGTAAAAGCACATGGACCCATTGGACTGATCCCAAAGGAGGCCACAAAGATGCTCAGAGGGCTGGAGCAGCTCTCCTCTGCAGACAGGCTAAGAGAACTGGGCTTGTTCAGAGTGGAGAAAGTTCCAGTGAAACCTTACAGCAGTCTTCCAGTTCCTAAAGGGGGCCTACAGGAAAGATGGAGAGGGACTTCTTACAGTGGCATGTAGTGATAGGACAAGGAGGAATGGCTTTAAACTGACAGAGGATAGGTTTAGATTGGATATTAGGAAGAAAATTCTTTAATGTGAGGGTGGCGAGGCCCAGGGAAGTTGCCCCATCTCTGGAAGTGTTCAAGACCAGATTTGATGAGGCTTTGAATAACCTGGTCTAGTGGAAAGTGTCCCTGGCCATGGTGGAGGGGCATTGGAACTAGATGATCTTTAAGGTCCCTTTCAATCCTAGCCATGATCTGTCTGAGGGCTATATTCATTTTCTACGGAAATTTTATGCTTATCTGAAATAATGCAAATATTCCAATCCAAAAAATTTTCTTTTGCTCATTCTGTCCCTCTTGCCTGTGCTGAAGGCCACTATTCATGGGCAAAATGGGGAATAGGGAAATATGGGTCACACAGGAAACAATTTTTAAAGCAAATCAGGACAAATCTCTGCACCACCATCACCACACACATTCTCACCGAGACTGACATCTGTGCAAGTTCTCCAAGCTCTGTTTAAAGCTTCTGAGCAGTCAAGAGCTATGGGAAGGGGTGGAGCATTTGTTTCAATTTGAACTACTCCAGCAGCAATTTCAAGAGCACTGGAGAACCCAGGTTTGAAAACATGCCTCAGAAAGGAAGGTACCACATCCTCTTTGCATCTCCTTTCTCAGATGCTGGCCAGAAACCCATGGTCAACCACAACCACAGTCATCAGACACTTCTTTTCCACACTACTCTGGCTGTGGACTGGGCCACTTTATAGTCTGCTTTCACAGCCTCACTCCATTTTATTTTTACATAATAGGGAAAACATCATCCAGTCATAAACTACTGCCCAAAAATCACTTCTGTGCTGAAATTTGGCTCCAATTTCCACATAGGAAGTTTGAAATGTTAAGATAATTCATTGTTCAAAGTTAAATGGTCTTAATCTGATCCTTTTAAGTTCTTCTGATTTCAAATCAGTATTAGTCAAGTTTTCTTGGTTTTGAAAGCTTTGCTAATGTAGATGCTAACTGTCATGGAATTTTGCAAGCCACAAATAAACTTCTCACAAGTTTTCAGATGTCTACTAAGCTTCTCTATCACTCTTTTTAGCCCTTGAAGATATGCCAAAACACAATGTTAAATTATGTAGTTTCCCAATTGCATCCTGCCATATGTCAAATGATGTGCCTTTTAGAGTTCTGTACAGAGCAAGTCATAAGAAGTTAAGTATTTCCATGCTGCAGAACAATGAGAAATTTTTCTTAGTACTCTTCTATTTCCTTGCTGATTTCAAAATACTCATGAGATGCTAAAAATCACTGAGTTTTTTTCTTCCAAAAGTCAGACTGGATAGGAAATTAGAAATCTCCACTTCCAAGACAGAATTGGTCCTATTTACAAAACCCCAAAAAGGCCGTGCTTAAGGTAAAAAACCATCTTTCAGAAAGGTGCTCAACAGGTGATCTCTACATTGTCCTTTACCTTAACTTTCCTCATTTTCCCTTCCCTCCCTGGCCTCGCTTCAATTTATTTTTAGCATTATCAGGTCTAATTCCACTCTTGGTTGATTTGAAAAGAAGAGAAGAAATAAGAGTTATTTCTTCAATAAATCAAAGCTATTTCAAACAGTGTGTTGGGCCATGCCAACTGCAAACAAAATCCTTCCTGGGACAGTTCCACAACTCTTGAAGGACACGCTTTGGAGTAACCCAGGATAATATAGCAAAGACTGGCGCAGAGGGACACAGTATTCCTAGAGCATTCTGAAGTGTTTCACAAATTGGCTATTCAGTAGGTTGGAGTTCACAGAACTCAGTTAAATCCTAAGCAGTGAAGCCATAAGATGCCTCCTGCTGTGTACAACTCTTGGAAACGGGGCAACTTAATGCTACCTCCTTGACTTTACCACTCTAATCACGTTCAAATCAAGAAGCAGGACTAGAGGTCCACCTTAAAAATCAGTTACTTGCTGAATGTTCATGGACCAAAAAAAAACAACAAAAACCCCACACCCAAAACTTTCACAGTATCTTCAATCATGTCTGTTTGCATGTCTCTTCCGTTACTTTCCTCTGAACATCCCACCACACAACCCTCCCACCATTTCATCCTTCTCACTTACATCACCGTAATTACAGCCCTGGCTGATCTCCTTTGTGCTGATCTTGAGATTCTTTCTTTGGTCTTGCCACCTACTCATTTCTGATTCTTCTCAGATAACAGAACGCTTGTCTCCTTCCCAGACCTCCCACCCTCCTTCTCCCTCTTCCTTACACCATCCATGCGAGTAAGAAAGCTATTCCCAAACTTATTATCTCCATCCAGTAAAGACTACAACAGCTCTGCTGTGGGCCCAGTAAGATACTATGCTTGTGGGCAAAACATTCTTTGGATTAGGCTTGCAGAGGGCAAGAGCCTTAACCTTCAGAAGTTTTCTTTGAAGTCTGGCTGATTCAGGTTCCCTAAATCGTTCTGTGCATCTACTTCCAGCAAGAGCACATCTGTACATCTCCAGTGCAGCATTCACTCAGCATGAAACACTTAGTGAGGCTGCCTTCACATGCACATATGAAGTCAACAGCACACTTCCCCTTCCCTGAAGAACACACTACTGTTCTCAGACTCTGTCGTACAAATTGCCTGAAGACAGAGACAGATATTGCCAACAGTTTCCACACTGTTCCACAGCCTAAGGGGACACAGGAAGGCAGGAGTGTAAAGGTCAAAGGAGAGGAAAAACCCCCACACTCAGAACATTCAAAGCGTAATACAGAAAATGTAGAGAAACTTCAACAAAAGTAGGTCAGCATAGGCAAGACTGTAAGGCATCCAAGAAACCAAATATTCCCTGGTTTTACGCTGTCATTGAACCTTAGTTGTATTCCAATCCCAATCAAGTGCTCTGCATGAGTTCAGATAAAGTTATGGGTATTTTGCCTACTGGTACTGTGTTAAGATCAAAGTGAAAAATATTCACAACAGTCATGGACCTGGGCAACTAAGCTGAAATATCAATTATAAAACTCAAGGTTAAAGCACTTTATTTTTCAGTAGGTATAATGCTCTAAGTAATATTTTACAGCTACATTTGTTGTATAGGCTAGAGAACCCCAACACTGCAATCCACATCTCAAATCAGCATGACTCAGGCACATTGCAAAGGGCAAGGCTGCCTGCTTGCCTGAAAAACTTCTGCTTATTAGGAAGAAAAAAAGAGCACACATGTTGTCTTTTCACTTTACTTCAGCTTCAAAAAAAAAAAAAAAAAAAACCAAAAAACAAACCACCAAAGTCTTGTCTTAACCAAGTTTAGACTAACCAGCATAATGGCATAACTTCATAAGAGGCTTGAATCATGCTGACTGACAGTGTGTCACACAGAAAAGTGAAGTTGGCTTTCTCAGGCTGAAAGTCCAAGCAGAGCAGAGGGCCAACAGGACTATTTGCTGACTACTCCTGAGTGCCACAGGGAACCTGTGGCCAAACAAGGCAGAGGAAGAGAGGACAGACCCATTTCTGATACAGTGTCTAGGTGATTTTGAAAAGTCGTATTTTTTTAGCATGGGGATCTCCCAAGTGCAATATGGGTTAATTAGACAGCTTAGAAGCAACCATTATTTCAAATTAATGCCTTTCCTACTAGAAAACACATCACACTGAGAGAAAGAGAAGGACCAGCCTTCCAACACAGACACTGAGAAATTAGAATCTCACTGTGGTGCTGTGTGCACTCACAAGCTGACTAGATGGTGTTATTGCAGATGTGTAATCACTAGTCATTCCACCCTCAGTGCAGGTAATATGATATAAAGAAAGAAAACACATGCTGGAAATACAACAACCACAAAAAACCCCAACCTGCACCACACATTAAATACCACTGTATAGCTGTGGGAGAAATTCTTGAAACAACTGAAATACAGCCCCATTTTCTCAGCAGGTGGTTTGTTAGTATACAGGTGAATAAATTGTTTTTAAAAGGTGTACCCAGCCAGCCAGAATCCTGTTGATGTCAGGACATAAAATGTGCTTCAAAGCCAGCATCTACCCTGCTCTTATGAGCTGTGACAGTCTGGGAGGGCTTGCACTGCTTAATAAACCCATCCCTGGTTCACAGGCAGACTTGCAGTGAGTCAGTGAGGTGTGATCAATTTGAAAATATTATGGTTAAGCAGTGAAATGGTGAATACCTAATAGATAGCCGGTATAAAAACCATCAGTAATCAAAGTAACATTAGCTTTGGGATATGGTAGCTCTGCAATTTTTGCTAAATTCATATTATTGCATAAAATTTATAAGAAGGCTTATTTTACAATTCAGTTTTACCAGCAGGAAAGCTTTAGAGATGTTCTTACCATGCTTCAGATGTAGGCAGCTGTCATTCTGGGGCCTGTACCTGTAGAAGATTGTTTTCCTTTAACAAATTTCTGTTACAGAGTTTTTGCACATTCCAAGTAAGTTTGTTCGCTACAGTGTTACATGGAATTTTTTTTGTGTGTGTTTTTTGGTTTTGTTGTTTGGGTTTTTTTATGGTTCTTATACCAGCCATTTTTTGTTGGGGAAAACAGGGTGTTTCTTTATATATATTTTAAAGGCAAAGAGAAGACCTCACTGATGCTTTTAGCCAACCTACTAGGCAGCTGTTAGTGTACAAAGAAACATAAAATACAGTGAGATAAAATACAGTTACTACAAAAGGTCTGTGTAAAGTTGCCAGTGTCCAAAAATACCGCACAGTATTTGAGACATAGTTAAGTCTGAAGATGATACAGCACTGATTGAGGAGAAAAGCAAAGGTAAAAGAGGACAGTGACTGCAGCAATGCATAAGTTCAGCCAAAGATGTTGATGCCTTCAGGACTGCTGCTCAGAAGGGTGTAAGGGAAAGGAGGCACAGGTCGTGTGCATGTTCACAAGCTTACATTCCAAGTGAAATATCTTAAAACGTCCATCAGAAGCAAGTGTTAGACAAAAGCTCGTAAAAATTAAATAGTGCAAGCCCTGTATTCTAAAATACACCTGAGGTGAATGGCAAGTAAGAGGTGGTCATGGCCTACCTGATGCTGATTCCTGCAACTTTTCTCTCTTCCTCTTCTTTTTCTTCCCCTGAAAAATAGGAAATTTTATCATGCCATTACATTCACAGAACTTCTTTTTTGTCACTTACCTCACAGCAAAAGTCATCTGGACACTGAAATTGTTAGGAAAAACCCCAGTTATTTTCAGGGTAGCTTTTCCAACCCACTTTTAACTAGTTCAATAGTAACAAAGTTTGCTCTGAGCATCTATGGAGAAATATGCACATCAGCAATACATATATTTATATCCACATGGAATTACAATTTCTGGCAGTTTTTCAACTAACACTGGCAGCCGCAAGCACCGAGAAGGCTTCTCACGCTCAATAATCTGATGACACGTATGTTGATATCATAATTTATGGCTCTTACAAGAACTCTTCACACATTCAGATACTTACACTGTCATACATGGTAGGAGCAGACAGGGTGTTGAAAGTACCTAGGACGACCATGACTTGTCCCCAGGGTGCAAACCAGCCAACTAAAACTGCTCTGATAATGCTGGTACCTGAACAAAAGCCAAGTCTGGTGTGGCTGTGCCTGGAGAGCATGCTCTGCAATAACCAAACTGCAGAGACTGTACAGCAGAGCACCCTTAACATGGCTGAAGAGCAGAACACAAATGAATGCCTGGCAGCTGTCTTTCTGAGAGACCACACTGGCCACAGCCTGCCAACCTACACACTCAGCCCTCTCCTGCACCCCCATCTATGGAAATGGCCACAGCTCCTGCTTCACACAGTCTGTCAACTGAAACAAAAGGTCAGCTTAGACCCACAATTTTAAACCTCAATTATCTTGCATCACCCTAACCACCACTGATATTCCTCCATATGTCTTGTCTTTATTGCTCTCTATAATCAGTGAAAGCTTTTTGTGTGTGTTTTAAGAAAAAATCGTATCCATTTATACTTTAAAGAAGCCTCCAGACAGGCTGCAACAGATGAGCTCTGGCAAAGGCTGGTGCAGTTGCTGTGAGCAGGGCTGCAGCCTGCTGCCCATCCTCTGCCCCACCCCCACTCCCATGGCTGGCAGCTGCATGTCCCAGCACAGAGCATGCCACACACACAGTGGCCTCAGAGGGGAAGGGCTGAGGTGCTGGGACACATCTTTCCACGAGCTAGCTCTGCAAGGTGCTGGGATGAACAACAGGTGATGTGAGAAACCACCTCAAACCCCTGCAGCGCTCACTGATTGATAGACAGCAAGGGAGGACTCCAAATACAGGCTGTGGTGGAGCTCCAGCACATGAACTTAAGTAGCCTCCACTCTGCTCTGACAGCCTGGGCCTGCCTGACTCTCAAGCTCCTGTCCTTATTTATCCCAAGGCTGGCAACAGGGCTGGGCAATGCCTTGTGAGCAAGATTCCAAAGTCAGGACCAAGACTAGAAGTCGGAAAACACATTTCAAGGGCTCTGGGGAACTTCCAGCAGTATGCTGTATCACTAAGGCACCAAGGCACCTCTTAGAAAGGAAAGAGCATTAGTGCAGATGTTAACATGGAAAAGTCATGGGAGGAAAATTTGTTTTATTCTCTGTCAGGCTGACTTCAAGTGCTAAAACCTAAACTGAAAGCTGATCTGAAATCTACCTATGAGATAAAACAAGTGAAGAAACAGAAGGCTGGGCTGAAAACTAGTTGTCAGCATTCAAAAGTAAGAGTTTCTGACAACTGCAGCACACACAGACACCCTCACGTTCTGAAAACATTGTGCTTCTTATGTCTATCACACAATTTTGCATGACTGCTTTGGGCATCAGTAATAAAAACATATGAAAAAGATAGTTTCAACAGTTAAATGACAATGTTTAACATTTTCTTCAAATTCCTAAAATCCTGAATAACCAGGCAAACCAAAATGGAAGAACTAAAACCAAACAGTACGCATTTTTTATTTGTACTGTTTTGTGAAACAGAAGAACCACCCCTAAGTCACTTCCAACCCTCAAAATACTGGAGTAATACCTGTGCTAAATAATTACAATTTGACTTTTTGACTGCTAAAGCTAGGAAAAACGAAGAGAAAAAAAAAGATGCCATATATCTGAAAAGGTTTCAGTGGCAAACTGTGCTCTCCTATGATCACCATCCGACCACCACTGCAGAACGTGTGCATTCCTGGAGAGGCAGAGGGGAGGGCTGCAAGAGGAAGCTAGCAGAGTTCTCCACTCTAACACACAGGACTGGAGTATGTCAGAGCTGTACTTCCACACAGGATGTAGGCTGGAAGCACATCAAAGAGACAGCTCATACGTGCCACCTCACACACTCCACATGTCTGTCAAGGCACTGAAGAAACCGCAGGTCCGCTGCTTGTGCGGCGTGGCACAGGCTGGGGCAGAACACTGGGTTCTCAAAGCCAACAAGACCAAACATCACAGGACCATCTTGAAGCCTGATGTCCAGTAAGCACGAGCTGACAAAGACTCCAAAGTGGTGTGATTTTCCAGCAAGTAAATTTGAGACAAGCTAAAGCCCCTTGTTTCCAGGGAGTCTTTTCCCTAAGACCCTGTTTGCTCCCAGCTATACTTCAAGGCAGCTCTGTTGACATGGTCTGGCTGCTGGAAATAAACCCTACCTGTGTAGTGTCAGGACAGTTTATTGGCTGTATAAAATGGACAGAAAGAAGCTGCTAGGGCTTTCAGTTGTGTCTGTGCTTACAAAACTGGGTATGCATGTCAGCAAGACCAGGGCATTTCCTTCAGAGACAATCACATAGTTTCTGTGTCAATGCATTCTGTGCCAGTTTCTACAGTTTCTATTAACACTGTGTTTAGGTAACTCAATCCTTAATGTCCAAAGACATCACTGAAGTAGAGAAAAACTACTGTCCCCCTAATGCAGAAGGAAAATTGAGCCAGATATAGCATGTACATTTCCTATTTCCTATCCCAGTAGATGGTGTCACATCTAATGGAGGGACAGAAAGGAGCTCAGATCTCAGGTTAGGCTCAGTCTCTCAGGACTGCAGCTTCTGAGTTTGGTATCATCACATTTGGCTAGACTGACAGCTCACTGACGCTCTGGTAGGCACCAGAGTGTAACCATGCAGTGCAAGCTATTTGATATTTCATTAAAAAACAAGAGTAACTGTAAGAAAAGTTCTTAATATATACATATATATGTATCTGTGTATAAGAGCAGGCTCGACCATGAAGGTTACTTATACAAGATTTGCACAGATAGACCATTCTGAATTAATTTCAGCTAAAGTTCAATCTGCATTGAGACCCAGTTCTCTTGAAAGCAAGACATCTCTTTTTTTCTCAGGTCTAAGAAAGATTTCTGGATAATAAGTCATCAAATAGAAAATTGTGCAAAATTCACAGCTGTACAGTACAACATGAGCTTCCAGACAGTACTGGCCATTGTCTTAAGAAAAAAACTTTCCATGCTATTTTTTCCCCTCAAAAACTGTGAATTTTGTAAGAAACATCTCAACAACAACAACAACAACAAAAAACCCCAAGTTTTCTGGGTGCTTGAAGTGAAAACAAATATAAGGTTAATGTTGTATATATGTTCACCATCTCTTCATCCAGAACTTTACACAAGTTATAGAGAAAAAGAAGAAACAATAATAATTGTAGAAGTGTCAAAAAGAAAGTGAATGTTTAAAAAGAACCTTCAAGTGAGTGACTTACATAGTTGTCTCTTGCAGACCAGCCTGGATAAAGCTGCATGTGTAGCTGCCTTTCTTTACGAGCTAATTCATAATATTTTGCTTGTTCTTCACGGGAGAGAGCATGCCACTGCAAACAAAATAAACACACCTTTAGACTAGGAACTAGCTTACACCTAGGCAACAGATGACTTGAGCAAGTGTTTTTAGTGACTTTGATTCAGTCCTTCCCCACTGCAAAAACGAAATTCATTAGCAATTACAAGCACCTGTGTTTATTAACGACTTTCAGGCATTTGTCAGCTCTGCAACTGCCAAGTGCCTTGAGCAAGACAAAATTATTTATGGAAACATGGCTCACCAAATAATCTGCTCACAGAACCGTGCTCTCCCAACACTACTTAAAAAAACCAACAACAAACAAACAAAAGCAAACCCCAACAAAAAACCAGCAACAAAACCAGCCTTTAGGTCCTGACAGAACTGAGGGGGTTTGTGCTGCTTTTAAAGGGCAGCAATCTCCCCTTGACAGAAGGGTCTGCTGTCTTGGTTTCAAGCAGCAACTAGACACAAGGTTTCAATGCCAACACAGAAGGCTTTCTGTGCACCAGCACCCCTGTTCCAAAAATCAACTTCTAAGTATTGAACTTCAAGGTACCTGCTTTCTGACTGAGAAAGGAAACGGCAACTGCAAATTTTCAAAGATACAGAAATCACAGAACTGCAGTCTTACAAATTACGTGAGTTGACCTTTGTAGCTAAGCAGGAATAAATTTCCTGATTTCATGTACTTAAAAATAAAAACACCCCACCAAAATAAAAAGCAAAAAAAACCTCACAACCTGCACATTTGGAAAGCTACATCATCAGCTACATTGTACAGCTACATCAGTAATTTTGTTCTTGTCGAAACATCTATCATAGACCTGAACCAGGAAGAGTAAAGGCCTCTTATTTAGAATTAAACTCCACTGCTGCAGCATTATATGCATCTTCTTGTTTGATAACATCCATGGGGAAGTAAGGGGAGAAGAAGTTATTAAAAAAATCCAAAAACCAGACAGACAATCATTAAGAAATCATTAAGACACTCATACAAGACTAACATACAGAAGTAAGATTTCAGATCAGATCACATTTGTATGATTCAATATGTTGGTTGGTTCACATTGGAGGATGTGAACTGAAGCTCTCGTCTGCCTTGACTGGGGAAGCTGGATGTGTTACTGAGAGCACAGCAGTTCAGCCTGTCTGCAACTCTCAAACTCCACATGCATATTCAAAAACTGGAAGGTGGTGAACACAAAATTGTGGCATCAGGGAGCCAGCAGCATGCAAAGTGTCAGCTCGTGACAACAGAGGTGACTCCTCCTCTGGGATAGCACAGGGTAAATAATGACCAGGATGACTGAACACAAAACACTTGACAACAATTAATGTCCAAGCAATTGCATTGGATAACTCATGCCTCGTTTGCACCACAGGAAAAGTGGAATTTGAGGTACTTTCATGGAGAACAGTAACTTGAAAACGGGAGTCCAAGCTGCAGAAAAAGCACTCAAAGAAGCCCTGAGGCTGATTCCTTACCAAAACAGAGATAAATAAGCCACTTCCCTGGTTCAGGCCAAGGAAACAAGGCTGACACAACTAAGATCAATCATCTGGGACTGCCATCACCTGTAAGGGTAGTTCACAGATCACAGAATACTGTAAGTTGAAAGGGACTCTCAAGGATCATCCAGTCCAACTCTTAAGCAAATGGTCCATACATGATCCTGGACACTTGCATGAAAGCATGGAAAAGGCAAGTACCAGGATGTTCTTTAAGGGGAGGTAGCAAGAACAACAGAAAGCAGAAGACTGCATGAACTGAGACAAGTACCAGTAGATTTTTGCTCTGTTTGGAGGGGGAAGTCTCCCAACTGTAATATAAAAGAAGCACTTTAAGGCATAGATTTTGCACTTAAAAGCACAGGGTTTTCAGAGAGTCACAGTGCCTCTCAATACTGCCTTGGTCAGTGATCAAAAAGAGGTGTTCACTGGGAATTTGAATAATCCCTACTCAAACTCATATCAATACAGAAGTCACCGCTTTCCTCATTTCTCTTTTATTTGAGTCAATTGCAAAATGGGCATTTACCTCTGCTGCCTTCCCTTGGAAGAACAGCACTGGCAGAGAACAAAAAGGCTGCACTGTGAGCTGGCCTGCATAGGGTTTTTTGTGAGCATGAAAAGTACAAAACACGACTACAATGCCACAGAAGCATACAGCACTCAGCAAGTCTCTGGTGCATGAACTGGGATCATCAGTGCTCAGCTGATGGCTTCAGAGACATTCAAAACTTGGCTGGGAAGGCTCCTGAGCAACCTGATGTAACTGGACCTCTTTTGTGCAGATGTTGGACTACATGACCTCTGTGGATCCCTCCCAACCTGCATAACTACAACTGGACCACGTTATATTCTCTTTTGAGTTTCATCTCCAGTGGCATCCAGTGTTCATCTCTGAATGATCCCTTCCTGCCCTGATGGACACCATCCTAAGGGAGGACCCAGAATGTGATTAGAATGCTCCTTCTATGTGTGACTGAGGGTATTTCATGTCTGAGATGCTGACACCACAACATGAGTGGAACAAACACAAATTTGATGATGTTGCTAGTGCTGAAAAAAGAAAATCAAGATACTGCTTTTATTTTTGTTGCATGTTTTATCTTCTATAGCTAATTTGATAGTTGCACATCAGTTATCACCTCAAGCAGAAAGTCAGCCTTCACACCCAGCTAAAGGGAAGCAAATTATCCACACATGTGAGCACTCACAAACCCTCCTGTACATACCCTTCTGCCAAGGATCTGGTTGATAGCTGCACTTTCTTTCAGAGTACACTCTGCTACAACGTTTGCTCTCATTTCTTTCATGTACAACATGAAAGCATTCAGAGGTTTCTTAATATGAGGTCTTTTTGGCTCTTGTTCTTTTCTCTGTTCGTGCTGAGGCTTCCTAAAACGTGGTTGGGAGAGGGAAAGGAAAGGAAAAAAAGCATTAATTTGCCTTCAACCTAAAAAGATCCAATGGAAAATTACTAACTTATGGTTACAGTAGCACTTAAGTATAAGAATGAGAATTTCAGTGGTCATGTCCCATCCACTTTCATATCTTTTAGTTCAATACTCAGGGAGGACGTCAGGTTGACATTCTCTAGCAAGTAACATTTCATCTGTGAATCTGCTCCAAAATTGTCTCAATTCTCTTTTTGAAAGGCTATCCATGGTACCCTAAAAGACCACTGCCAGAGGCAAGAGAGTAGCTTCTTATCCCCCTTTTCCCTAGGTCTTTTGCCTTTGAGTACTAAGCAAAGAGACTGCTTTTTACTAGTGAATTTTGCAGGCAAGAACTTTTCCAGCAGAAGTTCATGAGTTCACACTGGAGCACCAGTCACAACTGGACAGGTCCACGATTATGCCTGACTCAAGATGGCTGCTGCCAACAGCTTAAAAGTGCTGGACTGGAATGACAAATGGCTTCTCATTACCCTTGTCAAACAGTAGCCCACAGCCCCTGCTTTAGTTATAGGAGAAGAGTTAAAATTCAAAGAGGTCATGAAAGGCACTTTTTTTAAGCACCCTTGACTCTTCTTCAGATAGAGTTAGTTCTCAAACATTGATTCTAAAGGGCTAGAGCAGAAAGGTGGACTCACACATGCATTAGCTCACTGTCGTTGTGCAGGTGCTCTTGTTTTACTTGAGGTGTTACAATAGCTGGGTGAGGGATTCCAGTTGTGTGAGGGCCTGGAGGACCAGGAATCATATGATGTGAAAACCTAAAAGAGAAAACAAAGCAAGGTCTGTAACCCTACTGAAGACAGGCACCAAACACATACGACAGCAGCAGAACACTCCAAGAATGCAAATGCTATGGAGCTTGCAATGAAGACAATTCTTTAAGAGCACACAAAAAATATTTGGCTAAGATTTGTGCATTGTAGCCCAATTATTCAAGAAAAACAAATCAGTCAGCATTTTGATTGTAGAGAAGTTGTTTTATTACCTTTTGGGCAAACATTTTTAGCAATGCACACAAGAAATATTTAATATTTGTACTGTTGCACTGTCTAGTAATAAAAATACACATTTCTTAACCAAAAAAATTTATTGCCACACCAAGATATAAACATCCTTGAAATATCCACCACCAGCCAATGCAAAGGAGGAAACTGCCATGCAGAAAAAAATAAAATGAAAGAAGAGTATTTTCAAGAAGTCCCTGATGGCTCTTACTTTTCAAGGTACATCATTTCATCTGAACCCACTATTCTTACCTCAAATGCTTAAAAAAACCTGAAAATCCTGCATCTTGGATGAAGGATGGGAGCAGGGAGAGATTTTTTGTCCTAATTAAAGCTTCCTTTCATTTGTACAAGAAGGAAAATGGAAAATAAAACCAAAATACCACTAACTGAATAATCCCACCCTACTAACCCAGGTCGTTCTCAAGGACAGCTGAGACAGATCTTGAAGGTGCTGAGCATTGCAAGCTCAGGCCCAGCAGAAAACCTGCATGCTGTATTTTAAACTGGTGGAAAGTACTGTTAACATGAAAAGCTCATGCTCCAAAGTTTTGCTGGACGAGTGATAGCTAAGGAATGCCATCTAGCCTCTCCTTTCACCATTCCCTAGTCTCCTTCCTGCCCTTTTCCTTCATGTGATCAAAATAAAGCAAACACAAAGCCCTGTAACCAAATCAAGTGATTTTATCATGGAGAAAGAATGTGTTCTCTTCCCAATCACCCTGAAAGGCACATGCTTATCATTCCCCTGTAAAGAAGTGAAGGGACAGTGATAATCCAAAGGAGCCCACACACAAAGAGGTAAGAGGACCTACCACTTATCAAGTGGCCTGCCTTAAATCCCTGTGCAGGAGGATGTCTCTTCTACAGATCACAGGAAAAAACCCCAAGGATTGTATATTGCAACCTCTTGTACACCAAGCACAGGATGCAGAAGCCGTCTTTAGAATGCGAAAGCAGAGCATAGGAGGTCTGGAGTGTGTCATGGCCAAGTCTCAATTAGCATTGCTTGCTTGCACTTAGACATAAAGACACAGTGCCTGAGTCACACACCAGTACAAATACTGTGCTGGCATCCCCTGCCATTAGTGGCTTTGGGCTATGAAATACCTACTTGTGAGCAAGACTCCACACAGAGCATTACCTACGTGATTCCAGACTAATTACCAACAACTTTGAAATTGGAACTAGAGAACGCAGACTAGAGTGACAATCCACCTGGTTGCATAGTGACATGAGCAAAACCCAAGGATGCTATGCACAACACTATGTGTTACATCTAGAAATGAACTAATGACTCATTTCAGATGAAACAGCTCAATTAATTGTTGACAATTCACTGGGTGCTCCTCGTTGCAACACTTCAGAGACTGACAAGAAAATGCTGAATGAGACCAGTGTGGGATCCAGGCAAACTGCATATACACACAAAAGTTAAATAAAAATGTATGCATAAGGGTTTAGCTGACTGAAAAGCAAGCAAAGGCAGACCAAGATGCAAGCAGAAGAGCAACTTGCCCTCTAATGCCAGCAGTTACTCCCCAGTCAGTCATTCACCTCCTACACCTACCTGGACATGGAAGGGTCGACTGAGAGTGAGGATGGATAGGGCTGCCTGAATCCACTCGAGATGGGATATACAGGCTGACCTTGCCTGAGGTCACAGAAGAAAGGAACCCATCAATCATATGGTATGGTATTCAATGGTTATTCTAGAGTTACAAGCTCTTGATGGGAACTCAGTACTAGTCACAAATAAATAGTAAGAGCTAACACTTTCAAGAGTTCTGCTAATGAAACTAATGAATACTTAAATGCTTTGAACTTTCTCCCTTGCTATTGAAAGATTCCCAATCTAAGTTTCCACTGGGAGGGAAAGCAAAACAACCAGCCTTCCTCCCCCAAGGCACACATACTCATGCACACTTCTCTATCTCCATCCCTCTCTCACCTAGTTTTAGAAGCACTGGAATCAGATTTGTTAAACAAGCTCTTAGGAAAAAAGCATCTTATTCCAAATAGTTCTACTGTAGATCAGAGTGAGAACACCAGATGGTGAATTATTAAGCTAAAAAGCCTTTTGAACAGTTTTATTAAGTCTTTGAAAACTCAGGACTCTCTCCATTAGCATATGCTATAGTGAGGTACAAGTGGACAGCTTTTCTAAGTAGAAACTGATTCCATAAAAAAACCCCAACCCAACCACGTAAAAGCCCACAGTGACACAAGCCTGTCTTACTACTTAAAGATCAAACTTTGCAGTCCAGTAAGAGAAGCTTGTGTGAAGTTTTTGCCTCCTTTGCACTCCCACATATACAGAATATTTTGCCACCAGTCCATCATTTGAGGTCTTTAATTTTCCTCATCATCACTACATTTTGATTACTTTCAGTCCACGATGGTTCAGTCATGACTGCAATGAACACCCTGAAGTAGCATGTGATGGTAATGAGAGCAAGTACCAGCCCAAACACCTCTACCAGCCAGAGGGACACCACACACATCCATCCTATTCAAACAGGTGCTCATCGACTGGTCAACCAGCTCCCAGATGATAAAAAATGGAACCTGGCCTTTGTAAGGTTCAGGACACAGATTTCATTCTTGGAGCAAATTACTGGAAATGAACAGTGCTCACAGGGAAGAGGAAATAAAAAAGTTGAAGGAAGTCTCAACAGTGCTACCTCACAGCAGGGAGCCATAGCATAAAGGGACAGCTGAGTATGTCCCACTGTTGGTGAGTGCTGCTGAACACATCCCTGAGCCTTGTAAGGTAGGATCTTGTCTCTCCTCTTCTTTCTCTTTTCCCTCTTCCCTCCCCCCAGTTTCTGCACCAAGAAACCATTCAGAAGAAATGACTGCCCACATCTGGAAAATGCATGCTAGCAACTGCCTGGTAGCAGTGGAAGTGAGGAGTCAGCTAAGCAGCAAAATGGGGAAGGGGTGGGGGGGGAGGGAGGGAAAGATTAAAAAAATAGATGGTCAGATACTTCCACATTTTAGTTTGATATCTACTAATTGTTTGTTCCAAAAAGGCATGTGGCCTTTCCTGAAAGATATGCCATCAATACAACATTTCACCATCTTCTGCTCTCTACTTTCTCTGCCTGTTGTCATCTGGATCATGTTTCCCTCCCATGGAGACATTAAAAAAATAAAAAAATCTGCATCCCTCATTGCGTGGGCACAGACTAGTCACAATATGTATTCTAAAGCACTGAAATTGTGGCTGAGTTGCCTTATTCCCTGCTCCAAGAGAACTGAAGGCAAATACATATCTACCCCAAGCAGACATGAAGCATCCTGCCAAATCTATTCCTCCAAAAATACCACATTTCCTCCAAAAGGAAAATGACACCCTGAGTGGCAGCAAGAGATCATGAGAGTGCTAGTATTAGCAAGAGCAGCAAGATCTCCCAGTGACAGAGGCTTCTCTCCAGAGAGAAACTGTAAAAAGCAGCAGGCTACAAAAGTTTGTTCTCCACTTGGGGCAGTTTCAAGATCTTCCCCCCTCCACACACTTCAAAGTTCTTTCTTACCTCCCCTCTCCTCAGTAATTGCAATTTTGTTTATTAAAATTTACATTTAATTAATTGAGAACTGCTTTCTGCTATCTTTCCAAAAGCTAAGAGCCACAAATCTGAGCCATAAGAAACATGCAGACTTCAAAGTGAAATCTACACACTTCAGTTCCTGTATGTGCTCAAAAACCAGATTCATTTAATTTCAAAGATCGACATTTTTTTCATCTTTTCAACTAGAATAAAGTAGCAATTTCTTACTGGAATGACAATATCATTATTTTGTAATTGCTGCAATTGATTCAACAATAGCGAATGGTGTGAACATGCACCTGTCTGAAAAGAAGCTAAAAAATCTTACCAGCCAAGAGGTGGTGTTATCTGTCCAACCCCCCCTGGAGACAAGGGATAGAAGGTAGGGAGATCAGGAGCTGGAGGATGCCTGGACATGCCTGTTAAAAAGCACAGAAGAATGAGTGATTTCCCCTCAAAATACTCCATATGTAACAGTTCCCAGCTGATACTACAGTGGAACTAGTGCTGTGGGTAAGGAACAATCACCTTCTTGGTCAGTGTTAAAAGCAAAAGGCTCCACCAGCCACCTTTAAAACAATTTGCACACAATACTGCAATTCAAAGGGAGATACCAGAAAAAGCTACATGGAAGGAGGAAATAAATGCATGGCTAAGGACCTGTGCAAGTTTAGATCTCCTGTGAAGTGCATTAGGTGCTACTGTGCCCTCAATGGTCTCACCAAACCCAACAGGATCCTGAGGAGCTCTTCTCACACAGGATGAAACAAGGGGAAAATCAAGCGTTGTCCAAGAGGCAGCACAGCAGAGCTATTAGATTAGGTAAATTGCTACTTTTATATTTTCAAGGGTTCCCTTATGGATTCACAGATTTTGGAAACTTGCTACCACAGAGGATCAGTGGTTAATTAAGAATCATTTTCAGGCCTGTAATGGTCACACTTGATATGATTCATTTGGCTTCCAATTGTCACTCCAGTTCCAACTAAGCTCTTCATCAAGTTGACTCCTGTGGGCTCCAAGGTCAATCTGTTTTGCAATGGTAGTATTTCATGGAAAAATAAGAGTCCCATCAGGAATGATCCATCAGCTCACATTCCCCAGAACACAGAGTCCTACAACCACAAGAAATCACCTCAAGATTAAAGCTAATCCTCATCCCAGAAGGGTCTGTGGTCTCCATTCTTCACCTAAACCTTGTGCCCCCAGGAGACATGGAATTACAGTTGCAGAGGCCACAAAGACATTGGTTTATTTAAATGTGTTTGGGGAAGAGGGGGTGAAGCAGAAGGAATTGTTAAGTCTACTTCACATGTTAAATCAGCTGCTTTAAAAGGATATTAAATATTTATGTGGTGACACTCCAAAGGTCCAAGACTGAGCATGTGCTACCTTGAGACTTAGTTTATAGATTGATGTTAACGATTTATTCCCCTGCCCAGTTTGTATTTAAATCTTCTGAATTTAATTACAAGATTTGAAGAATATCTGTCAGGACTGTGCACAGGAAAGCACGGAAAATAATAGCAGTGGTGTCATTGTCTCAAAAAACCTGAATTTTCAGACTTGGAACCACAACCTAAGCGAGGATCCAATTTCTGTCCAGCTGTCTTTTCAAAGGTGTAAAACAGCTGGTAGCTGACAGGAAAGGAAACACTTTACATATCCCAGGGCTTTTACATGAGAGGGAGCACTCTTTCTGAGTGGTTAAAAAATAAGGAAACCAAACAAGGTGTAAAAGAAGCCCAGCATCTCATCTCTCACATCTCTGATGATGACTGATGCTCCTGAAAGTGATGACATGACCTTGCCCCAGCCAGACCAAGTTCTGCAAAGGGAGCTGGGCCACTCCTTCCCCAGAATCTGCAGTTCTGACCCATCGAGACAACGCTGCTCTCTCTTAGCTAATGCACAGTTGTTATTGCTAATCCAAAACTTCTGGCCCCTTGTGGAGGGCTACCAGCACCTAGCGCCCACAGGAGCACACAGAGCCACCACATGGCCAGTGCCCTCCAAATCAAGTTCTCTTGAGAGGGTTAAGGAAAAAAAAATTAAAAAAAAAATAAAATGAAGATGTGACTGCCTTTAGGAAGGCAGTGCTGTGTGTCCATCCCAAAGTGCCTTGGGTGCAGGAGGCAGTGCTGAGGGCAAGCTGTGGACCCCCTTGTTGGAGGATTTTGGTGGGAGGAGGGCACCCAGGGCTAGGGCACCAGGGCAGTGCCTTGTTCCAGAGCCACAGTGGGAGGCGAGGACAGAAACAATGGTTGGAGGCGTTTGGCAGAGGACCTGAGGAAAAAAAAAATCCTCTCTTTGCAGCAACTGCATGGGCTACTTCACTGCGGCTGCTCCCACACGCCGGTGGCGCCGAAACGGGGAGGACGGACGGAAAGACCACACACATCAAGGAGACCATCCCAGACAAAACCAGTAGTCTCCAGCCTGCATTATCCACATCATCCATCCCCATCTCTGCCAGACACTGAGCAAAGGGATCAAGAGCCCGTTCAGGAACTCCAGAGGGCAATGAGCTTTGTGCCTCCTGGCAGAGGCCCTCAGCAGGCTTGCACTCGTGACTGGGGGGATGCTGGACAGGGGAGAGGGTAGAGAAGAAGGAGAAGAGAGGATGACAAGAAACCAACAAACCAGATGTTGTTCAGCTGGGGTCTGCTGTACAGGAATACAAAAAAAAAACTGGGGTAAAGGCAAAAAGATGGGGTACAGAAGGGCAAACTCAGCATGCAGTAAGCAGAAACCTCTTAAGCTCACAAACTGCAGCAGCGGGTTGTGCCCCAGCTGTCACAGCCAGCTTCTGCAAGAGGTGGAAATCCCATTCTCTTATCGCGTGGCACCCCTGGGATTTCAAGGAATGAGTGTGAATATCCTTCTCCTGGGCACTGATGCAAAGGAGGAAGACAAATGAGGACAGGAGGTCTCCATTTGCTTCTTCCAAGTCTGAAGAAGATATTGTACACGTATTTACAGGCCAGGCTTTCCAGGCATAGTGCTTTTTGTATTCCCCCTCCCTAGAAAAAAACAAAACCTAACCAATAAACAGCAAAAACCACAGAGAGCCACCAGGCCATAGCATTTTCTGGATGTAGCCCATGTTATTATCTCCATAGCACAACCAAAAAAAAACCCTAGGCATTCAGGGAAAGATAGAACAAAAAAAGTCTCTCTCCCTGAACAATAATGACTAAAAGTCTCTTCAGATAAATGGGACAACTGTGCATATGGATGTGTGCCCAGGTAAAGCAGAGCTTCAGGATTTTGTCAAATGGGTGCCACAGCACACGGTGGGACATGGGAGCACAGAGAGAGGCAGGGAGAGGCACCCTCCAGGACCAGTTGTGGCACTGACAGGCTTCCTGCCCATGCAGAGATATCCAGACTACACTGAATGCCTTTGGAAAGGCTCTGCTCTCTCTCCTTCCCTCCTCTCTGCTCTCTCTCCTTCCCTCCTCACCACCAGCTCTCCCGTGCAGGCTTTTTCTGCTCAGGTTCTTACCAAACCCTGGCTCAAGCCCATGATGGCCATGGCCATTCCTCCCCTTGCACCTCCCCAACTTCCATCATATCCCTCCCCAGCTTTTGTAACCCACTGCAAGCAAGCACACCCTTCCCAGGAATCCCTTGTGTTCTCCTGGATACTGGGCAGAAGCTCTTGGCACAGGCTGTGATTGACACCTTGGAGACTGTCCTCTCTTCCCTGGGGGCCTGCAGACTGACATTCCCAGATGTGGATCTAGGAGGGTTTTGTGTTTGCCTTAAGGGGTCCTAGAGGTGCAGAGAAAGCTGACATCCACTCGGACATCTAAAAAGATGCTTTCTGCAGAAGGCAGCCAGCACAAGAAGGTTAAAAAACATCAGATTTGTAAAGCTTTTACTTGCACAGGCTCAAAATATTTTTATGGGCTATGCTTTGATTATGTTAACTGACATATAGAAGAATATGGACAGCCAGAATACAAGGACATAAAGTGAAAGAAAAGCTTTCAATAACACCACTACTGAAGCACTTGTCCCCGTTTTCGAGAAGGTGAGGGATGGTTGCCCTTTCTGTATTTGCATGCTGGAAGCCTTGGGCACCACAGGAGATGGTGAAGACTGGCTGCTGTTTACTGAGATTTTGGAAGACTTTGATGAGAAAAGCAAGCCCAAATTATCACATTAGAAAGAGCATAAAAATTTACGCAGCCAAGTTAAGTATCAGCATCACGGCAGAATTATCACCTCTGAAAGTGAGCATGTGCACCTGGAAGCCTCCCTCTAAAACATTACAAATTGATTGATAATATTGGCTCTGTCAGCAGCACAAAGGGCACCAGGACCACGCTGCTGGGAAAGGATGGGCTCACCTTGTTTGGAGCTGACCTCAGAGGGGACATGAGACGGGTGTGACCCCGGGGAAAAGTGCTCATCGCTGTAGGTGATAAGAGGGGTGAGGGGGTGAACCGCATGAGAAGGCTGTACCACGGGCACCTTGTTGGACTGCAAGAGAAGAACAAAAATTAAATGGTGTTAGCGAGGTGAGGCTTCTGCTTTGAAAAAAAAAAAAAAAAACCAACAAACCACCCAACATTTCCAAAATGCTATTTTTAAATATTTGCATTAGTGAAGCGGGGGAAACAGATGGGCAGACATGACATTGGGGGTAGTGGATGGAAAGCAGGTTTGCTGCCAGAATCGGCATCCTCAAACCACTGGCACCCAAAGAGGGATGCAGATATTGAGGAAATGCAGGGAAATGGGTGGGGGCCGGGAGCAGGAAGAAAGGCATTTGGGAGACATTGAGACAGGGCTCAGGAAATGGCAAATGGAGAGCTGCAGGGCAGGAGGAGCACCGTGCTGGGCAGGCAGGCACTGTGCACCGAGGGCTGTGACCTAAGGACAGCAGAGTCAGCAGCAGGGCTGGAGAAACCCTTTGGTTACGGGAACAGCGTTTAAAAAAAGAAGGCTTAAAGTACAGGTTTGCCATATCTCCAGCCTTAAAAGTTTCACCAGCTTCCCTCTTCCTCCCCACTGCTCTTCCTGCGTGGCCGTGGCATGGCACAGCTGGGACAAACCCCTGCCATCACCAGAGGAACAGCAAGTTTGTCCCTTGCAGTTTTACGAACTCTGGTTGAAAACTCTTGTCTGTCTACTGGGTAACTAAAGGGTCACCTTTAGAAGGCTGATTTCATACATGAGCAGTTGGCAGTGGCCTCTCAAGAGGGTCAGTTAGAGGGGAGACCTGCTGAGCACACAGGACAGCTGGGAGGCCTCTGACTCTATCCAGGAGAACTCAAAGTGCTACAAACGCCCACAATGGTCCTGAAATGGGTGCCATAAGGTGATGTCCTTGCAGGGCAAGATGCACTTCCCAGAGTGCAGAGGCACACAAGAGGAGGCAGGCAGCACAACAGAAGGATGCTGTCCAAAATTACCCCCTAAGGTCAAGGTTCAAGACAACAGAACTCCTCAATCTCAATGAAATCCTGCATTATTAATGCTGCTTGGAACTCAAGTTGCTCTTTCCACGGTGGGACGAGCCACAGTGATGATGCCAGCATGTAACAGGCACTTCTCATTTGTGCCCTGCCATTCTACCTTGCCCCTCAGCACAAATAATTATGGAAGAAACAGGTTTTTAATAAAATCCCACCCCCCCCGCAAAACCAAAGCTATCCTTCAGACTGACACACTGACAGCAAGGACAGCCTGTCCAACATAAGAAATTTTAAAAAAATAATAATTTAAGAGGCCAATTAAATTAATTTTCATTGAGGTCACTATTGAAATTCTGGCACAAAGCAGATATTAGGACATAGCTCCATGATTTTTCTGGACTTCTGGAAACAGATGGGTTATTAAATGGACAACTCAATTTATTGTTAAGGCTGGTAGGAGTAGAGGAAAGGGAGCAAATGGGAACCAGTGCAGCATTTTCTGCTTTCCTTGTTTCCAGAGCACCACCTTAAGGAACTTGCATTAGCAGGCAGTATCTTCTTAATGTCTGACCTATCCCTCCAGTCATATAGCTCAGAATCTGGTGCCATGAATTTTTGCTAAATTATGCTATCCTTGCTCTCCTCTTAATTTTACGGTTTTCAACACAGATTTGCTTTCCTGTGGGAAAGAGATAAGAACCTGAGGATTTTAATTTAAGCTTCGGCCTTGTCTTATATTTTGCAAGATGGAGAGAGAAAGCAGCGCTAGTAGGTGTTTTAAAGCCAACAAGCATTAGGTCCATTTTTGTGACCAAATAATAAAAGCAATATGAATTCTCAATAATATCTATGAGTTGAGTTGTAAAGGGGATAGCTCAGACTGCTATTCATCTTTCCCATCCGTATAAATTCCACAAAAAACAGATGCCAACAAATTTCAGACGATTTACAAATCGGGCCTCAGTCTTTAGCTATGAGACTCGTGGGCCAGCCCACCATTCAGCCGTTACTTTATCAACAATAAACTGTGTATTATGAATAAAGATAAGCAATACATGTATTTAGGTCACACACACACACAGCTGCTAATCAGCATTAATTTCTCAAAATTTAGTAATTAACATCTTGTATTGTACTGGATGTAATTGTCATGCACGCCCCTGGTATCAGGGCTCCTTGCTTTCAGAAATCACCCATTTGTACTTGGAGCATGCCAATCCCTGTACCCCCTCGCTCTCCAGCATCCTGCAGATTTTATTTTATTTTCTAATTCTCGGCACCTTATCCCCTAAGCCCATGGCAGCGGCTTTCAACGGGCGAAGGAACCGTGAGAAGTCAGGAGAAAAGCAAACCGCTTGTCAGCGGGCTTAAAATTAACATATAAACGGGCCATATCTCCATTAAGAGCATTTGGGGGTCTGCAGAGCCAGAAATTGGGAGGGAAAAAAAGTAACAATAAAAAATAGCAATAATGCAAAGCTTCCCAGCCTGCCCTGGGAAGGCCCAGGGATCCCTGGCAGCTAAATTCTGCTGGTCACCCAGCGAGCCAACAGACAGGGGCTTGCTGGGCACAGGCTGAGCCTCCCCGCTCCCTCTGGACCCACCCAGATGGCCAAAGCAGGAGGACACACGGGGTGACACGTGCATGATGAAACCAGGAGGAGAAAGGCCTAATGACATATTTTTCCAAAAGCCCTATGGACTGGAAGTGGTTCTGCCACGGCACCTGCCCTATGAGGCAACCCAGATGGGTCATCTGGGCCTTCCTCACAGAGAGGGTTCAGGGCAGGAGACCAAGACCTCATATGCAGACACCTGGAAGCCCCTCTTGCCACCCTGTCAACCCTCCCACCCCCTGCTGCAGTAAGGGATTGGCCCCAGGCACCACATCCAGTCCCATGGACACTGCCCTGCACTCTTTGCCCTGGGGACACCTGGACTGGGGATGTTGCCAAAGCCCCTTCCACCATCTACTGCTCCCAGTGGGCACTGCTGCTTTCCAGGGCTGTGAACCATGGCCAAATCCTACCTCACACTGAGGTACAAAACTTCTGAAGAGACTGCTTCACTGCTTCCCAGTCTTCGCCCACTGGCTTCCTCCTCCCACAAACATGGCATCCCTACTACATTTGTCTCCCCAAATCCTCCAAAGACAATGCATACGGCTGCAGAAACACTTGAGAGACTGACAGAGACCTGATCTTGGTCAACACGACCTCCATACAGGGGGAAAGCCATTCCCCATGGCTTGCTGAGCACCTGCTGACCAAGCCCACAACCAGCTCTCCCTGGCACACTGGTGACATTTATATGTAATATAGGCATTGTCCATAGAGTGTCTTTTCTCCTCAGCACAGCCTGAAAATCTGCAAAACCTGATCAGTCCACATGCCTTCAACGAGACAATTACATAATTATGCACTGTCCTACGTGAGGTTCTTTGGTATTTCAGCACAGAAATTATACTTCATCCACCCACCAAAACATAGCATTTTGGTGCAAGTAGGTACTCAAGCAGCTTCTAAAACCACAATAAAGTGAACAAGGATGAAATTTCCATTTCTATTCTCATTTCCAAGACAATCTGGAGAAGCTGAACGTTTGCTGAAGCTGTCCCTAGCACAGCTCCGATGCCACATAAATGGTGTATTACCACACCACACCAGTGAAGCTCCATTCTCTTTGCCTAAGGCTTTTCACATGACCTGGAAAGTAAAGGAAATGGGACATACAGCACAGCACAAGATATGCAATTTGGAAAAAGTAAATTACTGAAAATGAGGACCTGTTGTTTACAACCTGAAGACCTCCTGTTACGACACCGTATCATGCTGTGTTACCTGTTACAAACACCAAAGGTTAATAGCAAAGGGACAGCCTATTTCTGCTGGCCTAGAGACAGACAGCTGTGCCCCACAGCACTCAGCTCAAAGGGACACTCCTGAGTGACTCAGCCTCAGTGGTCTCTTCCTCAGAGACCACATGGCCACCAGGGCTCCAGTCCCAGAGCACAGTCTTGCAGCACAGACCACGCCAGCATCCTTTGGGAACTGGCCTCTGTGCGGCCCTCCCTGGGGCACATTTTCTCATCAGCTTGGCCTTCCCAGTTGGTATCTTTTATTTCTCCCAAGCATGTGCTCTCAGGCTGAAGTGAGGCAGTGCAGGCAGGGGACAGTCCCCTGAAGGACACCAACTGTACTGGAAACAGCAGGAGCCAAATTATTTGGCCAGTTAGGGCTAAGATGAAGCTGCTATTCAGTTTTATGACTGACCTGAAACAAAACCCCAAAATCCCCAGTACAATGTTGGTGGGCAAAGGGTAAGAGCTTGCAGGGAAGAGGGCCCTGACCCAGCAGTCGGCATTATCCCAGCAGGAGCTTTGCTATGCACCAGACACCTGTTTAAAGCTATTGCTGTGTTAAAGTAACTCAGGAACAGGTCAGTACAACAGCAAACACTTCCCTTGCAAACAGCAATCAGAGCCTGCAAGTGCTGAAGCTTGAACTTACTCAGGCATTTTGGCCAGGGCAAGGAACAGAGCGAGAAATCCCCTGGCTGTGACACTGGCACAGCTGCTGCCACATGGTTGGGTGACCCCTGCAAGTGGCCTGCACTGGCAGTGCTGCACCTGCACTCACAGAGCCACTCACCATTTCAGACATGTGCCTGCCCTCTCATCCGAGGAGCACAGTGTGAGACAGTTCAGATTAATCCCTGGTGAGTTCATGGTGAAATGCTGCGCCACAAATTCAGTCTGAACCCACTAAGTTTTCCCTCATTTTTGAAATGCTTCTGAAGAAAAGCAGGAGTCCAGAAAAAAACAAACCTCAAGCCCTCCCCAAACAGCCAGCTAATGCTTCAGTGAAGGCCCACACCTGTAAGGTATCTTATACACAACAAGTGTGCAAAAACTATAAAAAGCCTGAGACAGCCATGGCAAAAATGCCTGTAGATCAGCGCTGGGCGAGGCGGGCAGCTGGGAGCTCCTGCTGGAGCTGGGGCCACCATTTGTTCCAGCTGCTGCACAGAGAAAGATATTAAATTAATGACCCTTCAAAGGACACACATCTACAAAGGAGGTCACAGGCAGGCAGGGAGCTTTGCAGAGAACCATGAGGCAAGCAAGCCTCTGCATACAAGACCCGAGTGTCCCTCGTCAACATCCGAAGAGGCGCTGGGTTGGTTTTTATTTTTCCTCTTTTCTTTAAACACAAAGTGGCTTCTAAAAAGCCAAAAAAAAAAGGCCCCAGCCTGTCCACTCTTCCTCTCCTGTCAGCAAGTTATGCATTGATTACAGATGCTAGCAGATGGTCTTCTCAATTAAGACTAAAATAAGTCAACTAAAAAAAAAAAACCAAATCAACTTAAGGATGAATAAATGCATGCATTCCCTTTCATTCCTGAAAGAGAGGGTCATTTGAAGAAACTGCTCCAACTTGTTGACAGCAAGTGTTAAGTTTAGGGGGAAAGCACAACAGATAGCTCCTCAAAAAAACCCTACCAACAAACATATCCAAACCTTTCCACTACTGTTATAGCAGTACCTCAAAATAAAAGGACTAAATGGTCCTGTTATTGTGGGAGAATTTGACACTACCTTGATCTGAAGAGACAAGAAAAAGTCATCCCTTTATTAAGCCCATTCTCATTTCTGAACCCCTGAAATCATCCTTAAGCTGAAGGTTTCAGCAAACCCAGAAGACAGCAGTTTCAGCTGTCCTCTCAAAATACCAACAGCATTTTAATGCTAAACTAACTCTGTATTTATGCCTTTGCTGACCAGCTGTTGCAATAAAAATGCAAGATCAAGAACGTTATTTTGGAGCAATGTCAAAACCAGGCCCTCGTCTGGGCTCATCACGGACAGGCTTCAGCAAAGGAGTATCAGTGGTGAAAAAGGAGGAGGTAACAGTAATGTGCTTTGGCCAAAACGAGTTACCACTAGAGGAAACAAGCTCATCAGCACCAGCAGTAACAGCAATCACGATTTGCCACCTCTCTGGGAGCAATTGTACAATCCCTTTTCATAGACAACTTTGCAAAGATGCAGCAAGGCCAATATATAGAGAAAGCTCAGGTTACTCCCCTGTCCCCAAACCATTGTTTAGAGAAAAGAGTTTGATGTCCAAAGCCAGCTTCTTTCTAGGCTCTTGACAACAGAGATAATTTTATGCTTAATTTTCAAAACCTTCTCCAATCCTCGGACAGTGCACTTGGGAAAATGCCCAAATGGCTACAGTGGGGGGTGGCTTGCAGCATTACTTCTAGCCTCACCTGAAGCTAAAAGGAACAGGGAGAAGAGGAAAGCATGCCCACAGGAGCATGCTGCTCACAGGAAACAGGGGCTTAGGAATACTGTGATTTATGAAAGACAAATAAAAGAGGTGCAGTCTTTTAACCCTGCTTCACAACTGGGCAGCAGGAGGCCATTTATCTCACTGACCTCTCATGCTTTCCAGCAGCAGGGGGGACACCCCAGGGACTCGCCATTTTAAGGAGGTGAAGTGAAATGCTGCATCGATGCTGATGTGAAACTATCAGCTTCACAACTGCTAACACTTACTCAGAGCAAAACTAAAATCAAAACCACACATTTCAGGGGGCAGACTGATGGCTTGACAAGGTCAGAAGAAAAGTCCTCCTTTTCCTCATGTACTGTATTCAACTCTTCACAATGGAACTAAGTTGCATTAGTGCTGGGAGTCAGGAAAGGAAGAACAAGAAAGTTACTCCAAGTCAGTTATGAAAGTTTCCCCATCTCCCAAGGACATGCTGCATCATGAAACCAGAGCCAGAGCACGCCAGGAGCCCTCAGAAGTTGGATAGAAGAAGCTGCCAGTATATCAGCAGCAGGTAAAGGAGGCACCCAGGATGCTTGCTAGAGCTTCCCATGGTTATTTGGAAGCAGGAAAAGTTTGTGACCTTTTTCCAGATGCTCACACCCCTTTCCTTTTGGGGAAGCCCAGGAGCGAGTGGCTGTGTCTGCAATGCACAGGAAAGGCACCTTCATGGCCAGCAGGACCATGCCACAGCCCACAGGCACAGAGATCAGCACCTGAAGCAAAGGGGTGTCACAGCTGAAAGTGCAGGAAGCATACCAGGACAGGCAAGAGGAATTGGAGAAAACTGCTCTGCCTGAAGCCCAGAGGTTGGTGTGCAATAAAAAATTCAGTGCAATAGCCTGGGGAGCATTGCAAAGGAAAGTGTAAATGTGATCTGACAAAGCCTAGAATAAGTATCTATCTAGGTGGATTACAATTGGTCACTTAATTCAGATTAATTGCAACATTAGTGAGAAACCACCACTACTGGCTTGTCTACATTTTTGTCTTTTTCCAACTTTTTCACCCTTCCCTCCCTTTCAATCTTGGAAATTAATATAGCACAACTGTGATTTTTATTTTTTTTTGCTGAAAAGTTGTAATAAGCATTTGAGTTCCCTCAAGACAACTTTAAAAACACGGGTGTTGAATATCTGACAGAAACATGCTTTATTTCAAGTGTTCATTAAGCACTGCCATTAAGTAAGTGATTAAAGCACACCCAGTATTAAAATAGCTTGATTAGAAATCCCCTGCTATCTCCATTTTCTTCTCTCCCATGACTTCTTAATTTGTTTGTTCTTGCCTGCTCAGGAAGGCTGTCAGGAGACCTGGAGTGCTGGTGAACCATGTGGGGAGCCAGGCAGGTCTTGTAAGGCTCTGATCAGGGAGGACAAGCCCATGTCAATTTCTGCAAGTTCACATATACAGAGATTACTCCCAGTTTTACACAGCCCATTGGTTCTGGAAATATCACTGATAGGGCATTTAATTAGCAGAAAAGCCACATGCTCACAGAAAAGACTTTCCCTGTTACAATATTTTGCAATGTCTTATTTCACTCTCCAAACTCAGCAATGAGTTCTCTTAGGTGGAGATCAGCTGCCAGCAAACACTCTGCAATTTGACAGCCAATGCTTGTTTCAAGCTCTGATTTCTGCAAGAAGGTCCTTTAACTGTGGCCATTCTGAACAGCTCATCTTTTTCCTGAGGTAAAGACAAGTCCCACACCCAACAGGCAGCAACCTGCATCATCAAATCACACACACAACTCCAGGAGTCTCTTAGCACCCCCGAAAACCTGGTAACTGGGACTGCTGCCACTGGAAATGCTCTGGATGGTGACACAGCCCATGGGCCTTTACCCTGCACAGTGTCCCTTCTTTAGCCTAGTGCATCCTTGTCACATACAAGCAATCCCATCAGCTGGAAAGGTGTTTTCCCCATTGTTCCCTGACCTGTCCAGAACACTTGCAGTTCTTTATTGGCTAAAGAGAACAGAGGCCCAGCAATGTTTTAACAAACCCAAGCCTGAGCCCCTGGGTGGGTTGCAGAGTTCTGGCTTACTGCTTGCTTGGACAATAAGGACAATTGTCCCAAGCCACCAGAGGAAGCCCACTGGACATCAGAGGAGCCAGTGCCCAGAGCCCAGCAGCTCGCCAGGCGGGGAACAGTGGAATGTGACCAGGGGTTCTGAGTGGGGGGAAGGGGGCTGGAGTCTATCCTGGTGTCACCTCTTGTGCCATCTTCAGCTCTTTCCTGGGGACAAAGCTGCTCTGGTTTCTGTCACCAGAGCTGTCTGCTGAGTTAACACAAAGACATGAGCTTGTTTTGCTTGCCTCAAGGTTATCAGGATCCCTGCTCACAACAACTTTGGCATTTTCTCTGGCGTACTCAAACTCACAAGATCATGTGCTTCTCTCACAGGCAGAGGGATGTGCTTCAGTCCAGTGTCCAAACCTTGGAAATGGCTCAGGCAAGGAAAACTCCATCTACCACATAAGCACACAAGTGTTGTGTGAAAGCAGGTTGTCCGACAACAACCTCTGAAGCCCAGCATTTCTGTTCTGGCAGACAGCGTGCGTCACAGGATGGGATGACTTTTCCTCATCGGCCTCCTCAAGTCCCACAGGATACAGACCCAGGCTCCTGGGGGGAACCAAGAAAAAAATCCATCCTGCACCCTGGTGACAGGAAGATGCCTTTCGGCACTGCACACACAGTGGATCAAAAGTGCTTGAAATAGGACCTCTCTTAAATGTATTTATATTAAGTCTATGTTACAGCCTATCCAACACCACATGTCATAACAAAGACTATCAGAGGCCCAGAAAACTGAGAAATGGGTCAGCTTCTCTCTGAGCTGCAGTTTTCAAGGTGCACTGAATAGAGATGTTCTCGATTAAGAAAATGCAAGAGTATGACATGTATTGGGAAAACATCTTAGCTCTATATATATAGAAGGTAAGGACAAGGGCTCGACACCTCTCCCAGCACCTTTATGTGTCCAAAACCTCTGTCTACCATGGCTAAGTCTGCAACTTAGAGGTTGACCAGGCAGCATCTTCTTACTGCTAGCAAAGCTGAGATCACGCTGGGCTGGTCAACCTGCCCAACATGACTGATGCTTCTGGAAGTGCTCTTGCCTCATCCACCCTCTAAAAAACAGTGGACAAAAAGACAAAAATACAGGAACGGATGTGATGATAGAAGAGTGACGAATTTGATGACATCAGTGACTCCTCTCA
Organism: Urocynchramus pylzowi; assembly: GCA_013397555.1. NCBI lineage: Eukaryota > Metazoa > Chordata > Aves > Passeriformes > Fringillidae > Urocynchramus > Urocynchramus pylzowi. Next base: position 113,137 of record VZRH01006081.1, read on the forward strand.
GCTGGCCTTTGCTCCTGGCAAGCCCTGTCCCCACCACACTGATGCTGCTTGAAGACTCCCGCAGGGAAACCAGTGCCAAGGCCAAACCCCCTCTGGCTCCAAAGTGGCTGCCCCGATTTGCCATGAGGTGAGGAGACCCTGCTGCTGGATTTCAGCTCCTTCACAGGGGTTTTCTGGCAGCAGTGGAGCACACCTGAGCCCACCATGAAGTGCAGTGCTGACAGCTGGGGCTGCATGCACGGCATTACAGGTGGCAGAGGCAGGCAGGGCTGGGTGGGATGGATGCAGGGGTTGCTCAGCACATGCTCTCAGAGGGGGCATTTTCTCCAAATTCGAGGCTCCCAGGCATCACTGACCCTGCATAGGCACTGTAAAAAGTTTTCAAGTAACTTCCTTGAGTCCGGCTAAACCGTATTAACAGATTTATCCAATAACATGCAAATTCAGGTTTTAATGAAAAGTCTTAAGTCCCAGCTCTAAGTGATTTGGACTTTTCTGCTAATGGCATCGGCTAATGACCAAAGATTTAATGCATCAAGTCTTAGCATACATCAGTGCAAACAATATAACCATTTAGTGGAGGCAAAAAGTCATCTCATTAGACATCCATCACTGGATGTGGGCAAGATGGTCCAAAGGCTTAAAATAAAATATTCATTTTTAAACTGAAAGAAAAAAAAAAATCCCCTAAAAATGTACAAATGATTAGGCCAAAAGTAGCAGTCTGCTAAAGCTTCACTGCGATTGAAAATGCAAACTGCAACGTTTATCTGGAGGTAAAACGCATTTGCAAGTACTTAATTTCGGCAGCACTGTTCCACAGAAGACAAAACCAATTTTAACAGGAATTAAAGCAGTAGGGCCCTCCAGAAACAGGATGTCTCTTAGACAGGTTATTTGAACCATCAGTAGAAGGTCACAACAGGAATTATTTCTCCACCACATCGTGCAAGATGATTTCAGTACAAACAAAAGTGTTGAAAAGCTACTAACTTAATTTTATAGATCATTCCCACAAGGGTTTGGCACATCAATGAGACACAAAAACATGCCCTAAAATTACATTTTTATGTAGCTAAAAATACAAAAATCCCAGCACACAGCTAAGGATGAGCAATGAATGACCCGAACAAGGCATGGGCTCAAAGAAGCAGGGCTGGAAACACTTTTTTTGGCCCAAACCAAAAAAAATTGATGCCGAATGTTTCATTTGGACTCTTGAAATAAGGAGGAGCAATAAACCTACCACATAACACAGCTGGTTGCTGAGCTACTGACACAAAATCTAAATGCTCATTATTTTTAGTCTTGTTTGCCAAATGGCATCTTAGAAGACATAAAAAAATCCAGACTGATGCCTCCCAGCCATGGGCTGATGGTGGGAGGTGATTCAGGTAAGGGGAGGACTGTAATTATAATGGACCTGTGCAAGCTGCCTGTTTGCAGGTGGAGTGGAAAAAGGATATCCAGATAAGATAGAGCACCCCGCTTTTATGCCTGTGTGCCTCTCTCCCAGGGCAGCTTAGGAAACGTTTTTCTTCCGCTCCCCAAAAAGCAGATACGGCAACCTCACGGCAAGGCCTGCCTCCAGACACAGAGGGAAACCAACAAAGGAGTCCTGGAGAGATGCTCCTGCATCAGCTTTGGAGTTAGATCATCCCCTAAGAGCTGCCTGTCCCCACTGAAACACAGACTTGTGACCCAGGGAGTCCTCAGGACCCTAAGCAAAGCTGTGTCAGGGGAAGGTTTAGGCTGGATATCAGGAAAAGGATTTTCACCCAGAGGGTGGCTGGGCACTGGAACAGGCTCCCCAGAGAAGTGGTCACAGCACCAGCCTGACAAGAGTTCAAGAAGCATTTGGACACAAACTCAGGCATGTGGTGTGACTCTTGGGGTGTCCTGTGCAGGGCCAGGACTTGGGCTTTGATGATCCTTGTGGGTCCCTTCCAGCTGAGGATATTCTATGAAAATGCATCTTTCCCTGTGTTGGTGACATTGCTTCTCCTCCAACTCCTCACTAGCCCTGTTCACCACCCTTCCTTGCCTCTGTTCCACCACCCTGTACTCACTTCTGGGAAACTTCCTGGGCCTCCTGGCCCTGCTTGGCTCATTTAACTGCACAGCACCCTCAGGCTCCCCAAAATCAGGCACTTCCTTCAGCTTTCAGGCCTCACCTATGCAGGTGCATGGCTGTTCTGGGCACTGACCTGAACACACTCCGGTGGCTGGGGTGGCAGCCCATGAGATGGGGGGAGACAGGAAGAAACATGGGGCTCACCTACTCCCTCTTCCCACCCCACTCCATCTGGTCTGTTGCCACTAAGCTTCTTCACCCACTTGGCCACAGGGCTTAAAAAGGGTTGCTGGTATGCACAAGACACGTGATGCCTTTTAAATCCTGCACAGGATATTTCTGCCTGCTGCTAGACTTGATTTTTTTTTTTTTTTATAAATTCAAGAGCTGCCTTTAAAATTTAAAAATCACTCTTAAAACCAAAAAAACCCACACCCGGCCCACAACCTAAGTTTTGTGCAGCAGGCACCTATGTCCTCATAAAAGCCCTGGGGTGTGCTTTATAACATGGGTAGAAGGCTAAACATTGTAAAAAAAGAGCCTAAACTGCCAGATTGCCCAAGCCTCCAGTAAATCACCCTTCCAGATGGGCTTAGAGCTGCACACAGAGCCCCACTAGTAGTAATGGGTCACCCTGCAATTATATTTCAATCCTACAAAACTCAAGCAACATTATATGAGAGTTATGCTCGACTGCATTAAAGAGGCACTTCCAAAGTTTGCCATCACCCTGTCATTACCAACAATCTGATTTTTCATTCAATTAGTCTTCCCCTGTGCAATTAACTCGCCCCTGAAAGCATGGCAGAGGCCGGGATGGACAATTTCTTATCATAACTACATCCCTCCTCGCTGCTTTTCCCTGCAATAAAGGCTGTGCTTGGGAGAAACACGGTGTGTTAGACTCTGCAAAACAGCACTAGACAATTTATCAGGCAAAAATACAGCTCATGCCAGGAGAGCTTGGGGAAGCACTCAGCCCCTCACCCCCCTCCACTGCTGACAGGGCAAATGGTCAAGAGTGCCAGAGATGCCCCAGTGCAGCTTTAATCCTTTTCTTTTTTGGTGTGGACACACAAGGGATCTGCCTGAGACCTGCCCATCCTACAGTGGCTGGTGTGGGGCAGCAAGCCCTGGAGCTGCTGCAGTGCCCAGTCTGGCCTGGCTCTGGGGCTGGGCAAGCTCTGCCAGCAACACTCCCACCCAGCAACCCCTCCAGCTGCCACCCCCAGCCAGCAACGTGGGCAAGGCTGGCAACCACATACTGGAGATAATTTTTTATTGGTGTTTTTTTTTTCCCTCTGCTCCTACCAGAACAGGCAGATTCCTTCCCTACTGCCATCATTTCAGAGGCAAGGACCAGGCCCTCACCTCTCCCCTGCAGAGAGAGCAGACTTTTTAGCTGGATGATCTGAGGATCATCTGGCAGTCATGCAGGAGACACAGGCACTCCTGCTGCAGGCCCCATAGATGCTGCACACAGACATTTTGAGTTTGCTCGGGAGGCCGCATGTCCACCAGCCCCACAGTTTGCCACGTTTATCTGCAGATGGTGCAAATTTTTACCACCCCTTTTCTCAAGAAACAGGCTGGGATTAAGGGACATTCATTTCAGCCTTTTAATCAAGGAATCGAGTGACCTGCTCTGAAGAAATAAATTTATTTTCCTATTTATGGCAAAAGTACCCTTTCTGATGGAGAGAAATAGTAGTCCCTCTTACTTCTATCCTACACCTAGAATAAGGATACTTTAGCCTCATCTGAAAGTGAAAATTACCCCAAATTTCAGGCAGTTAACATAATTCCACCATCTCACAGCCAAGACACTATTCACACCACAAAACAGGCAGAGTTCCCCTTGCCTTTCTCAGAGTTTCAGCATCCATGCCTGAAGACAAAGACACCAAATACCCTATGCCAACCAACCAGGCTAAGGACAGTCAGCTTCCAGACAGCCAGAACAGGACTGTGAGCCACGGGGTGAACCCTTGTCACCCCTACTCGAGGGATGCCCTCCCCCCATGCCACTGAACTAGCACAGATGCAAAACTACAGCACCTCGTGTGCAGAAGCAGAGACAGACAGGATTTGCTCATCTCAAACACCTCTTCCTTCCACTCGCCCTCCCCAACCTCCCTGTCCGCTCACAAGCAGCTTGTGGGGGACAAGCAGCTCAAAGGGAGAAAGTCAATGCCAGTCTATCAAATAGAGTCCATCAGAAGTCTATCAAATCAGTGAGAAAACAATATCCTCTCACTGGAAGGCACTGTAGATGATCTCTCATCTGCCCAGGATTTTGGCACTCACCGTTTTTATCAAGTGCACAGAACTAGGAGCTGAGAACATGAGGAGAGCAGCCCCTCGGTGCAGCACAGAGACACAGCACAGCTTTTAGCAGCATTAACTCTCTCGCGCTAAGTCAGAGGAAGGAAATGCTGCCTCCCCCACAACATTATTTTTTTAAAAAACAACCACCTTTCCTCTTCAGCAGGCCCAGGCCAGGTGTTACATGCTCTCGACACCAAGCTAAGGCCAGGCTGGCTGATCTGGAGGTTCACTCCTTAACAAGATAAAGGGTTGCAGCTCGATGCCGATGCCGCAGCAGCAGCCGGCTGTGGGAGCTGTGGGCTGCAGGAGCGCTGCCGGCAGCTGAGTGTCACTCCTGGAGGAATGCCTGACCTTTCCCGGGGCTTTGATCATGCTGGCTCGCAGCGTGAGATAACCAGCCCTTTGCAGAATCCGGAGGTAATAAAAAAAGCAGCTTTGAGGCCTCGTGTTTTTGCAGGGAAATACTTACCTGTGTTGCCAGCAGACTGCCCAGTCCCCACCACTGTCCTCCCCAGATTTCAGCCACTTTACAGCCAAACCCATTGCTATCAACTAAGGGAATCATGTAAAGCCTTCAGATGAGAGTTTTTAGCTCTTGTTTAATTTCTCTTAATTGAAGAGGGTACTTGTGCACTGTTCTTAGGAAGGATACAGTGACTCAAAAAAGAGCAGAGCAACAGAAGGTCCCCAATTAGTATGTGATTAAGCTGTAAGTAGGATAATAGGAGGAGAAATTTTGTATCTTATACAAACAAGATAGTAAAAGAGATAGATAAAAGCATGGAAGGGGAATAAAGCTTTATCCCCAGTTCCCCTCTCAACTCTCAAGCCATACAGAAAGGAGTGGATTTGCTGAGGATTTTTTGTTTGCTTGTAATTCTTTTAAAGGTGGCTGTCTTTCTCAGGATAGTTCATGATGGGCAATTTAAACAAGCCACCAGTGTAGCACCAGGTTAGTAAGGCATGAAACACTTGGAACACTGGGCTGAATGTGCTGAATCTGTAAGTGATAATTAGATCAGTCTTGAATACTTCCTTTAATGAGTCTACACGAGCACCTCATCCACCCAATCTGCTTTTGGTTACCAACCTAGAGAAGTTCGCATGATCTTCTCAGGCTGGGGTGGATTTTTGTTTTGTTCTGTTTGGGACACTGCAGCTCAGTCTCTGAAGTTGAAGTTACAATTCCTTGATGCTCTCTGCAGGCTGTATATGAGGCACAGGGCTTGCTCTGCAGCACTCCTCAGCTGCAAGCAGGCTGATGCCAAACCGAGCAGACCTGGATAAGTTACCCCTCTGGGGGGGAAAAAAGTTGTACTCAGCTACGCTGTCTTCCTCACGGGGTTAACTATGTAGATTTCAGATGCAAATTTTACTTTAGGGCAGGCTTTATGGTATTAAGAGTCTCTTTTTCAGCCTTCTGAAATTTCATATGTATACATGCTAGAGCTCTCTCATCTCTCTTAATTGGGTTTTGTGGAATTTCAAGGCCCGGGGGCCAAGAGGGGAGGGCTGCTGATTAAAGCACGCCATGCAAAAGTGGATGCAGAAGTGTTGCACAGTAACAGGAGGAAAACAACTCCTCTGAGCTACCTGCCTCCACGTGCAGACCCCATCTGCCACTCGGGAGGAACCCCATCTTTTGCCCTGGTCTTCCTGAAGGTGCAAGGATGGCTCCTGCCCTCTGCGATGGGCACTGCAGGGAGGATGCTCAACCCTGCTTCGCTGGATGTGCAAATTTATTTCAGAGGTTTAGAGGCAGCTACATTTGTTTATTTCACTGGAAATAAACCTGTGTGCCTCTGTCTTCACTGCAGACACGAATGGGCCTTCTTCCCACAGCCCTAACCATGACTTAGACACTTCAGGACCATTAAGAAGGAATTAAAGGGTATTTAATCTCCCCTTATCCCTTTTCATAACCCAGCACTTACATGTATGTCAGAATTTGTTAGGCTGTGATGTCTGAACTGATGAGATGACATGTGCCTGTGCGTCCCCACAATGAGAGCACAGAAAACACCCATTCCTGCATTTGGCCAAACTGTATCTCTCCACATACAAGGATTCAGTCCAGGAGCCTGCTTGCAGCAGCTAAATACAGATATTCACACACCCATTATAAATGCAGTCTAGTTTCATTTTTAACCCACAGGAGGGTGTGGAGGGAGAAGACATCAAAGCATGGACACAGGCTACCCTGGCATTCTAGATGTGCAATTTTATCTTCCCCTCATTTCCCTCCTCTCCAAACCAGCTGCTACAACTATCATGATGCTTGCCCTCCGGCCAGTAGGCTGGAAAACTGGCTTCCAAGGCAGTCATTAATCTCTCCCCAGTGCCCAGCTGGCACAGGATTTTGCTTAGATCGGAGAAGAGTCAGCTCTGTGCCCTCTGAAACACCGGTGGCAGCTCCTGCAGCCGCGCGTGCCAGGCACCCGCTGCCCACGCCGGCACAGCCTGGCACCGCTCCCCCTGCCGCCGCAGCACGGTCACCAGGCACGCAATGAGAAGGGCAAAACTCAAGCAATGAGAAGGGCAAAACTCAAGCACAGGCACTGCAGAGCACCGAAACAGGAACTCTGAATTATATAACCCCCTCCTGTCAGCAGTGACGGCAAAAAGAAGCGCTCTGCATCTTTGGGGGAAGATGTCTTGGCTCAGAGCTAAGTTTAGAGGCTGACTTCTGGCATAGCAATAGCAGCAGAGAGTAGCCCCTACATATGCAAGCTATGCAAGTGAAATGAAGAGGCACATAAACCTTTAGCAGGAGAGCACAGCTCGGCAATGCCACGCTTTTCATTCGGCCAGCGGGGCTCGACCCGTCTGAGGTAACACGGCTGGAAATACACAGAGGTGTATGCTGAGCACCAGCAAGGGCTGCTCCAGCACAGCCAAGCTGAAACCAGAATAAAACAGGCTCACAAAGTACCCTGAGCACCACTGCAAGTGTGTTAGGGAGATAAAGTAACAAGAAGTGTGTTTCACTTGGTTACAGTCTGAATCATAACCATTTTACTGTCCCCCACCATGCACTGCACTGTCCCAGCAACTTCTGAGGCCATGTTTGACCATCTACTTCAAGTCAAAAATAATCTTTTCAGAGAATACTTCTTTCCTGTGTAGATGGGATGATTCATACCAAACTTGTCATATCCTCTCAGTAATATCACTCATTTGCCATTTTTAGAGGGGAAGAATGGGGCCCACCAAGGCCCCATGAATACACACCTAAAGCAGCATTTGATCTGTCAGTAATACTGTAGGTTTCCCAAAGAAGAATAAACATGCAGGCAACTTTTTGATCTTCCTTAAAGCACCGCTTATCTCAGCTTTTGTTTGTTTTCTGTTTTTCAGGTGTGGGGTAGTGTCTGATGTGAATGCCACCCACCGTAAGCGATCTAGGCAATGAAACAACCATCATAAACCACCACTGGAACAAAAATAGCAGCACCTTTCTCTCCCCTGCCTCCCCCAGGCACAGGCCACAGGCAGGACAGTGCTGACAGCATGTGCAGCTACAAGCACACTTTGCAGATCACAAACTCAGAGGTGCTAAGCAGGGGTCTCCCCTCATGTATCTTCCAGCCACTTGCTAGGGAACCACCCAGTCCTTCTGGATGGCTACCAGAAAAGGCAGCCGTTCATAACAGCTGTGGAGCAGAGAGGGGTAGTCCCCCAAGGCTGCTTGTGGGTTCAAACTCCTGCTTGGCCCAAGGAAAGCTGCCACCTGCAGCACAACCAGATGAGTGAGCACTTACAGCAACACAGTTCACAACAAGCCTAAACCACAGTGAGCTGAGCCTTCTCCCACGGCCCAGGCTTTCCTCTTCTCACCCTGTCCTTGCTATCTAGAGGGAGTGCCAGTCCACAGCTAGACATAGGACAGGGTGCAACAGCAACAGTGCCAAATCCTAACTTTGAATGAGGAGACTGGTCTGAAAGGGATTTACATGAGGCTGCAGGTTAAACCAATATTCATCCACACTTATGGCTCAGTCCCTTTTAACTCTAGAGCAGGCTGGCCAACCATAGACACACCTGAGCTTGGAGGAGAGGCTTCCAAGTGGCTACTATGCTCCTACCACCTTTGGGAGGGGAGAGAAAGGACAGAACAACCCAGCAGCCAGGTAGAGGAAGGAGCTCTTCCTGAGCAGGAGGCAGCCATCAGCCGCTATACCGCCTGTTCTGCAGCAGTCGGCCGGGCGAGCATGTGGCCCACGGGGCCACTGATGTGCACCACATGAGCTCTCCATCCCCAGCACATCCTTCCTCACTGGGAAAGGACAGAAACCCCCGGGACACCCAGCTGTGGGGTCTGTTGCTGAAATCCTGCAGGGCTTCTGCTGAAAAAGGCACTTAAAACTCACACTAAAAATAGAGCCTGCACTGATGCTATATTTAGCAGGAGGGTGCATGCTTTCAAAAAAAGGCTGTCGCCCCCTCCAGCAGCAGAGGGAAGGCAGCCAGGCATGCCCCTGGGATGGTCCTGCATTCCAGCCCTGCTGCAGCAGCACGTGCTGGCACCCCAGCATGAGTGTGCCTCAGGAGAGCTGCCTTTTCCTTTGGAAAGGTGAGGACGGGGTGCACGAAACCATTTGCAGGGTCACTGGGTTGAGGTTCCTGTTCCACAGAGGCCAAGTGGGATGCAGGACCCTGGACCTCCCTGGGAGCTGTGCTGCTGGCCAGTCCCACAAATGGACGATTCCTGCCCTGCTGGGGTTTTTCCAAGTGCAATAATGAGCATCAGGTTTTTCATAAAGCGCTTACAGATAAAGCGCTTCATCCAGGTGCCAGAAGAGCCAGGCATGGCCACCGAAGACTTGTCAGCTAGTGAAAACACAAAACCTTCCACTTTGCCTGTCAAGCCAAGTATCTGATAAAACCCTTGACTAACTGTCTCTCAAGTAAAGGGCAAAACTCTCATTCCCTGGCTGGACTGCTTAGGCTATGAAGACAGATCCAGAGCTGACAGGCACCGGTGTCTGCACTGGCAAGCCCAAAGGGGCAGGTTTGCACTTTCCACATTTTGTGCTGGGTTTCCTCTTCCACAGAGCATGGCTGCTGGGATGTGCAGCACAAGAGAGGATGCCACATGGTCCATGCTACATGGGGAAAAGTGGAACCTTCTCCCCTTGATTCGCTGAGACCTGTGGGGCGGCAAGATGCGGCAGGGGGTGTCCCACCTCCAGGGCCCAGGAGGAGCCACTGAAAGCCAAGCTTCTAATTAAGACCACAGCTTTGGTTAATTGAGTCCAATTCACCTGTGACATGAAGAGTCCCAATCCCATCAACAATAATGGAACTGCATCGGCTTACACCAGTAATGACTTCAAATCAGTGGCATAATAAAGCTAATTCAATACTTTTCCTGGTCTGGCTGATAGACTGCCAAGGGAGAGCAGGAGACAGCCCTCCTCCCTCGACACCAACACCTGCTGGAGGGCAATGTGAACAGCCCAAGGCTTGGAAAGACAGGAAATGTAAAAAATAAACTAAGTTTCCAACAAGACTAAGGCTTTGTTTTAACACTGAGTTACTCCTGCAGGTGACTCTGTGCAAATGCTGATGACAAGCAGCACTGCCCACAACTACTTTCCAGGAGGAGGAACTCTGAAAGGCAGCCACAGGCTCCCAACCTGCCGTGTGCTGCTCAGCCACCCCACCAAGCTGAGCCCACCAGCTCGGGGCACCGGGGACAGGACTCGTGTCACACCCTGGATAGCACCTGCCAGGGCGTGGGAAGGAGCTCCTGAGAGACAGCCACGTACTGGCAGCCCTGGGGAGGAATGTGGATGAACATGGAAGTTGCCCGATGTAGGCAGACATGCAAATCAGCAGCTGCGGGGCCGCACCGGCAACCTCCTAATTGCCTCGGCAACCTCCTAATTGCCACGGCGCCCCCAGCTCTCTCGGGGCAGGCACTGGGAATAGCCAGGAGGAGCAGGAAGGAGCGAAACCCTCCCACGGGAGCAGGGGGTGTGCTGCCAGGCCGGTGCCGCCCTGGGACAGCCCGAGTGCCCCGAGGGATGGGAATGGCCCAGCCTGGCCCCCGGCCGCCCCACACAGGCCACTGCCTTGCGCACACAAATTTGTCTCTGCCTCGAGCCAAAAAAAACTAAGCCGACACTCTTTAGAAGAGACGTGCTTTATTTTAGAGCAGTCAAGTTATGACTGGTCTGATTTCCATAATACACGCTCTGCAAACATCTGCCTGTTATTTAAGGCTCGGCTCCACTGGGACAGAACTCAACAGGGCAGACCTTTGAGCCGGTGTCCGTGGAGGACTCCTTGCTGCCAGAGATGTCCCGGGGCAGAGGAGTGCCCAGCAGGTCAGGCTGGTCACTCCTTGCTCCCGCAGCCACATCCAGCTTCACCTCTCTGGGCCTTTCCCCACGCTCCCATCCTAGGAGAGCTCCGTCCCCCTCTCGACCAGAAGCATCTGCTGGTGCCAACGAGCCGGTGTCACCCGTCAGAGGACCCAGCGACGTGTCCCTCATCGTGGGCACCTAGCAAACCACCTGGGTCCTTCAGGTTGTCTGCCATTTCTGCAGGCAGACTGTAGAAACCTGAGTGTCCCAATTAGATGAAGTTAAATGCTGCCCTGAACAACAGGCGTTGCTGGCAAGAAAGTTATCCCAGCGTTATTAGACTGCTCCCTCCCTACGAAGAGACCGCAAATTAGTGTTTACTTCAGAGGCCAAGTAGGCCAGCTTTGAGAAAGCATGCCTGCCCCACCATCCCACAGGTTTCCCAGGGGCTCCTGGTTCCTCAGCACACAGGAGGGCTCCCGGCTCCTCCATGCCTTGCCCTTGCTCTGCATTTAGCCCAGGCTCCATCCTAGCAGCATTCAGCTACTGGGTTTATTCCCTGCGTGCTGTACTGGGAGAGCTGAAACAACCCGGTCTCTGTACTGCAGTCAGTTGATACAGGCTAAGTCAATTAGCTGCTATTGCTGCCATGCTCAGCTAGGCCAGATCAAAAGACAAAGAAAGAAAAGCCTCACACTGAGAGGAACCAGCTCCAATCAACACATTTGTCTTCGATACTTCGATCAAAATATTTGAAATGGGAAAGGGAGATGGCTGATGCTTCCCAAAGTAACTAGGTACAAGCTTTCCTAGGGCAGGAGGGGCAGAGGGGCCAGGCAGAGCATTGCAGTTCTCATTCACCTCTGCTCCAACCTTTGCTTCCATTCAACAAATCCTTCAAATAAACACACAAAAAAGCAAAATATATTCCGTAAGTTCAAGCTAAGGCACTTTCCATTTCAGAGTGGGCTGCTTAAGCCCTGTAAGTCTCCTAGTTCATCCTGACTCAAACCAACACTCTTTGCAGCTTGTGCATAGTATTCTTCAGGAAGGACACAAAAGATCACAATGCACCACAGGCCTCACATGTCCTCCTCCTTTGGGCAGGATTATTATTTTGCAGATCTCTGCTCTGTATCAGCCATCCCAAGGACCACTGGTCTTCCCACTGGCTTTTGCAAAACGACACCAGTCAGCAGGCATTTCATCCGATACCAAGCACTGTGAGTACCAAGCCCATTTTTGCCTCCAAAAACATGAAATTTTTCTTTTGAGAGGCTGACAGTTACTGATGACAAGGTTTCACCTACAGCTGAACTGAAGGAAATCAAAACTGGTAAAGGACAAAAGCAGGTCCATAACAGCAAGCTGTAGCTGGGCAGCCTTCAGCTTCAGTTCAGCTCCTTGTGCAGCCGCTGCTGTTGTATCATGCCACGCTGCTCCTCACTTCAAAGAAGACAACCATAAGGAGAACTATTAAAGCAATTAAAAAAATATTATCTTTAGGATGTAATCTACCCAGAGATGAATGGGAATAATTATCTAGCTGCAGATTTTTATGTGGTTTTTTTAAGGCAATAACTGGCTGAACATTCATTCTAAGTAGTTACCTGCAGTAACTTCCACCTTATTAAAAACAAGAGACTAGAGATACCAGCGTGGGCCACGTATTCCATACCATATTTCACAGTAACATCTATGCTCACTAACCCTTTTCCCATTCAGTTCACAATCCCATAAACACCTCTGTAGCAGCTCATGCAACTGTTCACGTAGAAAAGGGTGCCTTCTGTTTTCCTCAAAGCAGCAAAGGCAGCAGTTCAACAGCCTGAAGTGAGAAGATTGAGCTCCAGTTTACCAGGCAGCTGTCTGAAATCGCCCCCTCAAATTCTCACTGAAGAGCAAGACCTAACATCAATAGCCTTGCCTTAGCATTCTTTAATCTGCATACCTTGAACCCTTTATTCTTCCTCTTCTGCTCTGCTGCCCCACCTCTGAAATGGATATAATGCCACACTGTAGACAGGGAAACAGGCCCTGAGACACCAGCTACTGAGCTGAAGTCGTGCATCAACAAGACTTCCCGAAATCCTTTGACTATCTGTTCATTCCAGGTATTTTTGAAGGCAACGTACAAGCTAGGTCTGTGATTCATTTTGTTTGGATAGATATGTTTTCTGTAGCTATTACTTGAAGCATTACCATCTCCTGTCTGCCTCTTATGTGCCCATGGCCAGGTACCAGCACCAGCTGTCCTGATCCAGGCATGCTCCTCCCAACAGTAGACAAACACGTGCTCACCCCTATTATAAACACCCCAAAAGATGCAACAAAAACAGAAAAAGGTCAAAGACAACAGATCTCTTTTCAAAAAAAGGCTTCTCTTGGCTTGATTAGACCCCTGAGATGTCAATCCTGAAAGACACACAGAGGGATTTAGGTTGCATATCACAACACTGTGGTGCAATGCTTTCCTCTTTATAGTTTAAGGCTTAAGCCACACACTTGATTCAATAAAGGCAGTTAATTGACATAGAAATTTTCATGAAAGAGCTAAGAAAAAATGTTAAAGAGCTCCAATCAATTTTAAAAAATCTATTTTTGAAATTCCTTTGTAATTTAAATTTATTGGGAGGCAGGGTAGGGGGAGAAATAACCCCAGAAGAGAACAGTTTTACTTTTTTTTATATTATGCATCTTTCACCAAATACTTAAAAAGAAATCTCAGCTTATATTCGTAATAACAAGAGATTATCAGAGTCCTTGATTTACTGTTGAAGTCTGCAGTAAAGTTTCATACCTTGAGTAAGGTGCAGCCTAATCCCTGCATGTGATTACATTTAGGAGTGAGAGGGAGGTATGCGGGGGGTAGGGAGAAGCAATTTTTATTGAAGACAACGCTTCAGGCAGCCCTGGAGCAGAGTGGATCCAGTTTGAAAAGAATTGGCAACCCTAAAACTTTTTGATAAGATAAAAATTCATTGATGTTGGCTCACACTAGGCCCACTTCAACTCTGCACTTGTCCTCTGTGTTTCCTTGGCATATCTGTTCCTTTCCTCTATCTGCTTTAGCATAACTTTATTTTTCTCTTTTATCTTTAGCTAACTGCACCCAGGGACTGGAGGGATTGATTTTTTGTTTTGACTTATTGTTTGAAGATCTGTAACTCAAAGCAGCTTCTTGCGCCTCTGATGTCTAAGCCCGAGCAGTATAAAAGGTAAAGCTCATCCTGTGTACCAAAGTGAGCAGGGATACCATTTTATAATCAGTCATCTGTGTTTTATTTTGCCTTTTGGGGAGGAAAACTATTTTGAGACTTTATAAGCAATAATACTTTAAATAAATATTCTCATGGCTGATACTGCACACGCCAGTTCCCTTTTTAAAGACAGACAGCTATTGCTTACCACTCAGGGGAAGAAAAAAAAAAAGTTCCTAATTAAAGGAGGCCATTATACATCAGAAGATATTTTGAGCATCACGTCACACTACCAACAGCCTATTGCAGCCAAAATGTTACCATGCAAATGTGGAAAAGCTCTCGCCCAGAGATGCGCTGCCATGAGGCCAGCGAAAATCCCCGCTGGGAGGGGAAGGCAGGAGACAGAGACGCGCTCCTCAGCGCTGCTGGTGAACAGCCACCGCTCACTCCATGTTAATACCACCCCGTCCCGAGACACCCGGGGATGGAGGCGGATTTTTGCTTGCTTCCTCTGCCTTCTGAGGGCCAAACTCTGGAGATTTCTCCTTTTCCCAGGCAGTTCTTCCCTCCCCCCTGCCCCCCGGACAAAAACGCCTCCGGGCTGTTTTAAACAAGCAGCTCCTCAGGAGGCAGCGGCACCCGGGTGTTTCTCACTGCACACGCACATTTCTGTGTCGTGGAAAGCCGACAGTCATGGCACACACGGACTTTGTTTACGATCGCCAGTCTCTGCTATTCCCTGAAGTTGCCCAGCTTGCTGAAATATGGTTACATATGCAAACATTATCTCCCAATTGTAACCTCATTTTCTGCTCTGCTGGACAGCGTGACCAGCATTTGTCATCTTGCCGCCCCCGCCCGCCACATCATTCATGTGTCTATAATTGTCATCAAGATGTGGCATGTCAGCAGGACTCCCGCGTCCGCTGCTCCCCATCTCCACGCAGTCACTCAGGTAACAAACCCATAATCTCACCCTGTTTTCATGATGGTTGAATTACACATAATTGTTTCTGCACAGTGATTGATTTCTGCCTGAATAGAGACCTCTGCCTTTTTTCAATGCGAGCGAGTGGCAGCCAAGTCTCTCCATCTAGGAGGAGGCAGCAGCCTTTGAAGAGATCAAAGCCAAGGCCGCGAGCAGTTGTGCGCCCTGGGAATATGGAAAGCCTTTATGCTCTCAACCCCATTTCCAACATCATGTTGGATTGCAGCTGCATTACATTCTGCCAGCATTCTTAATGCTTTTAGTATTGACTCTGACATCACCGATAGCTGTTTTAAAGTAACAAAAGCTGAAGGATGACTTATTTTCACAACTCCATAATTGGAACATGCAAAGTTAGGGGAAGGGAGCATTTGTTTTTAATCTGAGATACAAAAGAAAGCACAGAAAATTATATAAGTTCCCCAAAATTAAAAACACGTTTTTCATATGGAAAGAACAGAGGGGGCATTTTTATAGCCTAGACCACACAAAATGAACTGATTATGCACATGCTTTTTCAAGCCTAAAGGCTGAAGTAAAAATACGATTGGGCAAGCGAGTCAAATTGGGAAAAAATATTGTGTCTCACAGTATGTTTAGTGACTTTTAGCACCTGATGCAAGGGAAAATAATGCAGATGCCCAGGCTGTTGTCTCCTCTCTGCAGCGCCTTGTAGCAAACTGACAGTAGCTCACTTACCTTAAACCAGACACACAGCACATGGCAAACACTAAATCTCCATTAATTTTCTAAAAAGATAAATAATGACCTAAAAGTATAAAATACTGCAAAGCTTTGTTTAAACCTCCCTCTCCTCCAGTCATACAGACAATTCTTGGGCTGCCTTAAAACTACTCTTGCCACAATATGGTTTTCAGGGGCATCAAATGCTCCCACACTCCTTCTCTCTCCTCATCTGGCTTTGCTGGTGAAAACAAAAGTAAATTTCTATCAAAGAAAGACTGTCCTGAATTTTAATTAAACATACATCTACATTACCCTGAAAAAATATTTCCAGGAAACTTTGAAACACTACCAGCAGAAAGGAGGGAGGATAAGGAGGATGTAAAAAGCAAGAGCCCAGGAGGGCACAGCAGCTGAACCACTCTGTGTGCGTGTGCTGCCCAGTCTGAGCACCAGGGCAACTTTGACAAATATTTTTATTCATGGTAAAACCACTGAATAGGAGCCTCTAAGAGCAGTAATTTTTAAATATGGTCCTGCCACTACAGTGTGCGCAGTGCTGAGGAAGGAAGAATGTGCAAATAAAGCATAAGCTGTAAAGAATTAAACATTACGAGCACCCATGTATTAGCAACAAAAATAATTTCCTCTTAGCTGTATCGTTTTTGTTCTGCTGTGCTAACACTCCTTTCCTCCCTGTAGTCATTAAAACCCCGACTCAAAGACAACAGCAAAGGGATCTGGCCTCCCTCCCTATGGACACAGAGCTTATGTCCCTGTCATTTCAAGGCTGGGAAACTGTCTCATTTTCACTTTGACTGTTCCTTAACACACTAACCATACTGAGGCTGAAATCAGAGTCAAACATAGCAAGCTCTTTTCCAGGATGTAAAAGCTTATCATTTTTTCAGTACCAAGACAGAAGTATTTTATGCTGTAATCCAAGGTTTTGGAGTTTTTCCTCCCTCTACTCTCCTGCCATCCCCAACAAATTTACTGCTTCCCCTGCACAGCCTGCTTTTTTAAAATCAGGACTAATTCTTTGTGGCTCTGGTGTTCATTCTGATAAGCAGAGGGATGCTCGTAAAGCAGCACAGAGGAAAGAGTGGCAAGATACAGGGAGCTGAAGCTGTCACTGTAAACAGAGGGATCTGCTGCCATTATCTTCAGGACAGCTAAATCAACTTCTGCCTATCCCACAAGGAGTCTTAAGTATCTGGAAATGAATGCCAGCCTCCAAAACCTGAGCAAGTAACATGCATAGCGTTGCAAAGGTCTCCAAAACACTCACCACTATGAAGACACAGCAGAAAAATAACTTTTACATGATGCTGCAACCCTACCTTTCAACATCAAACCATTACTATGATGAAAAAGTATGTTTTACAGTAATTACTGCTAATTTTTCCCTTCCGGGGACTTTTGTGTTGGTTTACAGAGGATTCACTTGCTACTTGATACTTTTTCTCGAAAGCTTGCTTCAATTTTGTAGCTATTCAGTGAAATTCAAGAGACACTATTTAGCCCAAAAGAGGCACCTGAAGGCTGTCTGCCAGGTTTTCACCCTGTGCAGCCCACTCCCTAACCTGCACAGGCAGCATTCCATGCCCAAGCAGAGGCACAGCTTCTCCTCGTGCAGGATCCTTTGGTAACCACATTAGAGAGAGCCAGCGACCCTGACAACCAGCCTCACCAGCTCCTGAAATCAGGAACTGAAATCCCTTCAAGGTGCCTACCTGCACGACCACAACAAACTGAGTTTTAAGTGTGGCTGTGGTGCTGGTGACCATGCAGCCACCAAGCTGTGGCCACAGTGTATCAGCTGTAGCTACAGAGGTGTGGAGAAACAAAAGAAAATGCCATAGATGACCTGGCTAACCCTGGCAGGGCAACGGCACCAGGGCACACCGCTTAAGAAGCACGGAGAGGAAGCTGAGAGCTGTGCTCCAGTGAACACAGCCTGGCTGCACTGTAATGTATTAAAATAGAAGATATTTCAGGATGCCCAGGAAAAAGTTTAAAGCTTCCAGCTGCAAAGGAGCCGGCACCTCCTTGCAAACCATTCTTCCCACCACAGGCTGCCGAGGCACAGGGCACGGACATCACCGAGGCCTCGGCAGGTGCCCACCACGGCTGGAAGAGGGAGACAGACGCCCCTGCTGCCGAAATGCCATCCCAAAAAGCTGCACTGAGGCCTTCCCATCCCTACAGTAAACAATGAAAGTCCCACCAGGCCGGTGCCAGGGCAGCTGACAAGAGAAGCCCTGGCTGGTCATTCCCAGCACATTGTGTGCAAGAGCTGTGAACCCACGGCAGGTTCCCAGGAGAGGAGCGCACCGTGCTCGTTATCTAATTGTGTTTGCACTGAACTTCTGAGAGGGAGGGAGACAAAAGTGGGGGATGAAAATAATGATGATGAGGGCAAACAGCCTGCTCCCCTGCAGGGGAGAGAGCAAACAGAAAACCAAGAGGGAAGATATGGGTGCTATTGTATGGCAGGGAGGGAAAATGAGAAAACACAAAGTCTGTTTTTTGACAAAACCTTTTTTGGGCTAATTTTCTTAGGCCCCTTCTTGCTTTTATTTAGAAACTTCAGTAGATTGTTTGCTTCTTCATTCAAAGGCTAGGTATGAAACACAGCCACAGGCAGCACTGACAAACTTTCTTCCTGTCTGCACTGGCTTCAATCCTCTTACTTTCCCTCCCTCCACTACACACATCTCAATTTTTACTTTTGCTCAGACTTCTCATTTGCTTTCATTAAAAAACCTAAAACCAACCTAAAAAACCTATGTTTAGAAGTGAGCTGTCTTTCAGGTGAATTCCCAAAGTGAACTCAGGAAATACGGATTTTATTCCCACCCCTGCCATCACCTTCCTCTAAGGCTCCAAACAAATGTTGCTTTTCCGGGTCCTCATTTGCAGAAGTCTCCTCCCAGACTGTGCCTTTGCTTTTGGGAGTGGAGTGGGGGGGAGCAGAGGACATGCACACACACAAACACACACATAACCCCAGTGCCAGCGTGGGCACCAGGGATACTTCCCAGGAATCTGCCAGCAGTCACTGACACACCGCAATTTCCACGGGTCACATCCTCATGCTACACTCTAGGTTGGGCAATTATACACAGAATTTACCTATTTCATGCTTAATTGCACAGGCACAAACTTCTCCTCCAGCCCCGAAACAGCTATAACTTACCAGCGGCACTTCTGTTACCACAGGCACCTCTGCCAGATCTGGCTGAACCTCCTAGGATCAAATCTCAGCCACTGGCTTAACCAGCCAACCCCTCCTGGGAAACCCAGCAGAGGACAGAGAGGAAGCACAGGTAACACCAGAAAGGCCAACCTCAGCTATGGGCTCCTGGGCTGTGACATGCCACCTCCCGAAGAAAAATGAAACATGCACCTGCAGGCTCTTCTGCTGACTGAACCTGAAAAATTAATTTGTCCACTAGATGTTGGCCAGAGAGATTCATTTAATGGAGAGGGGCATTTTTGTGCAGTAAACACAACTGTGTAACTATCTGACTGTATTTACTTGGAAGCCTGGAAGACAAGCTTCACAAACCCACTTGCTGAGATCTCCTTCTCCTAGGAAGTCTGCCTGTGCCCCAAACACGGAGGTTTCTGAGCTGGCTTTGATTCAACCATGTTTCCTGACTGAACATTTATTGTTCTGCCCCATTAGCCTGCATTATTCTCACTTATACACATATCCTTGGAAAGAAAAAGCAATAAAAGGAAGGATTTAAAGTGTCAAAGAAAGAGGGAAAGCTCCCTACACAAGTTGTTTTGGAAGCACCCTTGAACTAAAAAATGTTTCAAGACAATGTTTTGACCAGCTCTTCTACAGTCTCTTAATATTTCCTTATTACAAAGTATGAAGTCATCCTCTTACAGGTCACTCTGATAAGAAGATTATATTTGCCAGTTATAAAAAAAAAAAAAAGTGTTTGCAATATTGCTGTCAAACTGTCTGGGGAGTCACCTAATAAATTAGCATTTTCTTGTGGTTCTCCTATTCCAATCCCTCCTTCTGAAGATTTACATCTAAAACAGGATCGCTGCACTATTATCTTAGAAATATCCTCAAAATAACTGAGATAGGAAAAAAAAGTCTCAACAAAACCTGAAAAATCCACACACTTAGGAGCTAAGCTTTTTAAAGTTTTATTTCTTTTCTTTTGCCTTTAAATCCAGCACAGCTACCTTTTTTTCCTATAGCAAGGGTATTTAAGACACGAAATGAAGTGCAAGAGAGAAGGCTTTGAGTAACAATTTTTTCAAATCCAACACGTTCATTTGAAACTTTTTTTTCAAGTTGAATTTCAGTTGTGTGCAGGAGGTAATGGGGCAGAAAGAAAGAAAAAAAAAAACAACCACCAGACCAAAATACAGCCCAGCATGCTACTGTCAGAGGGCAGCCAAACAAGGGGCATTCTAAGGGGGTAAACTATTTTAATAGCTCGAGTTTTCAAAAATGTATTCCAGTATGTTGGATGTGTGGCTTATTTCCTCAAGATCCTCACTGGCTTTCCCAGTGCCAGCTGGGTGAGCTCACTGCTCCTTCATGTGTTGATCTCCAGCAGGCTGGAGGGGACCTGGGGCCTGCCCCATCACCCTGGGCTCCCACACCTGACCCTCGCTCACCTGGGATCTCATGCCCCACTCCCAAAAGCTCCCTGGGAGGCTGAACCAGCACGTACGAGTGTATTTGAAAAAGGAGGACCTGGATGTGAGCACAAGGACAGTTTTTACACTTGGCAGGGCCTAATTCACATGCAGAGCTTCAGGGGAGAAATCAGCCTCCCCCAGTTTGGAGGGATCCCTGCACTGGGTCAAGCCCAGCAATTCTCCAGCTTCAACTCAACTTTTCTGTACACAAGTGTTTCTTCAGTTTAAGATACAGAAGTGCTGCTGATCAGGCCACAACGATGGAACAAGCTGCCACAAAGCCTAAATTGAGGAGAGGGCACAGATGTGAGAATGAAGCCAGCCTGTAAAAACTAATTGAAGATGATGTACAATGGAATTTTGTGGCATGGGACAGAACATGGGTAGGTGGCAAGAACCTTGCTCACTGTGAGGGCATAAGGGAATGATACAAAACTGCAATAAAGGAAGTACAGGACTGGCAGGGAGCAAAATAAAGAGCGAGGAAAAACACAATGACCACTCCTAACTGCAGCTTCCTGAACCCAATACAGCACCACTCAAACTTCACAAAGGAGAGACCCTCAACAAATCACTGGATTGTGGCATTTAAACAAAGTAAACATATTTGCATTGCTGGACAGTGTTTATCTGCGCTTTAGCACATCAGCAGGCAAAACGCCTTCTCCCAGACCGTGGGCTGTGTTTGACAAGTGTTGACACCTTTAATCGTCACCTCCACATTGTACTTTTTCTGTGCTAGACAAAGTTTGCCAAAGCAAGACTTGATAGGGATGAAGAAAGATCAAGGCAAAAAGATACGCCAGAACTGTGGAGAGACAACAGACGGTCACAAAGATAAACCTCTGAGACAGTTTTGAAGCACAGAAAAAGGCAGAAAATTGAAGAAACAGAGCCTTACAGCATAGCCAAGTGACCAGTTACAGAGAGAGAGCTCTGAGCAGCCAGTGTCACTAGCCAGTGTCACCTCAGAAATACAGAGCCTACAGGGATCGCATTTTAGAGCTCGTCACTCTCTACCTCTGAGCCAACAAAACTGCCCAATGAAAGTCCAATGATCCCTTTCCCTGTTTTTTGAACATCCATGATGAATCAAACAATATCCAGACTGGGTTTTCAAGACAGCTAAGGTGAAGCTGAGGTGTCATCAGTATCCACAGGACTTCAGCATCATGCCTTGCAATTCTCTGCAATCTCACTCCTTGTGCTGACACTGTGAGGTTCACTGCAGCTCCCGCAATTTCCAGGTTTCTCAGAGTAGGCTGCTGGTTATGTGCCTGGCACTGTGCTCCATGTGCAGCACCAGCCTGTTTCAAACTGTTTTAAAGCTTCCCTGCTCAGAAAGCAAGGAGGGAAAAAAAAAAAAAAAAGTCACACTAGCAGCTTTCTGCTGCTCTTTGCCGAAGCAGCATTACTAGGGCTGCCTCGCACCAGGAGCACATGCCCATGTACCCTGCCCCTTGGCAAACACTTGCATGAAGTCCTGTGCTCCCAAGGGACTCCTTCCCCTGCCCTGCTCTGGGTGAAGCAGACCGGCCCGCTGACTCGTGCAGCACTGTTTGAACTACAGGGCTGGACTACTGAAAGTACTTGGATAGACAGATGCTTTTGGGAATTAACTGCTCTCTGGCTTGCTTAATAACTCCTAGCTAAAGCAATTCTCTGGTTTATGTGTTACAGCTGGTGACAGCACTACACTTACTTTTTAAGTTGAGCTGCCCATTTCATAAATATTCAATCGAAGCCCCGTAACTTTACACTTGTAATTTTTGCTGACTAAGCTCATCCCATTGATTTTATGCCTCAACCTTACCTATATCCACAGCCATTTAAAGAAAATAAACAATCATTGAGTCGACCTTTCAGCTCCATGAAAATGCTCTTCTACACAAGGGATTTGGTAACTTTGAAGATCACAGGCAAAGATATTCTAGCTCCTTCATCCTCCACCTGAAGCCCCAGCAAGCAACACCACCACCAGAAGCCACAGAAAGCCAGCTATTTTTCCTTGGGCTGTTCAGGCCCCTTTTCTTCCCCTTTAGGAGAGCAGGCAATCCCTGACTGATTAGCACAGTTGGTGCACATGTTAACTCCTACTGCACTTTTAGCTCAATCCCAAAGATTCAATGAATACATTTTTATTTAAGTGCTCAATCACTTTCTTGCTGAGAGGGCAGATTCCTTTGAAGTGGGAATCCCAAACTAAATAAACATATCCACAAGATCCAAGTCTCAAATAGAAGCCACTGGGTTGCTAGATTAAGTTATTCTGAGTGCAATTTTCTTAAGTGAATCTAACGCTTACGAAGGGCCGGAGCAACAGAGACGCTAATCCCCAAGTGCCCGGGCAGGAGCAGCATGCCAGTGTCCTGCAGAAAGGGACCAAACCCAACAGCCAGATGAGAACTGTCCTCACCCCAAACATGTCTTACAACCAAAACCAGCCCGGAGAGAAATGTCTGCTATCCTGGACAGGGCAGTTTGGGGTAAATGGGAGCCACATCTGCACAGCTGGACTGTCACAGCACAAGGCTTCCCTGCCGCAGCGGGGAGGACACAAGCTGAGGACAACCTGACTCGACCAGGTCAAGGACAGACTGCCTGGCTCCCAGCAGTGTTTCTCTTGAACCAGACAGACACTGGATCACTGTCCATCCACGTGAGAGCAGCACAGGAGATCACAGCAGAACACACACACAGACCTCACGTGGCAAAATGTTTGGTGTCTGTATTAAAACAGATTCTTGCACGTTTGTCTCTTTGTCTTCTTGAGAGACGCAGTGTCTTACTACTAGCAAAAAAAAAAAAAAGCACATGCCTCTGATAGGACTTCAGAAATATTAAGCAGCAGTAAAATGCTTTTGTGTGGGTTATTTCCTTCCCATATCAGGAGGCATTTTCGCTAACTATAAACAGAAGTTAAGTACTCAAGAGAAGCCAGGCCTGCGGTACCCAGGCTTTTCAATGCCTGCAGGCATACAGCGCTGCAACTATCTGGAAAAAGCCTTTTCCTCTTTTGATGCCTGAACCTGTGGAGCTTCAGGCTTTCTTCTTGAGCCATATCCTCCTTGGCACTTGCAGCCCATAACAAGCTATTCTTATTAACATTTTTTCTGGGCTGGGATTAAGTTGGAAAAGAGACAGGAATGACATTTTGCTTAAACCACTTTAAAAACTAAGCAGCAGCTCTACCATTTAAAGTTTACATTGAATCAGCTCCTAGATGTATAGAAAAAAAGGGATATTCAGGACATAAACACACACGTGTACTGCTATACAAAAGCTCCAACTTTGATGATTTGCAATGGGTGGGGTTTTCAATAATGCCTCTGCTCAAGCCACACACACACAATTGCTGCCTCTGCACTGACACATCAGGAGAACATTTTGTTTTCCCCTTGCCCATTCACAATTACATAGATTTGCTAATTGCATCAATGTGACAAGGAGGAAGCAGCAAAAGCTGAAAAGGTGTTCTCTTCACCAGTATATGACAAAGGTCATGGTAACAATGAACTATATACCTAAGACTCTGCCTGGAGTTCTGATCAGGAGCAACCAAGACCAAACTTCGGACAAGGACAACCTAGAGCCAGTGTGGTAACTTCTTCTGCCCCTTTTCCAAATGGAGGATTCATCTTATTAAGTGGGAGAAAGAAAACACCACCAAAACTCATCCCATGACCATTCACAGCTTGGGTTTATGTTTCACAGTGGCCCACTCTGACTAACTTAGACTGATCAGCCCTGATTGCTTGAGTCAGAGCAGCTGAGAGACACGTTTGCAGCAGTGAGGTGCCACTATTAGGGCTGAGCAGATTCCTGTTCTTTCCCGGTGCTGCCATTTGGCACGACTCACTGAGCTCCTCAGAAAACAGTGCTAAAATTCCTCCCTGGGCAAATGTTAATACACTCCATCAAGTTCTGCTTCCATACAGCCAGGAAGCTTTGTGCTCCTCTGTGCTTGATTTCAAAGTTCTTTAAGGAGTTAATCGGCATCATTCAGCTGCACTGCCAAGCCGTGCGCTGCGCGGGGCGAAGCCGCAGCGCTCTGGTGCTGGAGAAGCAGCTCTGGCTTTTGGAGCCCCTCAGCTGCCCATTTCCTCAGGCACCGGGCTGGGGTTGTGGAGGGAAGGGAGACATCTGTGACAGGACCACAGCTGCCTAAAGGCCCAGAGCATCCTGCTCCAATGTCAGCTTGGGAATCAGAGCAAAGGTTTCTGGTGGATGATATGGGAGCAGGAGCTGCGCCACAACTTCTGCACGGCGAAAGGCTATTTCATATTGGGCCAGGGAGGTTTCAGCTGGCCACAGCTCCCAGCAATTCCCTACAACTGCATAGTGAGAAGAAGCAAATTCTCAGGAAAAGACAACACAATGAAAAGTCAAGTTTGTGTCCTTCTGCAGCTCCCATACATTCCCCTTGGGGCTCCAAAATTTCCCCACAAGCAAGCGAATCAGCCTGCTTCCAGAGGAACAGAAGATGTAGCTAGGGAAACAAAACCCTCTCTCAAAACCCATGAGGCTGCATAGCCACTCATGTTTGCTACTTCTACCCTCATCCTTCCTTCGGCCCATATTATCCTCTGAATCTCCTGGGACATCAGCTCTTCAACTAACTCCATACACCCTGCCATGCGGAAACACACAAAGAATAGCCAAAATTTGGGCTAGTCCTGTGTTGTTCCTAGCAATCCAACTCTCTTGGAAGAATTCCTCATCATTTTCAGATATGCTGCATTGTGCAAGTTGCCATAAAATGTTTATACATTGTATCCTCCGACCTATTTAACACATCCAGCTGCTACAGAGCAGCAGTTGAGCCAGGAATAAAGAAACCCAGACCCAAGAACACATAAGAACAGACAAAAGGCAGGTTACAGAAATCCTCTATCTCTCCATAGGAAGTTTAATTCATGGGGAGTGAGAATTAAATCCAAAATTATCTTCTGAATGAATTTACAACGTGGAGAAATGATCTTTCTTCAGTCACCTCCTCTGTTCCCACGTTCCCATCAAACAGTCAAGAAAGCTTCGCCACCCCAAAACTAGTCTTGTTAACCAAAGGGAAAAACCCCACACGTTAGAAAACAAACAGCTGCCTCCATCTCCCATCCTCAGCGCCCCTGTGACGCTCAGAAACCACCAAGAGCTATCTCGAGCAGGCAGGAGGCACATTGACCAGGTGTTCCTGCGGTTTGGCACCCTCACCTGCCGCCACCCCAACCCACTGCAGCGCTTCTGCACTCTCACACCTATCTGACAACAACACACACTGCGGGCACCAGGCTCCTACCTGAACCTGCAATTCACACTCTCCTGCTCCTACTAACACAACCTGGAAATAGCAAATCAGTTGCCAGTAAAATAAGAAAATTTAAAACAAAAAAAAAATGGGGGAGGAGAACGGGGAAGACAAGACCTCTCTAACAACAGAAGATTTTGGAAGATTTTGAATCCTTCTCAAACACCCTCTCCCTTCCAAAAGCTGCACTGAAATCAGACTTCTATTTTTTTAATTATGGTTTATTAGGCAAGTTGTGTCTGACTATAGATTTGTACTTTTAATTTTACAAAGCAAGCTTTTAAAGCATTCATCTTTTTCAAAAAAATGAAAGGCTTTTTTTTCCCCCACTCTACATATGGTGATGAAAGTAACTTTTTTCCCTTTCCAGGAAAGCTTTGCTCTCCCTTCTCATAGATGGTCCTTGGCCTGTGTCTGGACGCCGTTCCCCAGGGGTGCATCCCCGGGGCAGTTTGCAGTCAGCAGGTCCTTCCAAGGTGGAAAAAAAGATTCAGCGCCCCAGGGCGCCTTTTTAATCCTGGCTAACACCTCCAGGCAACAGATGCATCAACAAGAAGCCTCTTTGTCATGCAAATAGCAGGGCGCAGGTACACACCAGGCACAAATGGCTGGGGACTCCTGACACCCCAGGGGAGACCTCAGCCTCCAGTGCTTGCTGATCTCAGCTGCTCCTCGCCCCCAGCCCCGGCACGTCGCCCTGGAAAGGGGAGGCAGAGCAGACCTGGAGGGCAGCGGCTGGGACCCCACGGAGGAGAGCGCGGAAAGCCACGGGGACAGCGAGCGTGTCACCTCCGGGATGCCGCGTTTTGATCTCGCGCGCGATGAAACCCAACTGTCAGCAACGAGCCGAGCACAGATTACAGTTCAATTAAACAAAAAAATTATTTAATAACTCAAGCGTGTAGCCTTGTGGTTAAACTGAAAGAACTCCGGGGCTTATGTCAACATTGCAGCCCTGCAACAGCAGTGTTTTATTGAAACAGTGGTGCTGCTGTAACATGCAAGAGCAGCACTGAACTAAATTAGCCCCTCTGATGTTCAGCAGGCAGCTCTACAATTAAAAACAAGAGGCGTTTCCCCCCCCTTCCCTCCCTCCACCACACCCACAAAGGGCAGTTCCTCAAGAGCCTGTGCAAGATGATATTCCAAGGGCATTGATGCCAGGTCGGTAAAGAGTGGCAGCCCCATGGCATGGATACATGGAGAAAATCCTCAGTGAATAATTAAATTGGGTTTTGTTGTTCCAAGCCATGCACCAGCACTCAGGACTTTCTTAGGAAGGTAACAAGGCAAAGAGGGAGTAAAAAAAAAAAGCCTGAAGTTTCCTAGTCCTCCAAAGAGCAGGTTTGAGTCTCAATGCCCTCTTGAAAAGCTGCATGCTTTTCCCTATGATACATCCAAAAGGAAGTTTTATGTAGAACAACGTTTACAACAACAAATATCAACAGACTGTGCTCATCGTGCTTCACCCTAAATGGCTGTAGGCCTCTGAACTGGAATTTATACACAAAAAACCCCCACAGCTATAGAAAGCAATATATTGCATGAGTTTTTGCATCTCTCAAATGCAGATCCATGTGTTTTGCAGTGCCAAAACACCCTGTCATTCCGACTCCAAATATACAATAATTCACCATGTTTCGCTGCTGTCAAATTACCAGTACAGATCAGGCCCCCTTCTTTCTGTTTTTGAAGTCAAATGCCACAGTCCTGAATAAAAATCAAGAACGTCAGAGAGCAAAACAATGCCATGACAGAGACTTCCAAGAAAAAAATCTAGGAGCCAGTAAGAGGGAAAACTGCTTCATCCCAGGGAAGTAACAGCATCCAACTCCTCCTCTCACAGCGCGCACAACGGCAGCGGCATTTTTCCAGCACGATGCCTACAAGCAAATTGTTTCCCGCTCCACTCAGGTTCTACTAAAATAATTTCCACGGCTCATTTTAACACTGCCTCTCCATTGCTCTGTATGTGTACCAAGAGGCTTACAAAAATAAACGGGAATCTACTACCCAGAATTAAAAGTACATTAAAATCCATTAAACAGGAATCTACACCAATGGAAACAGAGGGACCAACCTGGAGGAATCAGGGCTCGCCATAATGTAAGGGAAAGCTGTAACTACTGCATCATGGTTGATATTAATTCCTGAACAACCATTTCATAATTTCTGGCTGAAGATACAGAGTATGTTTCAAAGCAATGCTGCCAGATAGATAAAGCCTTCACGCAGACCAACCGATGGTGGAAATAAATATCAATCAGCAAAGAGCAATGCCACATCTGAAGCAAAAAAAAAATAATTCCAATCTTCTCATCTTACTGTCATGTAACTTTAGCAGCTCTGCTTCCAGCCCTTGATTTTCCTCAACAAAGAGTTAAAGCCAGAAAATTCACATCTGTCCCAGTCACTACAAAGACAGCATTTAAATCATTCTGCCATACATTATCCTACAGTAGTAAACCAGAGCTCCCCCCCACAAAGCCCCCAGCCCTGTTCACAGACATTAATCTCAGCTTTTCCACTGTGATCACGACCAACACCTCTAAGAGCTCTCAAACTCCGCTGGACAGAGGCTCTGGACAGCAGAAGCTCAACCTTCACCGTCACTGAAGCTACCCGAAAGTCCCCGTTGTAACCAGGCTCTGCAGACCAAACAGGAGGAAACCCAGCTTGCCAAAACCAGCCTTTGGAAGAGATAACTCACTGTTCTGGGGATGGGTGGCGACAGAGATCCATTAGGCATGTATGGGTCGTTATTCATATTTGGCATCATGATATACCCAGAATAACCAGAGTACGATGGTCCCTTGCTGTATAAGCCATTGTCTGGATGCTTTCCTATGGAAGATGAAACAATGATCACATTATTCCCCACGTATGCATTTCTCATGAGTTAGAGCACTCAAACAGGTACTGTGCTTATATAAAAATCTTCTGCATGCAAATGTTTCCTTACTCATGGAAATTACTGCTGACAGAAAATGATCCAAAGCAATTTGTAAAAAACATGATCTTTTAGAAAGAGTAAATTCTTAAAGGAGTGAGTATTCTCGGTGAGTTGTTTATGGTTAAAATACAGAATAGCCTCAAAATAAATAATTTTGCTAGTACACATTGGAATCAAAAGTAGACACATCAGCAATGACATCACATTTCTCAAGCAGCAGTTTTCCCCAGTTTTATACATGCCTCTAGGATTTGTCAATTCAGAATTATTGCCAGTATGGGTTTCCTACATCATTGTTAGGAAAGGGAGGACAAGGCTGTGATAACTAGATATAATCATTTCCTTCTCTTGCTGAGACAGTGTGTGCAGCAAACAATTCATTCTGACTATGCTCACTGGGAAAAATTAAAGGGCAGGGGGTGGCTTGGAAGGGGATCCTAACAATTTGGGAGGGAGGCTGTTAAGCACACATGGTACTACAGTCAAGAGGGAAGCCCAGAGAGGGAGGCTTCTTGGTAGGGAAAAAAAGTGTTTGGGTCCAGGTCCTGCAAATAGTGTGACAGGTCTCCCACCTACATGCCCACTGACAAGGACACGACTTGGAAGTGAGGTTTTAAGAAGATCCAGAGCTGAAAACTATCCAGAGCTGAACATCTCCCCCTCACTGCCCAAATGCTATGAGCATGGACATCACTGCTTTTAGGCTGCTTAATTACAAATTTGGAGGAAGATGGCCACAGAGTCCTGGAAAGCACCAGGACTGAACTCTGTCTGCTTTATACGGAATTTATAATCTGGTTTAGCTTGTGATGAGACAAGCATTTGATTTTAAACATAATCTCCCACCCTTCACAGCACACATTCTTCGCATGCGTGTCCAGCTTCCTAAATGATATTTGGTGAACTCTGCTACTTCCCCTGTCCTCCTCAACTGAAATTAACCATTTGACACATTAAAAAATGCAGGAGATCTGCTCATACTTAGATTTGAAAAAGGAGATTTAAGTGACAGACTTTGGCTATGGGGGAAAAGCACAGTGTTTCCGAACACAACTGTATGAATGAAGAGATAAGATGTATTTAAGGTGATATCCTAAAAATAGTTACTTCTTCAGTGAAGATCCATTTGGCCTACTTATCAGTTTCTAAACAACTGGAATACCATTTGGTCACTCAAGATAAACGCGCTGCGCGTCTGTCTCCTTTTAAAATGCACTTTGAAAGCGCTCTGGCATCCCTCCCCCCAAAAGACATTAAATTTATGTTTTCCAAAAGAAACCAAGTTCCAGCTTGAGGACTGTGTGGCAGGTCACAGAGGGACAGCGTTGCAAGACGGGACTGTGCGAGTCTCACCTTCCTCGGGGTGCTCTCTGCCTTTATCATGGTAGGAATCCTGTGCTTGAGTCTGCCTGGAAACCTGGCCACACGGAATCCACCATCAGAAAAGAAGAAAAAGAAGAAAAGTCACTGTAAGGATGCTCGTTTATCAAACACACTGCTACAGTTTCTTGAAGGAAGAGAGGATTTTAGAGCACAAGATTAACATCTTTCTTTTTCCTCTTAAGTCGCTTGGAAGGCAACTGTACCAGAAACATTTGTGTAAACTATTGTTTTATGACAACGTGAAAAACTACAGGGCTTTGCAAAGCATTTCTACCAGAAACACCCTGCATTTAATGAAAGTGGATCACTTCTGGAAAATGTTTGGCACTCTGGCGGTCAAAACGCTCTTGGTAAAAAGATACCAAAAATAATAATGAAAATCAGGTTGCCCTCCTTAGCTGATCTTTAGGAGAAAAAAAAAAAAAAAAAAAAAAAAAAAA